>JAUTXW010001505.1:0-332364 GCA_030620095.1 Kuschelorhynchus macadamiae
CTAAAATTATTTATATTATGTATAAGCAAATAAGTTTTTTTTTCGGTTTTGTGATACTTAACTATTATATGCAAAAATCGGGCTATCTTGGTTCTACATAATGTAAAAAATTATGAATTGTATCACGAGCTTATAAATATGAATGTTTTTTTTTCCTCTGCATACCATACACGTAAAAAGGAAATACGAAGGTTTGAATAATTTCACTGAAACGAAAAGAGTTTTCTTTGAATAAGGTTTTTTTCACACGACAATTTTTACGATTTTTTAATAAAATACATTATTTATGTAAATATACCGTCAGAGATCAATTAGAAACTTGAATCGCTTTTAGAAAATCTACAAACATTTTTCCCCAATATTTGGGAAATAACCTAAACAATTATTGAAAGTTTTATAATGTGTTTATTTATCACCATAAATAACCGATTTTCATGCGACAATTTTTACGATTTTTAATAAAATACATTGGATATGTAAATATACCGTTAGAGATCAATTAGAAACTTGAATCGCTTTTAGGAAAATTATTATTTTTAGAAACAGAAGGGATATTTTTTAAATATTTTACAGCTTTTTATCTAGGAAACTGTGCAGCACTATGGTTTTCGGGGATGATTAACAAGAATATGCCACTATTATTGTATTTTTTTTTTGATGAGTTCTTTTTTCATACGACAATTTTTACGATTTTTAATAAAATACATTGGATATGTAAATATACCGTCAGAGATTAATTAGAAACTGAATCGCTTTTAGGCTAGGAAACTGTTCAACGGAGCATCCTAAAATTTGACGCACTATGGTTTTCGGGGATGATTAACAAGAATATGTCACTATTATTGTATTTTTTTTTTGATGAGTTCTTTTTTCATACGACAATTTTTACGATTTTTAATAAAATACATTGGATATGTAAATATACCGTCAGAGATCAATTAGAAACTTGAATCGCTTTTAGGAAAATTGCCTTACCTGCATATGAACGAGAGACGTCGCTTATACTTTTCCAGCCAAACCTCCCAGTCGCTAGCCTCTCTCGTAGACCGCGCGGCCTCTTCCCTACACCGCTCCAGCTGAGCCTCCAAGTCGCTAGCCTCTCTCGCAGACCGCGCGGCCTCTTCCCTACACCACACAGCTTCTCTCCTACACCGATCTATTTTGTCACACAATGTCGTCTTCAAATTGTCGACTTGAACCATTTCCTCAACGTCTTCAGCTTGGGAAAATGGTCCCAGATTAATTGGAAACACATCTTCGGGTTGGTTGTCGTCGGTAACAATTTTTTTTGGTGTCATCAATTTCCGTTTCTTTATAATCCTTCTTCTTTGTTGGATTATAGGTGACACCGGCTCCCCCAACCCAGATGTTGATGGTTGTGGTTGACTGCTTTCCACCTTATGTTTTTTACCTTGTGCCGCCCCCTGAACCATTCATAAGGGCGTCCCTCAGTATTGAAGGTTTTGATGCCTCCTTTATTATTATATCGATAATTATATTCACTGCGGGCTTCGGTTTTTCTTATCAGTGTCGATGGAAAGCAGCCACCGATGGTCTCGTCCATTTTTTTGTTGTTGGCATCACCATACTCTGCTTCGAATGCGTCAGGTGTTAGAAGTTATTCTCGGCCAGTGAGTCAATACAGTCACCAAGAACCAAACTATTGACTGAACCACCAAATTCACTGAATGAACTCATTTTTTTATATGTCAGGAAGTATTTTAAAACTGACCTTTCAAAACTGAACGATTGTTAGAGACTGATTGAATGTTTTAGATGGATATTATGCTGTACACAAAATTTTGGGTTAAAACCATAAACCATAAAGTTGTAATTGGTTTTTACCTCTAGGCTATTTGCTGACCAGTTCCAATGCTGTGTAATTATACCCATCTAAAATAATATCTTTTATTACTCGGTTATTTATGGCGATAAATAAACACATTATAAATCTTTTAATTTTAGGATGCCCCGTTGAACAGTTTCCTAGATAAAAGCTGTAAAATATTTAAAAAATATCCCTTCTGTTTCTAAAAATAATAATTTTCCTAAAAGCGATTCAAGTTTCTAATTGATCTCTGACGGTATATTTACATATCCAATGTATTTTATTAAAAATCGTAAAAATTGTCGTATGAAAATCGGTTATTAATGGTGATAAATAAACACATTATAAAACTTTCAATAATTGTTTAGGTTATTTCCCAAATATTGGGGAAAAATGTTTGTAGATTTTCCTAAAAGCGATTCAAGTTTCTAATTGATCTCTGACGGTATATTTACATATAATGTATTTTATTAATAAATCGTAAAAATTGTCGTGTGAAAAAAAGCTTATTCAAAGAAAACTCTTTTCGTTTCAGTGAAATTATTCAAACCTTCGTATTTCCTTTTTTTACGTGTATGGTATGCAGAGGAAAAAAAACATTCATATTTATAAGGTCGTCATACAATTCATAATTTTTTACATTATGTAAAACCAAGATAGCCCGATTTTTGCATATAATAGTTAAGTATCACAAAACCGAAAAAAAAACTTATTTACTATACATAATATAAATAATTTTAGTTAGGTAATAAAACAAAATATTAGATTGCATTTCCACACAATAAAAATTTCATTATTTTAAACATAGACATTAGAGATTTTAACACACAGAAATACGATATTTAGTTCAAACATGTTTTTTTTGTTTTAATTTACAAACTCGAAAAAATTTTAATGAGATTATATTTTACTGGATGTATTTCTTTCGACTAATTAAATTTGGTATTTTGGTTATTCAAGATAAAGAAAAATATTATGTATTATATATTGTTACAACATCTAGAAATATTAAAATTCATATTGGGACATCTATCACACATTAACATTTAACGAAGGATGCATATTATTAGTGTATGTATAATAATTGTTGTATCCTGCTTTTATTTTTTCAACTAAAAATACATTTGGTATTTGACTTCCAAGAAGCACTCATATTTGTATTCGTTTGTGCAACGCCAAAGGGCTGACCGTTTTATAGACCTACCATAAATAAATAGCTGTCACATAAATCTCAATAGGCAAAAAAACTTCTTTAAAATGACCAAAACCATTAAAAGTAGTGCCGTTAGATTTTAAAGGCTTAAAATAATGTCTTGATATATATATATATATATATATATATATATATATATATATATATATATATATATATATATATATATATATATATATATATATATATATATATATATATATA
This sequence comes from Kuschelorhynchus macadamiae, assembly GCA_030620095.1. NCBI lineage: Eukaryota > Metazoa > Arthropoda > Insecta > Coleoptera > Curculionidae > Kuschelorhynchus > Kuschelorhynchus macadamiae. The sequence continues at coordinate 3,246 of JAUTXW010001505.1, forward strand.
TATATATATATGCGGGTATTTTTAGTTTTAACTTCAAACCCAGCACACGAAAAATTGATAAATAGATTTAGATATATATTAGTCAAAAATGTGTCAGATCATCGTAAAAGAGCTATCCCCACCGGATATCCCATATATAGAGGTGAGTTCAACGGATGTTATTTTATGCGTGCTTAGGACTATTAATAATAATTAGAGATTAGGACTATTATTAATAATTAGGGATTGAATTTTTAAATATCTACATGAGTTATTTAACCGTATTTTATGTAGGCTCAAACAGATGATATTTTTAATGCATGTTTAAGGCTGTTAACAATAATTTTTAGAGATTGAATTTTTAATTATCCACATGATCCTATCATAACTGCCATTTTTTTGTAAAAATATTGTGATATTAGATATTTGCGGATTTTTTTCTTTAAACATATTTTATGTACACAGTGTTCCAGAATGCTTGTAATCACATGGTTTCTCGGTAGCCAGCAGAGATAGTGTTATCATATTTCGCATGTAAAATAGAAAAGTGTTGAAATTAAAATTTTAATTTCATTAAAATACGATGCGAAAAAAAAAAGTTGTCCCTATCCAAATACTATCACTTTTGGTTATTAGGAAAAAGTGTGAAAAATCGATAGTTTTCGCGCTAAAGTCGGCAACTCTGCCCACGCAAGTATATAGCAGACCGATCCTATTTTTCAAATAACCGTTGGTTTTATCTTAAAGCCAACCAATGTGATCATGTAGTATTGTATAACCGTCTTTTAAACATTCGGAAATTTTCGTTCCAAAAATATGTGTGCAGTATGTGTAAATTTATGTAAGTTTTAAACGGTCTTGGATTATTAAAGTTGGATTTAGTTATTTAAAATAGGTACAATTATTTCTTTATTTAGAAACTTTCTTCATAATATAAACATTTTTTTTCTCCATATCCACGAAACTGCTATCATGATTCCAATTTGCCGACAAATAACCACAATTTTTTAAACATATTAACTTCGTTTTATCCAATGCCTTTTAGTTGACATTTTATAATACACTTTCTATTTAAATCATAGGAAATTAAGGACCCCATACAATTTAATTATTGAAAGGTTTATAATAGCCCGAACCACTCCAACATTTTAAATAATATCGCTCAGTTGTATTGCTTTTTTTTAATTATTGAAATGTTTATAACAGCCCGAACCACTCCAACATTTTAAATAATATCGCTCAGTTGTATTGCTTTTTTTTCTGGAATGCATATTTATCCTCACATATTTAATAGCGATAAATGTGGTAAAATACAAAAAAGAAAGCAAAAATTCCTCTTTAAAATTTAAATAAATATCTTAAAAAATATTTATACAGGGTGTCCGCTAATTACTGGCACACAGCATAACTGCAGATACTTTAGGTAAAAATATTTCTTGGTTTTAATGAATTTTTTTAATTTTTTAAGTTTTATTAATACAGGGTATTCGAAAAGTGCTGTACCGACTTCAAACCCTGAATTTTAAATGGAACACCCTGTATATTTTTACATTTTTAGATTCCCTGAAAGAAATAAAGGTAACTTTTATAAGAACTTCTTATTCAAATTTTGTGTCATTTAGACAGGAATTAAGGTTATGTATTTTTTTAGCAAATTTATGTCCTCAGCAAACAGCGTCTTGTGCAGTTGATAGTTCAGATTATTTAATGAAATTTTAACCACAAGTTAAGAAGACTACCTTCTAACGATCTATGATGGTTAGGAGTTTTAAAATTATACCGGGTGTCTCAGATCATATTTTCAAAATTTTCAATTCGCAATATCCAAGTTTTTTAAATGGATCACCCTGTATTTGATATTTTTTCTGAAAGAGTTTTAAAATACCTATCAATGATATATACATGTTCTATACCTAAATCTAATAGTTAACGAAATATCTAGAATTATATGGAAAGTTTCAACTAATTAATGCTGCCTATAATGTAAAGCCTTAAATCTATGAAGATAATTAAAAGAACGCTTCAAGGATTTTAATTTTGCAATATCCAAGTTTTTTTAGTTTGGTCATATATGTATATACAGGGTGTCCCACTAAGGGTGGCTGGGTAGCTTTTCTCAGACTATGGATGCTACAGCCTCCCAAAAAAATTTTTTTTCGTTACTAAAGTGGCCAAGAGAAATTGTTGGAAAATATTTCCAAGTTTGTAAAACTACCACAAGACGGCGTACCTGCAATAGAAAATAAAAAAACAACTTTTTATTCGAAAATACCCAATATGAGGTAACATTTTAATAAGAGCAACAAAAACTCCAACCAAATCTGCGTCAGTTTTGTTTAAGGCGATTTGTCATATTTCCGATAATAAGGGTGGGGGAAGATAATAAATAAATCAATTTTCAAAGTGCTCTGCCTCCTACATCTCTTATTTAATGGTATTCAAGTGGGTATTTGTTTGAAAGAGCATTTAATGCTCTTATAATTGTTGTCATTTTTGACGCTCGATAGTTGTTGGTACACCTACTAGAGGGCGTTGTTTAAACAAAATTCAATTTTTAGAGATTTTCTCGAAAAAACCAAACGGAACAGTATGCTTTCAACAGAGTTAGTTTAAAGAGGGAAAAATTACCTAAATTCTGGAGAAAACCGCGTTTTGATATCTCTCTTCATTTTTTAGTTACTTCAAAATAACCTGTTTTCCCACTGATAAAAAATAATATTAGCTTTTAATCATAATAAGAAAATTCTTATTATAGTATATTTTGCTTTACCTCACTTTATACAGACTTGGGACTATTATTCTGCGGAATTATTAGATCACAAAAAATACTTTCGATATGGATTAATTGGAGCTATTTAAAAAAACTGTGTTTTTTATTTTACGGTTGTTGTTGCGCGTCGAAAATAATTTTCCAGCTTTTTTATTTTTGGCGATTTACTTATTCGATTTTTTCCCGATAATAGGTACTTTAAGCCTCTTTCAGAAAAAAATATCAAATACCGGGTGATCCATTTAAAAAACTTGGATATTGCGAATTGAAAATTTTATAAAATGTCCAATGATCTGAGACACCTTGTATAAATTTGAATCTTCTCGGCACCATATATCGTTAGGAGGTAGTCTTCTTAACATGTGGTTAAAATTTCATAAAATGATCTGAACCAACAGCTGCACAAGACGCTGTTTGCTGAGGACATACATTTGCTAAAAAATACATAACTTTAATTTCTACCTTATTAGGAAAAACCCTGTATAATGCGGAATTATTAGATCACAAAAAATAATTTCGATAAGGATTAATTGGAACTATTTAAAAAAACCGTGTTTTTTATTTTTACGGTTGTTGTTGCGCGTCGAAAATAATTTTCCAGCTTTTTTATTTTTGGCGATTTACTTATTCGATTTTTTCCCCAATAACTTAGGGCAAATACTTTCGGAGATATGGCCGAAAACCACCCTTAGCTGAACACCCTGTATATATACATATATGACCCAATTAACTTGGATATTGGAAAATTAAAAATCCTTGAAGCGTTCTTTTAATTATCTTTATAGATTTAAGGCTTTACATTATAGTCAGCATTAATTAGTTGTAAATTTTCATATATTTCTATGTATTTCGTTAACTATTAGATTTAGATATAGGGCATGTATATATCAGTGGATAGGTACTTTAAGCCTCCTTCAGAAAAAAAATATATAGGACAGGTTAATTATTATACAGGGTTTTCGCTAATTAAAGGTACACAGCATAACTGCAGATTCTTTGGGTGAAAATATTGTGATTTAACCAAACTTACTCCAGTCCAAAAGTTTGATAATAACAAAGATTTTTAAGCCTCTTTCAGAAAAAAATATCAAATACAGGGTGATCCATTTAAAAAACTTGGATATTGCGAATTGAAAATTTTATAAAATGTCCAATGATCTGAGACACCATGTATAAATTTGAATCTTCTCGGCACCGTATATCGTTAGGAGGTAGTCTTCTTAACTTGTGGTTAAAATTTCATAAAATAATCTGAACCAACAGCTGCACAAGACGCTGTTTGCTGAGGACATACATTTGCTAAAAAATACATAACCTTAATTTCTACCTTATTAGGAAAGACCCTGTATAATAAACGAATTTCTATTATAGCTGATATGTCACTTTGTTTACTTATTATCTCCAAGACCTAATTTTTTAAATCAATTGTTTTAGTAGTAGCGTAAGACTGTATGGAGGATACCACATTCCCCACACAATTGAAACGTAGAAAGAAAATAATTTTTTATATTGTTTATGTGGATAGGTGACCGCAAGCAAAATTAACTATAATTCCACAACCAACTTATGTTTTTCTTTTATTATTGCATTTTTTTTGCTGTCAAAAGTCCATAGCTTGATGCTTTATTTTGAAGAAAAAATGAGATTTTATTTTTTCTTTGGGAACTTTTGGAGGAATTATCCTGTAAATATCGGACACTTATTAGGAAAGACCCTGTATAATAAATGTTTTTCTTTTATTATTGCATTTTTTTGCTTGTTAGTTTATGTCAAAAGTCCATAGCTTGATGCTTTATTTTGAAGAAAAATCTCCAAGACCTAATTTTTTAAATCAATTGTTTTAGTAGTAGTAGTGTAAGAATGTATGGATGATACCAATGGTACAACTTTTAGTATAATCTACCCCTTTGTGTCACGCTACGCATCTATTAATAAGATAATTAGATGATTATTACATAATTAAATTTAATTGTAATTTCTATTATATTGTTCTAGCACACCATCAATGATATGATGACATTAGAACATATGGGCGATGAGTCCGACACAGATTCAGAGGAGGACAATCCTCCAGTTGATGGGGGCAATGTTTATGTGGATAATGCACAAGTTGGTTTGGACAGCCATCTGACTAATGGGGGCAATGGGGATCTGACTAATGGGGACAATGGGTGTAATGATGATGGGGGCAATCCATCACCCATCTATATACCGCAAGATGATGGTTATATATTAATATTAAACGATACAAGCATGTTAGAATAGGTATTTAGAATAGTTATTATTATTATTATTGTTTAGAATAGTTATTATTATTATTATTATTAATATTATTATTATTATTATGTATTTTGTATTAATAATGCGTTGTTTTATGAAGACATATTGAGTTTTATTTAAAAGAAGACAATAATACCAAATTAAACAAATATTTCTAAACTTTGTTTTATTCTAAACACCCAAATTTAAATATTGATCCGCTATTGCTTGCTACAATTAATTTTTACATCCCTATTTGATAAAATAATTATTAAAATGTTTTAAGTAAACATTTCTAAATTTTGTTTGTTCTAAATAAATATTTCTAAATTTTGTTTATTCTAAACACACAAATTTAAATATTGCTCTGCTATTGCTTGGTACATTTAATTTTTTACATCCCTATTTGATACAATAATTATTAAAATGTCTTAAGTAAATATTTCTAAATTTTGTTTATTCTAAACACCCAAATTTAAATAATGATCTGCCAGTATTAGTGCCCGAGAAAGAATATGTCAAACGTTAACTTTTAATTATTCTAAAACACCCAAATTTAAAAGAAGAAAATAATACCAAATTAAGCAAATATTTCTAAACTTTGTTTATTCTAAACACCCAAATTTAAATATTGATCCCTCTATTGCTTGGTACATTTAATTTTTTACATCCCTATTTGATACAATAATCATTAAAATGTCTTAAGTAAATATTTCTAAATTTTGTTTATTCTAAACACACAAATTTAAATAATGATCTGCCAGTATTAGTGCCCGAGAAAGAATACGTCAAACGTTAACTTTTAATTATTCTAAAACACCCAAATTTAAAAGAAGAAAATAATACCAAATTAAGCAAATATTTCTAAACTTTGTTTATTCTAAACACCCAAATTTAAATATTGATCCGCTATTGCTTGGTACATTTAATTTTTACATCCCTATTTGATACAATAATTATTAAAATGTCTTAAGTAAATATTTCCAAATTTTGTTTATTCTAAACACCCAAATTTAAATAATGATCTGCCAGTATTAGTGCCCGAGAAAGAATATACCAAACATTAACTTAATGATGAAATCCCTTGTGACCGCACAGAGTGCCTCTCTTCAATTTTATGGGTAGAATACCTGGCTTTAATAGCTTTTAACACTCGAGACCCTCTGTCGTCGCACACCCCCAAGGCCAAACAATATGCAACGACGAAAAGTTTTATACACGCTCAAGGTTATATGATGTTAAAAATCCTCAAGGCCAAACGATACAGCACACCTGGGCTCCCAAATCAAAGAACGAAAAGTTTGGTGCACGCTCAAGGTCATGTGACGTCACATGGCGTCGAAGCCGCGTGATGCGCGCTCAAGGTCATATGACGTCACATCGCCTCAAGGCCAAACTACACAGCACACCTGGGCTCTCAAGGTCAGGAGTAGTGGTGGGGGGTTAACCAGTTCCCGTATTTGATATCTACTCACAGGGTAATCGCTACTGCACTGCCTCAAATCTAAAGCAATAACTGTGGAAATGTGTTCTCAGCATATGCTCGCCATTAACCAATTGTTCAATAATAATAGAAGAACTTCACATCTGGTGTAAGATGCAACAGATTGAAATAATTTTCGGGTAATGTTATAAAATGTTGAGAAAACTTGTTTTTTATTATTTTTGTCCATTATTAAACACATTTTTTGTCAGTCCGCGTATATTTTTATGTATTCATAAGCAACAGAAAATACACTGAGTATTATATAAACGCATTTTCAAAACTGTTCTAAGTGCTTAAATTATTTGATACAAAGAGTTTTTTCACACCCTGTATCTTAAAAACTAATCATAGAAATGAGTGGGTATTTTGTGCATGTAATTAAGAGACTAGGAGTTAACTCATTTCGAAATGTCACCAAATTGACTAGAAGCGAAAATTCCCTATAATAATGTGCGGAGTCCTTTAAAATTTTTTGACAAGGCGGCAGAATTGCAATTATTTTTTCTAGGGCTCCTATAAAAATGCATATAATCCGCATAGCATCCTTGAATTGAAAATGTCTCCTTTCTCACGTTATAACGTCACACAATGCGAAATAATATTTTTCACAGTTGATCGTGGCGCCACACTGTAAACAATAGCGGAACTAGTCACACATTACATTTTTTGTAATTTTGAACCAGGCGCACTGCTCACTAACGAAAACATTTTTAAGATAATGAATTAAGTTTTTTCACAAAACTGCATGGACAATCTGGAATGGTATTTATCTTTGCGGCAAATTTCGATTTTTTATTTTGGTCTATAATTTCACCACCATTTATGCTAAACTCTTCATATGAACCCAAAAATATTTTCTAAAAGCTTTTAACTTGTATGTTAGTTAGTTAGTATGTTAGTATGTATGGGCCAAATCTTGCAAGCAGGGACGGACATATATGGGGGATGGGGGGAGCATACAAGGTGAATAGAAAATTATTCCAAAAAGGACAAAACAGTTCCCGTTATCGGAATTGACAGAGATTTGGTATACATACATAAACCCGATGACCATACAATATTATGGTATCCAATCGTGAATCTCTTATACAGCGTACGTAAAAAGTAATACTACAAAGTACAAAATAAAATAAATGTATTTTTTTTTAAGCTTTTATTTTTAAACCATTGAACTGAAAAGTAAAAAATAATTAAACTTAAATAAATACAGAACTTTAAAAAATTTGTTAAATGCTTGAGGTTTTATTTCAAGTAAGATGACGTCTCACGCCTCAAGCATTTAAGTAAATTTCAAACTTTTAAGAGTTCTGTGTTTATATAAGTTTAATTATTCTTTACTTTTCAGTTCAATACTTCATAAATAGAGGCTTTTTTAAATATTTTTTTACATTTATCGCTGGAATTACGTGTAATTCTTCTATGCCTGGAAATATTTACCAAAAAATTGTTTTAACTAATTGTGCATATTTTCACGTGTTATCGTAAACAAACAATCAGTGTTGTATAAATCTTCTAACACTCACACATCTTATTGTAGCACCAAATTTTCCTCTCCGAAGACATAGGTACAAATAAATAGTTTTTTGCTCATTTATGCAAAGCTTGCATCTGTTTATAGTATTATTTTATAGAAAAACAAATGCAGAACTTGTGGCAGTTGCCGGATTGTGTGTTCTGAAATAAGGGTCATTTAATAATTGATTTGTTTTAGGTTTTTCAATTTTTTAAACAAAAACCTTATTTATTGAATTATTAATTATATAACTAAAGATTTTTACTTCTCTCGTAAGTCGTTAAAAATCACTTTCGCAAAACGTGTTTTCTCAATTCCGTCGGTCTGAATGTCTGTCTGTTCGCAGTCTAGCTAAAAACAACTTACCAGATTGACTTCAAATTTCGGTCAAAAATGAAGACTCATATGGGAATGACCATAGATATATAACCAAGAAGAGATATATGTATTTATATTTTATAAGAATCATACATCACATTTGCTACTCTACGTGTGTTCCTAATCTATTTAGCTTCATAATCCAATATGATTTTTTGTGAAACATTGTTGCCAGCAATATAGATTCTTGTAAAGAATGTTTTCATATTTAAGTCTTTTCTAATGTAACACTTTTGCATTTGTAGCTACATTTCCGCAAGTAGAAATATTTTGTGTTTATTGTTACGCAAATTGTTATCATTAAATTAAATTGAGAGTTTTTTCTTTATTGTAATAGTACTACTCATTTATTGTCAACTGGTCAAAATTTAGTCCAACAGTGGCAACGTCGCGCGCATGTTTATTCGCCAATATGCGTCACGATACCCAATATTCATTCATAAAAACTCCGTAGAGTGGTTTATAGTATTTTATGTCGTGCATTGTTTTTTTTCAGTCGGAATTTGTAGTTTTTCGGATATTTAATTTATTTTGTATTTTTTTGGTGAGATAACTCTTTGAAAGTCCTTAAAATGGTTCTCTAGTGTCAAGTTTGTGGAAAACTAGATACTTTTAAGCCGGAATTGTCCTTTCGCAGGTAGGTTAGCTTAAGGTTAGAACGCCACCCTTTCAGTAGCGTAACATTTAACATATTTGGAATGAAATGCAAATAAAGAGAAATTATTATTCTTCACAAGTCGTCTGTTGTGCAATTATAATACCTATGTTAGTAGATACAATTGAAGGGTTCAGGGGATAAACCGGCTAAGTCAATTTTTGTCGAAAATGAGCTGGCAACGTCACCTGATAGAAGCATATAGTATGTTTTTACCAATAAATTCACACAGGCGATAAAGTGGATAAGTACTGAGTAATATACCATTAAATTTATGCTGTACAGGAAATAAACAGGCCGAGTCGTTTCAATAGGGGATAAACAAGCTAAGTCATGAACGTACGCTTGGACAAAACCAGTTCATTCTCAGTTTAATAAACACATGCGGTTTGATTATAACCCTAAATTTGTTCTTTCGCTTTCGTGGAGAAAATATTGTGTGTCGATAGTTTAAGAACGTAAGTTTTTGTAAATAGTTTTAAAAATGGAAGAAGATTTAAATCACGGTGTGTTAAAATCGAAAACTACAAAGAAAAGGAAAAAGTTGGGACGATTAAGTGATGTTCGAAAAAAATTGAGACTACAAGGTCATGAAATGGGTGCCGATTGTAAGTGCAAAAAGAAATGTTTTGAAGTTGTTGCGGAAAAAACCCGTCTGAATATTTTACGGCATTTTAATCTTTTACCAACGGAGGATGAACAGAATTCGTATTTATGTGGACTAATTTCAGTATTGCCGATTAAAAACCGACGTCCACGTAACTCCGAAGAGGATGCTAAATTACGCGATGCTGCCTACTGCTATAGGATTCGCACCAAAATAGATAATGTATTAAAGGAAGTACCGGTTTGTAGGAAAGCATTTATGGCCATCCACGGCATAACAAAAGGTAAAGTTGAGCATTTGTTGCGTAGTCTGAAGATGACCGGAGTCTCTCCAAAAAACAAAAGAGGAAAACATAATATTCGCCCTAGAAAACTTAGTACAGGTACGCTTAATTTAATTCATGCTCACATTAATCATCTAAAAGCTACCTTCCCGAGGAGCTTAACACTAAAAAAATGATTCGAATGTTCATCGAATTACACCCAGATGTCAAGTTATCATACGAAACATACAGATCTATAATGGAGAGAGATTTCAATATTGCATTCGGGTATCCCAGAACGGATACCTGCAGCACTTGTGATCAATTTACAGCAAAAAAAAAGATCACTTGTCGCAGAAAAAAATAATGTGGCTGAATTGGAGCAAGCTAATATAGAAAGGAAAATTAAAAAATATGAAACGGAAAATAGTATCCATAAGAAGAGAGCTGAACAATTTTACATTCGTAAGAAAAAAGCAAAAGTCAAAGCAAGAAAAACAAAAGAAAAAGAGGCTATTTGCATCGATTTTTCAAAAAATTTCCCTGCCCCAAATATATCAACCAACGATGTATATTACAGGCGGCAACTCTCTGTTTACGCCTTTAATGTTCATGTCCTTTCGAATTCTCAGAGCGTTTTTTACATGTACTCAGAAATAACCGGAAAGAAAGGTGCTGATGACGTCGCTTCCCTACTTCACCATTTCATATACAATTTCCTTGATGTGGAAGTGAGACAACTAGAGATTTTTTGCGACTCATGTGCGGGTCAAAATAAAAATTTCACAATATTCCGGTTTTTTCACAATCTAGTACATACAGAAAAAAGGCTCGACTTTGTTAAAATCACATTCCCGGTCAGGGGTCACTCGTATCTGGAATGCGACAAGAACGTTGGACTGGTGAGACAGTCAACACGAGTAGAGCATCTAAAGGAGTGGAACTACGTTTTTCAAGCAGCCCGATGTAAACCATCACCTTTCGTCGTAGTAGATGTTCAGCAAGATTTCTTTAGGAAATGGACACGTCACCTTGATTCTTTGTACAAAAAGAAGTGCCCATTTCCATCTCGACCAGTCAAAGAGGTAGTCTTTGAAAAGGAGCATACTCGGCTACTTCGTTACCGCACGTCATACTCTGGAGCTTGGGAGACGGCAGTAATAAAAGAGAGAAAGAAGAAAATCCCCAAAACTAACTTAGGACCAGATGAATTTTTTCTTCCGGATTTTTCCTACGAATGTCTAAAACATCAGAGTCTCATCATTTTTCCTACGAAAGTCTAAAACATCAGAGTCTAAAAGCAAAATAATTGAGAATTTTTATTTTTGTAGTTCCAATACCGATATCAAAGAAAAAATTCCTCGATTTGCAGCACTTGAAGAAATTCTGTGGACCGAATGCAGCTTCATTTTATATGAATATTCCCTATCAAAAATAATGGAGAAAATATGACATTTTGAGAGAAATATTAACCTTTAAATTAAATTTGTGGTGAGTTCTCAATGTTTTATTTCAATATTCCCGGGGATAAACCAGGTAAGTCGAGGACTTAGCTTGTTTTTCCATTGCATATTGTGACATAAGATAATTTAAAATCATTTAATCATTTTAAACAATTTTTTTTACTTTACTCACTGTAATAGTAGTATTGAAAAATATGTTAATCTAATATACTACATAATCAAATCAAGCAATAGTCACAAATTATTTTTTCATATTGTTTTAAACTTAAAAAGCCGGTTTATCCCCTGAACCCTTCAATTGTTAAGCTCTTTGATTAAATGTACTACAATAAAAAAATTTAATGATTTTTTTATTTCGGGGCGGCCAGAGTAGAGGTTGAAAATATCAAATGTCCGTATTTTCGTGATAAGTGCCGAATTTCAGGACCATCTCAAATTTTGCACAAGGAATGAACCTGAAATATTTTGGTGTTAATCCAAGACAGCAAAACCAAATAGCGGCCTAATAAATTATTTTAATAAAATCAGTCTAAAATACTACTTATTAGATAAATTTTAAGTTTTTGACGTATATTAAGGGTCATATAATACAATTGTGGTACAAATTTAAGACGGAGAAACAAAATGGCGGCCAAATAAAATGTCTAAAAAATCAATGTAAAAATTCTTCTCATTCATTTGACTTATTATCTTGCAGTAAAATTGGATATGATACAGGGATTAACTGGTACAAATTCAAAATGACGGTATAAAATGGGGGTCTTAAAAAATCAGTAAATTTCCTTTACCCGGAACTTCCCTCGTTATCGCAGTTTTTCGTTTTATTAGAGAGAGTGAAGTATGACCCAAGTTAGTTCAGCACATAGTACATTTAATAACACATATTATTATATACCATTTTTTAAAATATTTTTAATGGGCCAAATTTTGTTTCATCGTATTGAATTCCTATCAATATCTTACCAATTTCTACCTATGCCACACTTGACTTTTGGGCATAATTTAAAACAAATTCAATAAGTATTTGTTACATTGACACACACCGCCATTTTGTTACGTCATGTTGAATTTGAAATTAATCTAATGAGTAGTTTCTTCAAGCCGATTTTTTAAATATTTTATTAGGTCGCCATTATGTTGTGCTATCTTATAATCATACCAATATGTTATCAGTTTATTCCGAGATTTATTCCTACGTAACACTCGTTTTTTGTGCAATAGAAGAAATTCAAGAAATTGAATAAGAAGTTTTTTTAGTAATAATTTTTTTAACGATTCTCTAGGCTGCTATCTGTTCCGGAATATTCGATTTTACCAAAATATTACCAGTTCATCCCCATATGACGTTTATTTTTTACTAAAATTTTAGATGATGAGTAGTTTTGAAACTATGCCGCGAACTGACAGACAGACGGAATTGATACAAATATTTTTTGGAATTACGCTGCTAAAACCTGATAATATTCAAAACCTTAGAGGGTCATTTTTTTTTCACGATTATGTATATTTTACTTGGCCGTCATTTTTTTCCGCAATCTTAAATTAATACCATAGTTTTACTAGTTCTAAACCACAATTAGTTATAGCACACAATTTGAAATGAGCCCATTAAGTAGTTTTCCAGGCTGAATTTTTAAATATTTCATTAAGCCGCCATTATGGATTTGTACCAAAATTTTACTAGTTGATTTCTACATAATACTTGATTTTTCTGCAAAATTTGAGATACGTTGGATAAGTAGTTTTTTATCCAGAATGTTACCAGATCAATCCCTTGGTCATAAACAAACAGACCGACTGAATTGAGAAAACATGTTTTTCGCAATCTATTGACTCTAAAACACGAAAATATGTAAAACCTGAAAATTTTTTCACGATTATGAATATTTATTTGGCCGCAAGTTTTGTTCCGCCGTCTTGAATTAGTACCACAATTTTACTAGTTCTTCTCTATACCAGAATTAGTTATGGCACACAATTTGAAATCAGTCCATTAAATAGTATTTGCAAGCGGAATTTTTAAACATTTTATCAAGCCGCCATTTTGTTCCGCAATGTTGGATTCGTACCAAAATTTTACCTCTTGATTCCCATCTAATACTTGATTTTTGTGCAATATTCTTTTTAACACTTTGATTTGCCATAATGGATTTTTACCAAAATGTTGCCATATCATCCCTATATGACACTTAATTTTTGACCAAAATTTGAAGTCATTCGGTTAATTTTTTAGTTATGCCGCGAACAGACAGACAGGCAGACCGACGGAATTGAGAAAACATGTTTTTCGGCAACTAGGGACCCTGACACGTAAAGACCTGAAAAAATATGGGAGGGTGATTTTTTCACGATTACAATATTTCCCTTTTAAGAGGGAAGTAAAAAATCAATTTATTTTAAATCATGCCCAAAATACAAGTGTGGCTCAGGTAGAAACTGGTAAAATATTGTGGTGGTGGTGGTGGAACAAAATGGCGCGCAATAAAAATATTTGAAGACAGTATACTAAATGACTATGTTTGAAAGTAAATTGAATTCCACTTTACTATTCCTAATGAAAGGAAAGATTCATAACGAGGGAAGTTACGGGTAAAGGAAATTTTCCGATCTTATTCTATTTTTGTTGCTTCAGAAATTTAAAATCAACCAATATGTAACACGGCGTTCGCGTGTAAATATTCAGATTCACTCTATAATGGTTGTATTACAAAATCAGTATTACTATTAAATAAATATAAGCATAATAAAGTATTTTAATACAAAACATGTTGATGTTGAATTAATTTAAAATTTTAATCTTCACCAAAAAACGAGCCGCCGCTGGCTCCAAAAACTGTCTAGTAAGAAATCTTTCACACCGATGCTTGAAGTCGGAATTTTGACGTTCTCTCTCATACGACTTTGTCTAACACACGGGCAATGATTGATAGACAACGTGTATTTATGAATGAAAAGTTGTGTCCCCCCTTGCTAGATGTCAAAAAACGTGTTTTCTCAATTCCGTCGGTTTGTGTGTATCTGTCTGCGGCATAGCTAAAAAATTACTTACCCGATTAACAGATTTTGGACCAAAATTGAACATTATTGAGGATGACCTGGTGACATTTTGGTAAAAAGTCAATATGCCGGAACAAAATGGCGGGCTGGTGAAATGTTGAAAAAATTATTACAAAAGACACTAATAATCCAATTTGCCAGAAATTTTACTCAGAAGTCAAGTGTTACATAGAAATGAACGGTTAACATTTTGTAATGATTCCAAGATGGCGGCCTGATAAAATATTTAAAAAATCAGCGTGAAAAAACTACTTATTAGATTAACGTCAAATTTTCTTCAAGCATTAAGTGCGATATAGAGATAAACCACTAAAATTGTACTACGAATTGATGATGGTGGAATAAAATGGCGGCCAAATAAAGTGTTTAAAAAATCAACGTAGGAAAATCTTATTCAATGGCTTCAAACTTTGCACAAAAGTAAAATGTATACGAATTCAAGATGATTAAACAAATTTAAAAATGTGGCATAGTAGGAACAATATGGTGTAAAAAAATGGCGCCAATAAAAATTTTTGAAAATACAGTATATGTTCGGGGTTTTCTATTGTATTTTAGCCTCCAGTTAGAGGTTTAAATGCTATAGATAGAGAAAAACTTTCAATGTGAAAGTGGTAGAATTTTAACACTTCTATCTTTTAAGAATATCCATTAAAAATATACATAATCTAAATTTCTTTAAATGGGACACTTTGGATATTATTATTTCATTCAATGGGTTACATCTTACCTATTATAAATATAGCAGGTTTGATACGTTTATCTTTAAAGACAACCGAGAATATTAACCTGCACTTGCCATGAGAGAGAGAGAGAGAGAGAAAGAGAGCATATTATTTTCTAAATGTGAAATCAATAAAAATGCATTGCCTCTTATGGCACGGTTTTTGTCAATTTTCTTGGTTGTCTTTAAAAATAAAGGTATCAGGCCTGGTATAATTTATAATTGATAAAATAATTTATTGAAGTAATAACATACAGGGTATCCCATTTAAAAAATATAGGTAATGTATGTTTTTCGACTTTTTAATGATTTTTAATAATTTCTGATATTCTTAAATGATAATAAACGTAAAATCCTACAACTTTCCTATTTAAAGTTTTTTCTATCTGTAATATTTAATCATCTAAGTAATAGAAAACACTGTAGATGTGTTAATAAATGACTACGTGCGGAACTTAATTGGTTTCGGGTAAAAGAAATTTAATAATAAAATATTTAGTAATTTGCTTACGTATAAAGTTATGTATGATTTCTTGCTTCTTGTGGTACTTTCACGCGTTAAAATATTTTTCATTTCCTTTTCACAGCAGGCAATAAATTTTTACTAGATCGTTTATATAAATTTTGGTAAACCATCCTATTATAATCTTAAATCAAATACAGGCATTTTTATAGTGGTGGGGACACACTATAATATGCATTAACCTCACTTGTGAGAGTTATACTGAAAATGCAAATACTCCCCAAAGCTCAGGTGTACGTAGTTAACGTCGTACATGATTGACGTCAATCAATATACCATAGTTAGAGAATTTTAAGTGGTCTCTTAACACGGGTTCATCATTATCGCTGACAATGGCATCGAGTATTTGGTAACGATCTTGACGAACGTAATTAATTAATGTGTTCTTTTATTATTGGGGAGCTATGAATGCGGTGATATGAATATGGAAAGATCTTCCAGTTACATAATTATAATTGGTTGAACAATGAGAATTGGCAAACGGATTTATTCAATAATTGATATTGTTACGCTTCTTGAAAACGAATATTCAAACTTTAAAAATGCTAACTCTAACTATTTGAAAGTGGTAGAAGCCATATATACTTACTTTAGAATATAATATATAAAGATATCTCAAAATCTTTGGTCATATAATTATTTTAAAGAGGTGATATGTTTCGCTTTAATAGGGCATTATCAAACGTCCTTTTTAAATATATTTAAAGTGAAGTGAAATCATAGACATTGCCTTTACATTTCCCAGACAGTTCTCGTATAACAAACTAGATAATAATAATTATAGAAAGGTAGAATCACAGAATCAAATACTGATGTCAAATACCACGAGCACCATTAAATTACACTGTTGTCCCCCAATTTGATTGAAACAATATCGTGCAGGCAGATGCCCTCTTAATAGTGTATTAGTTCAAATAAAAATTAATTTAACTATATATTTTTGATATCGAAATAATTTACTCCATTTATAAATAGGTCATATATTTTATTCATTAATAGAGCCCAAGTTAAGGCCATTAAAGGTAAATTTGTGTAATGGATAGCAAAAGGATATGTCCATAATATCGTACCACACATTATATGCGTTAATTTTAGACCGCAAAAAAGTGTATATTGGCGGTTTCTGTCTTGTGTTATGACATCATAAAGTAACTTACTATAAAATAAAAGGGCTTCTTTAGTGTGAAATTTTAAGAGATAGATTTGTTATTATTATTTACTTTATTTGGTGACCTCTAGCGCTATTTTTTGGCAAAGTTTTTTGTTTGTTTAAATATGACCTTGTTATATTAACTGTACCTCGGTTATTTAAAAAGTTATTGTAAGTGTGAAAACGGGTCTTTATAGATATCTGACGTATAATCTAGTGGCGTACTTATTTTTTTTTAACTCAGCTGTTTTTGAGTAATAGACCAAAGTTGTATTTTTTAAGGGGGCACTATATTTATTTTGACAAATAACGCGACAATTTAGGATTTTATGAAATTTTAATTTTAGTTTTTATTGGGACACTCGGTTTACATTTTTTTTTTGTATTTTATTTTACCCACTAAATACTTTTTAAAAATATGTAATCCTTGTCATAATATTTTTGTCTTACATTAACTTATAAGTCTTTTTTTTTTCATTTTTAACTTAGTACGCCATATCGTTTTTAATCATAGTTAACTAAGACAAAATTTCTGACATTTCTGTCAATTGGTTTTTTCAATTTCAATAGCAATTGATAATTTTGTATTTACCACCTTTTAAAAAGATAATTTAAATATGACCATCCTAAATTGATTTGAAAATAGCGATAAATATGACATGAATACTTACTATATTGTATATAACGAAAACGCGGAAGAAGTTCTATTTTAACAGGTGAGTTTTCTTAAGTTCGGAATCGTGTTAAATGTAAGTTTAACTTGATTGTCTCAATATGTAGATATCCAGAGAGAGCACAGCTTGATAAAAAGTTATTTGTCAAAATTAAAAGCAACTTAATTCACTATGGTTCCTTTATATACCCGAGATGGTAAATTCCTAAACTTTGTGTAGGAAAATTGAAAATGAAGTACGAATTGTAAAATCGAGTGTGCAAAAAATCCTTAAGTCAAACAAATTTAAACCGTATAAATATAAGTTAGTGCACAACTTACACTTACGGCCTGGCGATGCCAAAAGACGCGTCCAATTCTATCACTGGTTCATTAACGGGTGCCGTACGAATAGAAACTTCGAACGACAAGGAATTTTACATAGGCACAATTCACTAGGCAGGGCAGGTTTGTGTTAAGTGTTTCCTGTTTTATTTTTGAAAAGAGAATTGCATATGTTATCTTTTAAGGCATTTTAAATACTGAGCTTTACATGGAAATCCTTCTAACTAATATAATTGAAATTTCAGAAGATGTTCCTACAGTTCATTTACAAAATATATATTTACAACAAGACGGAACTGCAGCATACAATGTAACAACTTAGCAGCAGTTCCCCAAGCGCTGGATCGGGGCAAATGGACCGGTTAGTTGGCCACCTCTCTTGCTCGATCTTTCCATTCTGGATTTCTTTTTATGAGGGTACCTTAAAAATTAAATTTATAAAATACGTTATAAATTCATTCAAAATCAATAACAACGCCTTTAGGAAATTTATAGGTCGTCCCATGATTATTCTCCAAGCTTTAGAGCGGTTCGGAAAATTTTGACGGACGTGCATTAGACATAATTTGGAACAATTAGAACAGTATTTTTAAATTGTACTATGCATACAATTATTTTGTTATAAGTAAAGTTATACTTTTATATATTTTATCGAATATTGTGTTTTCTTCAATAGAAAAATGATCATATTACTTATCAATTATTATTATTAACATTTATAAAAAGTTAGTTGTGGATTTAAATTTGTAATATAACAGGATTTTTAACCACTTTTGACTTTGGTTACTACCGCTTTTCTTTCTGTTGCATATTCGTGATTAACTACATTGTTGAAAATAAGAACACACATTAGTATCTCAGGAATTATAAGAACGACATTGAACTTCGTGTGTAATATAAAAAACGTAGGAAAGTTGTTACGCAAAAAACTTTGAATTTATTTTTTGTTGTCTAACACTCCATCACGTCATGATCAATCACGTGTATTGTCGCTATAATGTACTACCACAGTTGGGTTATCGTATGTTTTTTCTTCACCTTTTATACAAGCAAATTCTGTGCAAATAAAGATCAACATAGCATCTGCAAATTTTACCCGAAACAATTTATTCTAAAACAAATAGTGTCTACTATCTATTTGCATTTATATTCAAATTTAGCAAGCCAGATTTAGTTTTATACTTTAAGTTTCAAATGACATAATATTTTTGAGGAGGCTATATTCAGCTACTAATTTCAGCTACTTCTCTGAACTTCCTTCTTCCGAGAGTTTCTAGTAGTAGTAGTAGTAGTAGTAGTAGTAGTAGTAGTAGTATGTCGGCGGGACAAGCCCAATAACTAGCCCTGAAGGCCCTTTTCACGAATCCTAGTGCCACCCAGTTCACTCCACTCCCATACGAATACGGCCCGCCCTTCTAGTGAACGAGAGCATCTTGCCCCAGTCAAGGTGTTATAATTCTTTCGTGGAGAGAGACTCTATGCCGAAGGTATTCCAGCATGGTCTTCCCCACTTTTCACACGTGCCAACAAGATGATAGGGATTCTCCTCCTCTGCCCCACAATTACGATCGCAAGGTAAGTGCGCTAACCCCAGCCAGTGCATGGGCCTGTTAAGATTACAGTGTCCTGTCAAAGTGCCAATTAGGCTGCTTGACATAAACGAAGTTGTCTTAGATACGCTTGGGTTTAGTATAATTTTTTTTTGCATGTCTACAGTAGTTCGACCTTGACCAATTCTCCTTTGTCTTTTCCCAGGCTCGGAGTTACTAAATCAAAAATCTGAAATCGAATCTCAGGAAAATTAAATTATTATTATTTTTATTATTATTATGACTTGTTGTCTTTCTGTGGTTGTATTTTATACTGACGGAATTATACCAAGTCATTACAAAAAATAAAAACAAAAAAAAAGGAAATGGAAAAAAAACAATTATTGTATATTAAGAAATGATCTAACGATGCTACATTCCATTGCCAAGTCGGTGTATTTGGCGATCTTCTCACTGTATTTCGCTTGGATGTTCTCGTCGTGGGAAATAGCCATGTCAATTAAATAAGTGATTTTCTCTTTTTTGGATTGAAAGGTGATATCGGTTCTGTTTGCGGGGATTGTTTTATCTGTGTGGATGTGAATGTCCTAGTAGAGCTTGTAGTCTTCGTTTTCAAGTATAAGTGTTAGACATTAGACATGACGGGCTCCATGACAAGGGCAGCACTTAGGCTCACTGGGGCCCATTGTGCGATCCCCCCAAGTAGACGTGTCAGCGCACGTCCCACAAGCTCGGGTTCCACATAGGTGTCACCCAAGCAAAGCAGTCTAGCGTTGACTAAAGCATCACATTGACAGACTAGATGCTCGGTAGTTTCATCTATCTCAGCACAAAATCTGCAGTATGGATCGTTGTCGAGTCCAATCTTATGCAGGTAATATTTCACTAGCCGGTGTCCAGCTAGGACCCCGGTAATAGTTCTAAGTTGACTTATGTTTAGATTTAGACATCTATTAGACTCAGAACGGCTATAAGGGCCTGATATGAAGACCTTAGACTCTCGGAGTCCTGCTAGCTCGTGCCTTTCAGCACGGTATTCCTCGACAGTGCGATTCTTAATCTTAGCCTTGACAGCTAAAGGAGCAATTCCAAGAGCAGGTTCCGGCCCGGTGAAAACAGTGTTGCTACCTTCCCGAGCCAGCTGATCCGCCCCTTCATTACCCCCAATGCCCTTATGGCCAGGCACCCAAATGAGGCTAACCCTATTGGACTCACATAGCCTCTCTAGGGCTCTCCTGCATTCAAGTGTTAGCAGCGAATTGACCCTGTTCGAGGACAGAGCTTTAATCGCGGTTTGACTATCACAACATATATAGATATGCTTGTCGTGATATCCTCTGGAAAGGTTTTCCTGTACGCAGTCCAAAATTGCTGTAATCTCAGCCTGATATACAGTCGCATACCGTCCAAGAGCAAGACTAATTCTTGCCCTGGGACTCTCCCCATAAATTCCCGCCCCAGATCCCTCCTTCATTAGAGAGCCATCTGTAAACCAGACAAGGCCCTCAGGATTGAGGAAGGATGGGGAGGAATCCATTGTTCTCTCTCAGGAACAATTACACAAAACCTTTTAGAGGCAATTGAGACCGGAATAATGGCATCCCTCCTTGCTAGGAGAGGGTCTGATCTGATCAGTTCAGTCCAAACTCGCGTATGCCCAAAATTCCAGTCTCTGTGTATCCAACGACCCCAGTCGTTTAAACGAACAGAAGCCTTCCGAGCCTCTTCCTCTACAAGCAAGTGCAGAGGACCTAGTCCCAGAATAGCTTCCATAGATCAGGTCGGTGTGGTTCTTATGGCTCCAGTTATGCCCACACACGCAAGTCTCTGGAGCTTGTCAAGCATCCTCCTGTATGTGGTCTTGCGAGTGGCGGGCCACCACACAAGAGCGCCGTAAGTGATCATTGGCCTTGTCACTGACGTGTAAAGCCAATGCACAATACGAGGTTTTAAACCCCAAGTTGATCCGAGGGACCGTCTGCACGCCCATAGATCCCTCCAGGTCAGTCGGGAGTCTATTAAGACACCCAGATATTTTACCGACCTGGAAGGTCTCAACTCTTTCCCAAAGAGGGTGAGCCTCTCAAGGTCCACTTTTCTCTTATGGGTAAATGGTACCATTTCGGTCTTATCCGGATTAACAGACAGACTGTGTTTTTGGCACCACTTTTCCACCATGGCCAAAGCCCTCTGCATGAGCCTTATAATCATGTTTGGGAACTTGCCTATTACTATAATGGCAAGATCATCAGCCTAGCTTTGAGCATAAACTCCGCTCTCGTTGAGAGTATGAAGCAGCCCATCCACAACCAGACACTCCAAGAGCGGAGAAAGAACTTCGCCCTGCGGACATCCTTTGACCACGGACGAGCATACTGGCATACTCCCAAGAGAAGATGTTATGATTCTGCTTTGAAGCATGACGCGAACCCACCTAATTACAGCCCTATCCACGCCAAAACTCTCAGCAGCCTCACTAATGGAGTCAAAGGTGGTGTTGTTAAACGCCCCCTCGATATCCAAGAACACACCCAGAGCAATCTCCTTGGAGTAGACACCAACCTCCAGTCTACTAGACTATGAAGTGCCGTCTCCGTCGACATGGCCGTCCTGTAAGCGTGCTGGAATGGGTGCATAGGATTTCTACCCAGTGCGCCGTTTCTTATATAAGCAGCCATGATTTTCTCCATGGGTTTCAAAAGTAAAGAGGATAGACTGATGGGCCTAAAGTCCTTAGCAGTTTCGTAGCAATTACGACCCGGTTTAGGAATAAACCCTAACCCTGCGCCAGCGTTCGGGAATATATCCCAAAGCCAGGCAGTCCCGAAAAAGGCGCAAAAGATGTGGGATCAGTAGTTCCTGACCCTTCTGAAGAAGCGCCGGGAATATTTCATCTGGTCCCGCACTCTTAAATGGGCAAAACAAAGATATTGCTCACTTAATAATGTCTACTGTAACGACCTTAGCGACCGTTTTCCAGTCAACCGGGCCTGCCCCTACTTGGAGAGCCTACCCAGTAACCTCATCATTAGATTCCGGACGAGAGCCTGGAAAATGAGTTTCCAGGAGCATTCCTAGAGCCTCCTCTGCGGTGGTGGTATATCCACCGGTTGGAGCCCCCACGCTCTGTCCTCGACCTTTTGAGAGAATCCTTTGAAGTCTAGGGGCTTCCGGAAGACCTTCTATGCTTTCGCAGTAGGTCCTCCAAGACCCTTTCTTTGAACTGCGTATCAGTTCTTTGTACCTGCGTTGAGAATTCCTATGTTCTTCCCAATCAGCAGGTAATTTCGATCGCATGGCCCTGCGTGTATCTTTACGAGCCTTTTCAAGATCCAAGTTCCACCAAGGTGTTTTCTTGGTACCTCGATAGGTCCGCAATGCACAATTCTCGTCATAGTCACGGCTTCCTGTATAGTTTGCCACATTTTCCACTTGCCTGGCATTAGTGGATACAGCCACTCCACATAGTGAACCCAGTTGGTTGTCCTCGGGTTTCGAGAACTACTGAGCTTCATGTAATGCTCAAGGTTTAGCTTAAAGAAGATGTGTCTGTGATCCTATAAAGATGGCTCATCAGACACCCTCCATTCCCTAACAACCGGAACCAGCAAAAATGATGCCAGAGTTAGGTAAATAACCTCCTGCCTTCGTGACGTGACAAAAGTTGGAGTGTTTCCCCGATTTAGAATTTCTAAATCAGTTGTACTGAGGTACTCTAAAAGACTTGCGCCCCTCGAGTTGGTGTCAGTGCCGCCCCACACAACATTGTGTGCGTTGGCGTCACATCCAACAACAGGAGGAAGCCCGTTGTCCCTACAGTATCCTATTATTAAGTTAATGAGTTCCCTGGTAGGTGGCTCCTCTCTTGAGTCATAGGGAAGATAGGCTGAGCATACTACAATGGGTTTGCGATGCCCTGCCTTAAGAATCAGTTTCAGAGCCACTAGGTCCAGGTGTTGGTGTATAATGGTAGTAAGGGTCTGTGTTCTCCGTTAGTTTGTATGTTGTGGCTAATGCTTGATGAATGCTTTCACTGTTGAGTTGTCTCGCGGTGTTTTCAGTGCCGGCCATTATTCTACATCCACTCGTTATGTGATCGATGGTTTCTCTCTGCTGGTAACATCTCCTACACCTCTCGTCTTCAATGGTTGTGTCCTTGATGATGTGCTTTCGGTAGTTTCTGGTTGCTATGACTTTGTCCTGAATGGCAAGTAGGAAGCTGGTCTTGCTTTATGTGGTATCTGTGTCTTCCGTGAAGTGTTTTTTCAGACCGGGTGTTGATCTTTTCTAGTCGGGATTCGTAAATTTGCTTTTTATTTAGCGATTGTATATTCATAACTCTTTTCCCTTATTCTTTTCTCTCGATGGTGAGTCTTTCCTTGGATGCGTTGGGATGTAACTTCCTGTGTTTAGTGAAGTCAGAGCGTATGAGAATGTGAATGTTTTGTATGTCTGTGTGTGACCATTTAATGATACCAAACGAATACGTAAGAATAGGTATGGCGAAGGTGTTAATAGCTTTCGTTAGATTTCTGGAATTCAGTTTTGTTTTTAGTAGTTTTGTGAGTATGGTCTTAAATTCCGTCTTAAGCTCTGATTTGATATGAGTGTGGTTAATTTTGGTGCTTCGATGAAAGCCTAGGTATCTGTATGTTTCTTCTTTGAGCATGTTATCTATAGTTTCATAGTTGATTGTTTCCCTCGTAGGGTGGTCTTTCCACTGTCCCTTGTCGATATGAAGTAACTTGCATTTGCTTATACCAAATTCCAAGTTGATGTCCAGGGAAAACGTTTCTGTGATTTTGAGGAGTTCCTTTAGCTGTGCCTTTGTGCTTGCATATCGATGTACAAGAGATGGTTTATTTTGTGTAGATATTTTTTTTTTGGTGTTTAATTTGGAATCCGAAGTTTGTGTTATTTAGTGTGTTTCACACTGGATTGAGATAGAGGCAGAACCACAAAGCGCTGAGTGAATCTCCCTAGAATATACCTCGTCTGATGTAGATCTCTTCTGTTTCGATGTGCTCTTTTTGTGTTCTCAGGTTGATTTTAGTTTTCCACGTACTCATGATTTGCGTAAAAAATTGCCTGATGTTTTTATTGACTTTATATAATTCTAGCAATCTGGTTAGCCAAGTATGGGGTATCGAATCAAAGGCTTTTTTATAATCTATGTAACCAAAATAAAGGTTTCTATAATTTTTCCTGGTTTGTTTCATGATGACGCTGTTTATAATTAGCTACTCCTTGCATCCTCGGCTGTTTTTCCTGCATCCTTTTTGCTTTTCGGTTAGAATGTTTTTGTGTGCTAGATGTTGTTCTATTCTCCTGATAATTGTGGCTGTGATGATCTTATATAGGGTTGGAAGGCACGTAATACGTCGGTAATTTGAAGGGTCCTTATTGTCTGAATTTTTGGGTTTAAGGTATGTTATTCCATGGGTGAGAAAAGTGAGAAATGTGCTAGGTTTTAAAATAATTTCATTAATTTGGCGAGTGAGAGCTTCATGTGTGGAGGTAAACTGTTTGTATCAGAAGTTATGAATTGTATCTATTCCAGGACATCTCCGGTTGTGCGTGTATTTGAGTATTTCTGCAACTTCTTGTGTTGTCATTGCAAAGTCCTCTTGTTCCTCCAAGCACTTGTGTCTTCTTCCGCTTTAATCCATAAAGCGTTATTATTGTGTAGTTTCGGTTCTTACCAAATACTTTTCCAGTATTCTGTGATCTCTTGTTTGGTCGGTGGTTCTATTACTCGTGCCTCCTCATTGCTCATGATTTTTTGGTAGAACTGTTTTTCGCTTCTTCGAAACAGGTTGTTAGCGTCCTTTCTTTCATTTGATTCTTTGTACCTTGCGGCATACACGGATAATTTTTGATTCAGAGTGTCAAAGATTTCTATAAATTCCAATTCCCAATTCTTTTCTAATTTTGTTAATTTTGTTTTCGATCCTTATCTGCCATTTGAATTTTGGTTTTATGTTGTTGGTGTTTCTGTGTCGTGACGGGAGTTTCTGATTGTTCTGTGTTATCGTGATTATAGCTGCTGCGTAGATCACTGTATAATTGTCCACAATTGTGCTCGCCTTCGTTATGTACTTGGGAATTATGTGCTCGTTGATGGTTTTTAGGATTTTATGTGTGTCCCGTTTGAAGATTACACGAGGAATAGGATCTCTTGTTGTAGAAGCGGGGCCATTTGTTTAGATGTGACTTCATTTCTACTTTGATTGCTTGTATGAGAGACGGTCTGAGGTGTAGCTATGTGTATGGTGTTTTGGGCGAATGATTCAGTTGTCCTGTGCGCTGTATGGTGCCTGTCATCTGTCGTGGGTTGTTGCTGGGAGCTTCGCCCTTACTGAGCATTGGGTGAGGTTGCAGATCCTCTTGCACAATGTTGGGCTGGTTTGCATGTGGGATCAGTTCAACATTTGCCCCACTGTCCTCAATGTTTGGTTGATGAATTAGTTCAGCAGCTACGATAGCTTTTATGTTTTGCAATGGGTGTGGGGTGAGCTTACTGGTTTTAGTGATGACTCTTTTTTGATCTATTACTCTCTGTTCTGTGATAAGTGATTTGTATTCTGGATATTGTGCTATGAAAAGTGTATGCAGTTTATGTCCGTATCCTGATAAAATTGTCTCGAGTTTGGTAACGGTATAGTAAGAATGCATCACCGTTCGATTCATTTCATCTGCCCATTTTAACCTCTTCCTTGGTTTACCTGCTTGGTAGTTGCATATATGTCCGCTGTTGTAATGGGCTCAAGTTGTTGTGTTTGGTTAGCATCTGTGTCAGATTTATTTTTGTATCCATTTGGGCAGCGCATGATCAGTTCTCTCGATTCTCTAATGCGGCTCATGCGTTGTACTGCCTTTCCCGCCTTGGTGGGTGCCAACTTAGCCGGCAAAACACTTTCGGTGGGTCTTTTTTCCTTTGCCTGGTCGTGATCGTTTCGGTCGAGCTGTCCTTTCGCGCAGCGTCCTCGACCGTTACGCTGCTCGCCCGATCCTTCGTTGTTTGGATTAATATTTTGTGGTGTTAGATGCTCAAAGTGTCCCGACATTGGATCGCCTGTTAATAGAAGGTAGATCATTTTATTGTGTGTTTGTTTGCCTATTATTGTTGGTCTCTCTTTAATGCACATCTGTTTTGTTCTTGTTGTTCTTGGTTTTGAGAAAATATTGAAGATGTGCTTCTGGGTTTCCGAGAGAGCAAATATGTCTAGGCTCGTTCCGTATGTAGTGGTTTTGCTCATAAACTTATAATAGTTGTCGAAGTCCTTCATGTCGTCATCGTGAAATAACGAAAATATCTGAAGTTCCGACCAGTTTTTCGTAGGTATTTCAATGCGTCTTCTCGAAGTTTGGCCGTATATGTGCAAGCTGACTGATCGTAACAGACAACTTCCGTCTCCAACAATGTTGGCTCTGATGAAATTCTCGAGAATAGATTCGGCTGTAGCAGTTTTTTCGGCAAAGGCCCGCCTGTTCAGTCTTTCGTCGCCACCGTCCCTCATGCTGTGACCTTCAGCAGTGGCTTCAAAGGTGCCCTGACGATCCCCAGATAGCGGTTCTTTTCCGAGGCTCGCAGCTTTCTCCATTTTCATGGGTGTGCCACCATTTGACCCTGGTGGTCCAGGTAATTCGGGTCCATGGAGGCGTCACTCCCCAAGCAACTTAACCGAGGTTAGTTGTCCGTGCGGTTTCAAAGGTTAGGAGGAGTTTAGGGTGGCTAGGGAGTGGGGAGGTCAGGGATACTGGGTATTTAGGACAGCGGACAGCTGGACGCCACTGGCAGTACGAACTACGAAATTACCGTAGCGTCCTCAATACTGCTGGATGCAGTACCCAGACGGTCAGACTTATTTATTATGGTTATTATTATTATTATTATTTCTATAACAGCAGTAAGCGGCAGAGACAATGAGGAACCAAAATTTGAATTTGCTTACAGCATTTGGAACCCTGATTTCATAAAGTTTTTCTTTTAAGTATCCCCACAAAAAGAAATCTAGTTTAGTCAAGTCGGACGACCAGGCTGGCTAACCGTCAGGTTCTATTCCACCGTTTAGGAAAGACGTTATTAAGATGTACCCTTACTTTTCGCGAGAAAGCGGCGGTGCTCCACTTGTAGTAGCTCTATTCGGTCTCTGATATACATAAAGACGTTCAAAATAAAGCGAGGAAAATCATCTCTTAGAAATTGTAAGTACATTTGGGTAATGAGACGGGCATTAAACAAATATGGACCTATTACAGTTTCACCAATAAGTCCACCTCAGATATCCAATGTTCACTGGTGCTCGTAATCAATTTCTCTAATTAATCTGTAGCTTAATAATGGAAGTTGTGTTTGTTGACGCAACAGCTTTTATGGAAACTGGCCTCATCAGAAAATAATACCTTCATAAAAAAGAGAGCATTATCTTGAAGTGTACGTTTTGGCCAGTTACAAAATTCGATACGCTTTTAAAAATCGTTTTTAGTTCGACTTTGGTAGACTTGAGTGTGGTATGGATGGTAACGATATTTTTCTTAATATTCGTTGAACCGATCTTTCAGTTATTCCAGTTGCTTCGCAAACATATTTTTATGATAAATTTGGATTTTTCTGAACTGGTAATTTATTTTTCTTGTTGGTAACAGGCTTTGTTCTTCCTTCTTTTTTGTTCATCACGGTCCCCGTATCAATAAACCGTTCAAACAGTTTTCTAAAATTAACTTCATCAGAATACCTTCTTTCAGGATACCGACAACCATAAAGCCTAATATTTTTTAACTTTTACATAACACAAAGACCATATCTATAAGCTGATCCTTAAAAAAATCATTTTGTTTGGAACAATCAAAATTCTTAGGTTTTCCATTTTGTTGACAGTTCACTTAATCTTTAATTATTATGACAGAAAAGGACAACTTATTTCAACTTTTTCCAACGCACTGTACGTTTTTTTTTAAAGGGAAAGGGAAAATTAATTAAGGTAGTTTCGTTCTGGGGGCGTGTGGTCGTTCAATGTTTTGTTATTTATTTATTTGTAGTATTACGAGAGCTTGGAAGTTAACTTACAACATAATAATAAGATAATTGATTTTTATCAAAGCCATCTATAATTTTTTGTCTTGTATTCTAGTGTTGAAAGAGCTATATATCATAATCCAATGAATATCTGCGAAACCGTTAAAAATTTCTATATAGTATTTGTAGATACAAAAAAATGAAAATTTTGTGTATCTACAAATATTTCATATCTAATAAAAAAAATATATACAGGATATTCCATTTGAAAAAACGAAGAGAAATTATTTTATATTTTAGCAAATTTGACTTTGAATTCTGGACATCCTGTACAAGTTAGGAATACGATATTTATAATTAAGCAAGTAGAGATCGACTATAGAAAATACTTAACGTAGTTTTGATTTCAGGATGTTTTTTCTATTTTTATGATTTTTTTAAAAAATGTGACAAAATATTTTTTTAGTTTAGTTTATTGGAACTATCAAACCAAATTTAATAAAATCCTAAGATTATTAATTAAATTTACTTATTTTAGAGTGCTTTGGAAAAATATATTTCATTTTCATAATGGATTATTTAGGTTTAGGAAGAATATCTAAACTTGCATTACTCCTGAACTGAGCACTAAAAAAAAACCAAAACATGTATTTTATAAAGTATCTTGTTAGTGGAAACATATCGACAAAAAAAACAAGTTTAGTTAGACTCGTTTTTATCGCTAGCCTACATCGTTTCACAATATAAATCAGAAGATCACGTAATCACACAACAAGAAGTAGGCGCCTTATTAGATTTCAGTACGAAAAGGGTCTTGATGTTCTGAAGCAATCAGTCGATGAGACGAAATAGAAAGATATATCGCAGTTTGATTTATGAAAAAGCGGAATGTGTAGCCGTAGCAGGACTCGTACAAAAGAGCCTTAATTTATATTTTTTTTGTACGATGAAAAACGCCTATTCGATATTGGTAAAAAGGTCGGATTTAACGAAAAATCGGAAAGGAAAATGAATTCCTTGCACGAAATGTTGATACATTTCCTATAGTCATCCATCACTGAGGAAAGCACTGACCTGTTAAGATGGATGAGAGTTCAAACATGGCATAATTTATCAAATTAAAATTACTAACTAGAAAATATTTGGAAACAACAAATAAAGCAATTTCTGTGTTTGTTTGTGTGTGAGTGTATCAACATAATTGCCAGGAACGGAATTGACGCATGAACAAGAAATATACCAATTGATTTTTATAAACTAAAATTGTGGGTTTTCGCACATTCGCCTCCACACTAGCCTCCTCCAAGACGTAAAAAAAATGACGGAAACTAAAAACAACTTACTTATAATAAACAAGGATCGAATTTGTGAAAATCAGAAAAACAGATTAACACAATAATAAAGTAAGTTTGTATTTGGTAAAAAAGTAATTTAAAATAGCCAGAGTAAACTTAACAGAAATGCAGTTATTGAAGTATTCTTTAGCTCCAAGATAGGAAAATTTGGTAAAAAAAGTCTCTACAAGAAGTATGAAGCATTGAATTGGACTAGGTAAAGATAGCCCAAATTCATAGTGATTTTCGGGTAATGGCAAACTAAAAAACAAGAAGTTATATAATTTTATAACTGCATTTTTAATCCAAAACTATATTTAGGAAATTAAAATTTTTGTAGAACTATCAAAAGCCTTAGGGATGGCTTAATTAGTGATTTTAATTAAATTAATATTTCTAACTACATGACATTCAATTGTCAAATTAATGAATTAAATTCGGTTAACTATTGTTTATGGTAATTCTGCCTACTCAAAACTTTTCCAAGCAAAATTTGAGAAGTATTATTTACCTGCTAACTACAAAAACGCCGTCCCAATTGTCAATGTATTTTTAGTGTTAATTTTAAGATTAAATTACGCAATGTACAGGCTGGCCTGTACAAATAATATTAGTAGTACGAAAGCGTGGTAAATTAAAAATGCATGGTTCTTAGGATTACACTAAGTGAATTATTTGTTCCTATCTTTTCGAAAAATGCCCATGAAAATGTTGTCGAAGACGAAGTCGAAATCTTGTATTTTTTGCTGGTTTTACTTATTTAACCATCATCTTGTAAAATGAAGTTATAAGAGCATTAATCAACGTACACAAAGAAGAAACAATAAGCCAAATATATTAGAGACCGCCTTTTAAGTAATTAAGAACATTTTTAAAACAAGCCACTAAAGATTTTTTAGTATTGTCTGTCAAACACTTATGTTAAGGTCAAATTTTTATTGTTTAACGAATTTTATTATTGTTATTATTATTATTATTAATAGTATTGCAAATTATCCAATGCAACATTTACTGTTTTAAAATAATCAGTGCAACACAATCCCGGTTTCTAAGGTCTGGTAACTATAATATGTACATCTTATTAATTATTATATGGGCGATGCAGTCGTTTTTCTGTAGTTGGTATATAATGTGATATTTGCCAAGAAAATTCCAGACATTTTCTTTTCGTTATTTAGACGCGTTTTGCTCATTATTCCAGTTGCTCCGTTTAGTACGAGTATTATTTGGGCTTCACAGTGCCACATTCTTTGAATCTCAATTTGGATTGTACTGTCTCACAAATATTTGTACTTGGTCATTTTCCCCAACTGCCTTAGATATGCCAGAATACTAGTGGTCACGTTTATTCCAAAATGTTTGCAAATGTTGTGGAGCAGATGACTACGTACTTTGATATGATAAGCCCAGTTTCCTTCTCGTTGTCGATCAGAACTATATCCGGTCTGTTATAGTTCACTGTTCCCTCAGATTTTATTGGCCGATCCCAGTCCATTTAATTCTAGCACTGATGCGGACTGATATCTACAATAAGGTGGGCTGGTTTCTAAGAGCTAATGTCGGTAAATAATCTTGGCTGCTCGATTATGATGGTCCAAATATACGCTGCGAGAATTCGGCATCCATCGATGACATGCTCTACAGATTCACCAATTGCTTCACATATTATTTATCTTGAATATCAAGTCTTAAATAGTACTTTCCAAAATAATAATAACAATTATTATTATTTTTGTTATTATCATTATAAACCAGAAACAAATATCAAAAAGAGTAGGTGGGTTAAGAAGTTAAAATTTCTTGACCAAATGACTGGTAACCAAAATTGCTGCTTTTTGGAGATCCATATAGCCCTTTTAATGGAGTTCTATTTTTATCAGGCTCTATTACAAGGTGTTGGGTATCAAGCCCATCTAGGGCTTCGCTAGATTAATCTTGTCTTGGTTTTGGTATTAAGACCAAAACCAAGACCTGTAAAACATTTCAAGACTAATACCAAGACTTGACTCTCAAGACCAAGACTGCGTTTCAAGACTCTTGTCTTGGTCTTGATCTTAACACTGAAATTAGAAACCGCTTCTGTCATCGTCACCAAAAGTATCTAGAACAAAAATTATTCATCAAAAGTTTAAAATCATAGTGATCCCATTTAACCTAAAATGTTTGACTCTAAAAATTATATATATTAATACAAGAGCTGTTATGATGCTGTCTTTGGTGACGACTTGGCTATCAGTGACTATCGCCCAATCGTAGTAGACTCTAAAAAAGTCATTCCGTTGTTGGACATATTGTTATTTGAAATATGATACATAAGTGCTTAGGTGCCCTTACTTGTTAGCTGTGTTATGTGCTTAGATTACCTGTTGTTTGATGCTGAGTTGAATGGCGCGTACTACCTTCCGGCTAATTTTCTCATCATATGCAGATCAAAGTTTCAGCTTTCCTGAAAAAGAAAGCTCTCAATTTATATATTGATGAATATATTAATATATATCTCCGTTTGGTAGGGTAATAACGCCTCCGATTATTTTGTTTTTAAAGATATTTAAGGTTTTATGCTTCTTTAAGGTAGGAATTATTTTATTAGTCCTCCATTTGTTTTTGATTTTTGGCGTATAGTTTGATATCGTTCATATAAAAGGCATGAGGTACTGTAAGTTTCAAATTCATGTAGGCTTTGATCTTAAAATGTGAGTTTGCGTTGTTTAGCATGTTGGACAGCGAATCCACTGCTAACCAAAACCACAATAGACTTCGGGTTCACCTTTTATACTTCGTTCTCTAAGTCATACGAAATTGCTTTTTTTATCTATCCATTCTTTCACTAACCATCTGTTTTTTTCTTACATATTTTTTTGTGCCTTGTTTTTGAATGTATTACTATTTCAATTATTTTCTAATTACGTCTTCGCATCTGTCTATTTCTTGTAATAATATATGAGCTTTTTTAATTACCGATTTTTCAGTCTCAGTGTTCATGTTCTCTGACTTAGCATATCACCTTGTGGTTCTTTTTGATTTCCAAGTATTTTGCCATGCCTACGATTGTTGTTTTGATTGCATCTTCTATACTGACAAGACCTCTACTATCTTCTATTCTGGAGATATATCTGTCCTGGGATGTTATAACATAAGTACAGTTAACATATTCTTGTTTTTCCTTCCAGCTTCTGTAATTCGGCTGCTTTCCAATCTAAGCTACCAAAACTATAAGAAATTACTGCAGGTTGTGCTATAAATTTACTCTTACATGTCAATTGTGAACCTATTAATATTATTATTGTTGAATTTGACAATCAATTTCTGAACAATCTCTCTATGTGGAAAGTTCTGAGCAGGACTGCCTTCTGGATGTCGATGAAGATGTCAGTGAAAGATGCAATCCTATGATTTGCATGTTCTATTCTAGTGTTTTCGAACTAGTCCAGTTGATGATACCATGTTCGGTATCACATGAACCTTATTTAGTCGCCACATCTGCTCCGCATATTTGGTTTTTTCTCTTGATATTTATCCAGCACGTTGTTATTGTTAAGCATAGCGACATCTACCAAATAAGCTGTCTTGTTTCCTTATTTAACGGTACCACATCAGGCCGATTATTCTTCACCCGTCTGTCGGTGATAATTGCCCGGTCGTAGTATAGTTTGAAGACATTATTTTCAAGCATTGAATTTGGTTGGTATTTATAATAGGGAACAAAGGTCTTCAAGAGCCCGAATTTATTGGCAAGCTTCTGGCGTATGATGTTACACACCTGGTTATGTCGCTGGAGGTACTCCGTGTCAGATGTTATATGCTGTATAGTCTCTGATCTCTCGCTACATTTTCGACACTTATCGGATTCAACGGCCTTTGATGATGAATTTCGTGTGTTAATAACTTGGTCCTGTATTGCCATCACAAATCCTTCTGTCTCTGGGAATAGTTGTCCATCCTTCAACCACCTGTTGTTTGCCTCTTTACCTATGTGTGGCTAATTCAAGTCATTGTGATGTCAGCCGTGCAATGCCGTTTGAGACAACTGTTTGTCGCGGTGAAAGTGACTTTAGGATGATGTTGTCACTTGCGAGATTGAGTGGAGAGTACGAGTTGTCACTTAAGTTCATTATGCGGTGGAGGCTTGATGTTTGTGCCTTGATGGTGAAGAAATCTCTCAATTTTTGCAACTGTCGGGAGTATTATTACTACTATTATTATTATTATTATTATTATTATTATTATTATTATTATTATTATTATTATTATTATACTTACTGTTAGCATTGATTTTCTGTGTTATATCTTGTTAAATCAGCTAATTGAGTGTACGGATGATTAAGTCAAACACACGTAAACGTTGTAGAATTAAATATCAAGTTTTCCTGTTCTTATATTTATCTAAATAAGATAAAGCTCTAAATAATTTGCTACATTTCAGAAACTAAGATAAGGTAATTATTACAAGGTTTCCCGGTATTATCCATCGCCTCGTGTATGCTAACTTTCCGTGACCGGAGGAAATCTCAGCGGAAATACTTCGACTTTCTTTGTTCTTTGATATACAAACTGTTGTACCCATTTTAATTAAGTTTCGGAAACCCTAATTATCTAACTCCTATACCGTTTATAAAGGTAGTCACACAGTTCATGTGAACTTTGTTAGAGAGGTATATTTGCTGCATTATTAATGTTCTATTCACCAATGTCAGCCAACAGGTTTACTTACAATGTAATTACTATGGCTAATTAGTTTCGAATTTGCTGTTGATTATTGCCCAGTTCAATATAATTTTTGCATGATTCTCTATCGGGCTTATGATTCAAATAGACTAAGGATAGGAATTGATATAATTGTCATATATTTTATTTCCTCTTTTCGCATTTTGATTTGTAGAATTTAGTTATTTGACAATAAAAATTGATAAAGCCTAGAACTTTAATCATTTATAAAATGTGCCATATTTACTGTCATTAGTTCATTTAACTGCATTGTAAAACCCTGGCTGTTTTAGTCCTTAACGGAGGGACATTTTTTTAAACAACCAAAAATTATTGCGGCACTTTCAGGTAATCGAGAAGAAGAAGGTAGGTAAAATTTGATGACCTTACTTTTTTTGCAAGATAACGAAATTTTGATCTTTGTATACGTAGTCTTTATCTCAACGGGATTAGACAGTATAATGCATAGTTTTAAAAATATGTATTGATTGAAAGCTAAGATAACTAAATGAGAGTTCTTAGCACTTATATAAAAATCTCTCCATCCTATTATACCCTTAATTTTCGCAGATGTTGTAATTAACTGCTTTAATTATGGACCTATTGCGGTTTATTATCTCAATAATACTATGTTTAGAAAACTACTTATGATTCGTTCTATATCTCAGAAAATGTTTATACATTTTTATCACGTAAGTACATCGTTATTAAGTTAATATAAACATATGTCCTAAATTATTTTATTTTTGAGATGCAGGGTGGTGTCTAAATTTAAAAAAAATTGGCATTTCATTGATAAAACAATTGCGTCGATTTTGATAAAACTTTGCAATTTTGTTTGCAGTAGATAGGAGCTACCTCCTAGATCCTTTTGGGTGGCGTACGGGAGGGTAACATAACTGATTATAATAGAAAAAAAACATTGTCCGCTACTAGTTTTTATAAGTTCATGGCACACTTGACAAAAGTAAATAATTGATTATCGAGTATTTTCTTAGTAATATTTAATTTTTGAGCTTCATTTTAATCTAATCGCAAAAAAGTTAGATTCGCCAAAAATCCTCTTTTCAAAAAGTGCTTGTCTAAAAAGGGTCGCCATTCGGAAAAACATAGTCAGTCACAAAAATTTGATTTTATCAACTTCTCTAGTTCCTATCTATCAGACTAATCACTAAAAATTAGCGATTGTATTATTATGTCATCATTTCAGGTCACCTAGATGCAATTTTAAAAATGGCTATAAACATTACATTCTGATTCAGAATTGTCTCAGGAATCCAAAAATGTAAAAATATACAGAGGGTTCCATTTAAACAATCGAAGCAAGTGGTCTTGGTCACCTATCATTTTTTGAGTTTTTCTAGCCCTTAAATTATTGATACGGAAACATGAGCGCCAAAGTTTTTCTTACTTTTATCATAATAAACCTTTTAATAAGATGTATGTTTTTTTTATATTATGCAGAGAAATGGATTTTTTTTTTTTTTCAGGCAAAATTTAGCAAGAAAGATGCAATTTTAAATATTTAATCCAAAAAAAATACTAGAGGCTTAATTTGTATTTTTATAAATAGCAGTTGTTACGCCTCCGTACATCACTCCCAAGTTTCATTAAAACTGGCTTGATTTTAAAATATCAATAAAAACCGATTTTTTGTTTTTAATTTGGACACTCCAGGAGACTTTTAATCATAAAATATGTCAAAGATTGACCTACTTTAGTATGTACATGACATTAAGGAACACCCTGATAGTAGAATTTATAAAAGTTAATCAAAGCTGGCTAAATGTTTGACTCACTGTCTCATTTATCAAGACATAACTGACTGAAGAAAAAACTCTAGGGATTTATATCCAATAAGGCGTACCAAAGGCTTTGGGAATTGCTGTTTAAATTTTTGCCAATAAACCAACGTTTCTATCTAAATTCAATGTGAAATAAATAACTCGATTTTTCGCGGACGCGATGTTGATGAGTTACTGTTTGCATGGCACTATTTAAAATTATTCTGTTATGTCGCATTTTTAAGCAAAAAATATGTATACGTAGCCAATATTACGACTCGGAGAATATTTAACTTTTTTTAAATAAATATCTAGTACAAGTATGGCTGGATTCGAAAAAAAACTTTTTTAAACATAATTAATATTAGTGGATATCTAAGTAAAAAAAACCAAGGACGCATTTTTTTTTATAAATATCAGTTGTGACGACACCGATTTTGTGATGAGTGTTTTGTAATTGTTTTATTTTATTTTAACATTTAAGTTGTACGTTGATAGCTGTTCACATTTATTTTTATAATTTGATTTTTGTTGAACATAAACTAATTAATTCATTTTTTAGGAACTGTTATTATGGTCGTTTTTTAAATGCCTGAAAAGATATATATATATATATATATATATATATATATATATATATATATATACTTAGAGTGAGTTTCTGGACCATTTAAAATATATTCGTAGGAAGATTTTCTTTGGTTTTTTTGGCCTCAAGTTATTTTTTTGGAAAAATAAAACAAATTTATTTTTCGGCACTAATTTTCATTTTGTTTATTGCAAACGTTTCGGCTAAATGCCTTCATCAGTGCTGTTTGACTGAAACTAAAAACAGTACTATTTTATATTATGCGAAGTCAACATTTTTTTTTTTTTAAATGTAGAGACAAAATGTTACATACATATACTTATAGACACATAATTAAAAATAACCTTTTTTTTTTTTTATATAATAATAATTCGTTACGCTAACTAAAATTCCTAGTAATTTATACTTTCAAACTCACCCAAGAAGGTAACTTCCTGCATTCAGCAAACCAAAAAAGGATAAAATTTTTGTCACGTTACATTTAGTATACAGTATTAGACGCCAACAAACATGTAAAATTTTTATTTATAAAACTACGGTGGCATGTTAGTCTACCGATATATTTTGACTGGAATTGCACCTCGTTTTGAAGCAGTTGCTTGTCTTTCTGATTGTTTTTACTGAAGCAAAAAATTGTATATTGTGTTGTTGTTGTTTTGGTGTATAGCATGAGGGCCTTTAATTATACTATTTGTTATTATAATCAATTGGTAATTACTGTATTTTTTTTTCCGTTTCACTTAACTAAGTAAAAAAATTTTTTTTTTTTTTTTTTTTTTTTTCCTTATTTATTAATCAAGGAGAAAATTTCGGAAACATGATAATTATTTTATTACGTTGTGATATATTTGGTTTAAATTTTTAATTTCAGTTCTATCATTTATTGAATTTTTATTTTGCTTAATATAGAGCATTTCTAAGAATTCCCTTTTTCTTTGGTTGGTTTCCGTTTTTAATATTTTTGTGTCTTCATATTTGAATTTATGGGATGTTTCATTTTCGTGCTTAGTTAATGAAGTTTTATTTTTTTTGTCATATTTATGTCCATTTAGGCGGTTTTTAAGGTATTGAGTAGTTTGTCCGATGTATACTCCTGGGCAATCATTACATGGTATTTGATATATAGTGTGTGTTTTTTGACTGGTTGGGGTTGGTGTTTTAAGACAAGTAAAAAATTTCTTTTGAAAAGTGTTGTAGCTTTTGTGGCATACGGTTATGTTTTGGTGTTTGAAAATAGTTTGGATACTTTCTGAAAGACCCTGGATGTAAGGAATAGAGAGGAATTTTTTATCTTTAGTTTTTTCGTTTGGTACGTTTTGATTGGGATTGTTCATTTGCTGTAATCTGGAGTTAAATATTGAATTTATTAATTTTTTTGGGTAACTATTTTGAATTAAGATGTTTTTTGCCTTTTGTATTGCCTGGGATTGATAAGTTAAATTACTCAATTTTATTGCTCTATCGGCAAGACTGATTATTACCGACTTTTTTTGGTTCATTGGGTGTTGCGAAAAGTAATTTATGTATCTGCCAGACCACGTTTTTTTTGTGTACCATTGTGTTTCAATAATATTGTTTTTATTATATAATGTCATATCTAGGAAATTTATTTTTGAGTTGTTTTCAGTCTCGATGGTGAATTTAAGTTTTTCATGGAAGTTGTTAAAGGCATTTAGGATATATTTACATTTATCTTTTGGAATTAGAGTTATGCAATCATCAACGTACCTGTAGAAAAATGGAAGTGATATGTCTAGTTGTCCGATTACATTGCTCTCTAGTTCCTCCATTACTAGTTGTGCAACTACACTTGATATTGGGGAACCCATTGCGCAACCTTCTATTTGTTTATAAAAATTATTGTTGTATGCAAAAAATGTGGATTTTAAAGTTAGTTCAATGGCTATTAAAAATTCATCCAGAGGTATATCCGTGAATTTTTTTATTTCGTTCCATTTATTTTTTATAAGTAGGAGGGCTAAATCAATTGGTACATTTGTGTATAGAGAGATGACATCCAGTGAGATTAAAATATGGTTTTGAGGTACTTGAAAATTATTTATTTTTTCTTTGAAATCCCATGAATCTTTAATGTAAGTGGTACTTTTGTTGACTATATTTTCTAGAATTTGTTTTAAAAATTTAGAAAGGTTATTTAATGGTGATTGTATACACGAAATAATTGGGCGCATTGGAATTCCATCTTTATGTAATTTTGGCAAACCGTAAATTTTTGGTGTTTGGGCATTATACATTTTTAGGTTCTTAGCACAATTAGGTGATATATAGTTTTTCTTTTCCACCGTGTAACAAGTTCGTTGTTTCTTTTTTGAAAAATATTTGTTGGATCTGTATTTATTTTTTTGTATGTATCTGTGTCGTTCAGAAGTAATTGCATTTTATTATCATATTCTTTTGTATCCATGATAACCGTTTTATTTGATTTGTCTGGGCGTACGATTTTTAGATTTGGATGATTTTTCAGAAAAGTTTTTGGTTTTTTTAATTTTTTTAATTAATTCTTGGTCTATATTATTATGTTTTGTTTTATATTGTTTAGATTTTATTTTATTTTGATATGTTTTGAGAGTGTTACAACAATTTGCCCTTATTGTATCTTTTTCATCATTAATAAGGTTACTGATTGATGTTTCGACAGATGATATTATGTCAGGAACAGGGAGTTCATTGGAATTTGTAATTGGATACGCAAAATTAGAACCTAAACTTAGAATTTCTACTGCATATTCCGGAATTTCCGTCTCAGTCAGATTTTCTAGCCACTCTTTTTGTATATTAATTTTTTTTGGGTTTGTTTTATTTTTTTTTGTTTTTAACAAGTAAATTTTGTTTATGTTTCTTAATTTAATTTTTTCGAATAAAGCTTCATATTTTTTATTTTCGATATTTAAGAGTTCATTAAATTTATTTGCGGTGGTTGTTTCCTGTAATTGGTTTTTGATTTGAGATATTTTAGTTTCGATGTTTTTTATATTAATGATTCATGGGATTTCAAAGAAAAAATAAATAATTTTCAAGTACCTCAAAACCATATTTTAATCTCACTGGATGTCATCTCTCTATACACAAATGTACCAATTATATCCTACTTATAAAAAATAAATGGAACGAAATAAAAAAATTCACGGATATACCTCTGGATGAATTTTTAATAGCCATTGAATAACTTTAAAATCCACATTTTTTGCATACAACAATAATTTTTATAAACAAATAGAAGGTTGCGCAATGGGTTCCCCAATATCAAGTGTAGTTGCACAACTAGTAATGGAGGAACTAGAGAGCAATGTAATCGGACAACTAGACATATCACTTCCATTTTTCTACAGGTACGTTGATGATTGCATAACTCTAATTCCAAAAGATAAATGTAAATATATCCTAAATGCCTTTAACAACTTCCATGAAAAACTTAAATTCACCATCGAGACTGAAAACAACTCAAAAATAAATTTCCTAGATATGACATTATATAATAAAAACAATATTATTGAAACACAATGGTACACAAAAAAAACGTGGTCTGGCAGATACATAAATTACTTTTCGCAACACCCAATGAACCAAAAAAAGTCGGTAATAATCAGTCTTGCCGATAGAGCAATAAAATTGAGTAATTTAACTTATCAATCCCAGGCAATACAAAAGGCAAAAAACATCTTAATTCAAAATAGTTACCCAAAAAAATTAATAAATTCAATATTTAACTCCAGATTACAGCAAATGAACAATCCCAATCAAAACGTACCAAACGAAAAAACTAAAGATAAAAAATTCCTCTCTATTCCTTACATCCAGGGTCTTTCAGAAAGTATCCAAACTATTTTCAAACACCAAAACATAACCGTATGCCACAAAAGCTACAACACTTTTCAAAAGAAATTTTTTACTTGTCTTAAAACACCAACCCCAACCAGTCAAAAAACACACACTATATATCAAATACCATGTAATGATTGCCCAGGAGTATACATCGGACAATCTACTCAATACCTTAAAAACCGCCTAAATGGACATAAATATGACAAAAAAAATAAAACTTCATTAACTAAGCACGAAAATGAAACATCCCATAAATTCAAATATGAAGACACAAAAATATTAAAAACGGAAACCAACCAAAGAAAAAGGGAATTCTTAGAAATGCCCTATATTAAGCAAAATAAAAATTCAATAAATGATAGAACTGAAATTAAAAATTTAAACCAAATATATCACAACGTAATAAAATAATTATCATGTTTCCGAAATTTTCTCCTTGATTAATAAATAAGGAAAAAAAAAAAAAAAAAAAATTTTTTTACTTAGTTAAGTGAAACGGAAAAAAAAATACAGTAATTACCAATTGATTATAATAACAAATAGTATAATTAAAGGCCCTCATGCTATACACCAAAACAACAACAACACAATATACAATTTTTTGCTTCAGTAAAAACAATCAGAAAGACAAGCAACTGCTTCAAAACGAGGTGCAATTCCAGTCAAAATATATCGGTAGACTAACATGCCACCGTAGTTTTATAAATAAAAATTTTACATGTTTGTTGGCGTCTAATACTGTATACTAAATGTGACGTGACAAAAATTTTATTCTTTTTTGGTTTGCTGAATGCAGGAAGTTACCTTCTTGGGTGAGTTTGAAAGTATAAATTACTAGGAATTTTAGTTAGCGTAACGAATTATTATTATATAAAAAAAAAAAGGTTATTTTTAATTATGTGTCTATAAGTATATGTATGTAACATTTTGTCTCTACATTTAAAAAAAAAAAAAAAATGTTGACTTCGCATAATATAAAATAGTACTGTTTTTAGTTTCAGTCAAACAGCACTGATGAAGGCATTTAGCCGAAACGTATATATATAAATATATATTTATATACATAGATATTTTTCGTTTTTTTTTCTTTAACCATATATAAATATTTTGTTAATTATTTTTTGGGCATAGGTTAACTCATTGAGAAGCAAAACTACAATTTAATCGACGTTTCGCTCATTATATTGAGCTTTTTCAAGATATTTTATTTTCTGCAATAAAAACATGTATAGTTAGTATTTAAATTGGTTAAAACATTATTGAAAAAACATCACTCAAAAAAACATTACATTTAAAACAAACTATGATCATGAACACAAAAAACAGAAAAAATTTGTCTCGTTTTTATCTACCAGAATTCCAGACGTGTCGAAATTATTGCAATCGCAAAACATTCGTTACACATGACATGTTTCCAAGGTACGTACTCTGTATAATATTAATGTTGTTTTAAATGTATTTTTGTGTTCATGATCATAGTTTGTTTTAAATGTAGTGTTTTTTGAGTGATGTTTTTTCAATAATGTTTTAACCAATTTAAATACTAACTATACATGTTTTTATTGTAGAAAATAAAATATCTTGAAAAAGCTCAATATAATGAGCGAAACGTCGATTAAATTGTAGTTTTGCTTCTCAATGAGTTAAACTATGCCCAACAAAATAATTAACAAAATAAATATATATATATATATATATATATATATATATATATATATATATAAAGATCGAAACGTCGGCATTTTCTAAATAAAAGGAGGTTTCATTTGTTGTTCTGAACCCACAAAAACAACCTACCATATTTCTTAATAAACTATCATCCCTACATGCTATTTTTTTAATAATCTGCAATTAGTTTTGCGGCCTTCTCATTTTCCTAATTTTTTAAATTATTTATTTAAATATTTAAATTCTGTTTAGATTTCGATACTTTAAGGCGTATTTGCTCAAGTCTACAGACCTGCGTTGTTATTTAATTATAACTGTTATTCGCAAAATAAAATATGATATGCTTTATCTGTATTTAATCAAATAGCAATCGTAAAAATATATTTTAAATAAAAAAAGAATTGCTGCTTTGGCTCATTGTAAATTTAACATAACAACCTCTAAATTAAAGAAATAGTTCAATATTTTTACTTTAAAGTAACTGTTTTGTATTTTATTTTCGTTAGATCGAATAATATTAATGATCTCATTGAGGACTGTACAGCATTAGATAGGCCAAAGGCCGAGCAAAAGAGAAACGTAATACTTTCGGGCCACACGCAAAATCTGGAAAGATGGAAACATTGAAAGTGTAACATATAAGATTTTCAGTATACCATTTCTTTGTAAATTAAAGATATCTAGGGTGGTGTTTGATGTTTATTCTGTAAAAAAGTTAATAATAGGAACATAGAACTAAAACATTTTATAGGTATATATTTTTGACCTGACATAAAAAATCAACAATTGTGCAAAATCGCTACATAAATATTTGTTCCAGTAAAAAAAAACGGGCAATTTGTATTTTGTTTAGTCAAGCCTGAGTCGTGCAATTTTGGACGCCATATGACTAAAAACAGCAAAATGAAAGGGTGAGTTCCTAATAATAAAATTAAAATATAAACCTCATTTTATTACATGAAATAAGCTTTAGACTCTTGTGGAGCTTCGAAAAGCCTTGTTTAATTTTAGGTAAATAAATGAAAACACTTATTAAAATTTTCACTCAATATATTTGTTAATAAAAAAAATATATTAATTGAAATAGTTTATTACAAAAAGATTAAT
Source organism: Kuschelorhynchus macadamiae (assembly GCA_030620095.1). Taxonomy (NCBI): domain Eukaryota; kingdom Metazoa; phylum Arthropoda; class Insecta; order Coleoptera; family Curculionidae; genus Kuschelorhynchus; species Kuschelorhynchus macadamiae. Next base: position 46,667 of record JAUTXW010001505.1, read on the forward strand.
TATTCCAAAGAGTTTTATAATAAGCTAATTACCATTCAAGTCCTGTACTATACTTTTTCTACGACTGTCTTTAAAATGCCGGCTGGTGCGTTGTTTGCGTTTTAAATAATGGAAATAACTAATACCGATTTGAACCTCAAATCTCAAATAATGTCGCTGCCACCGGTCAATACCAGCAATAAAATAATAAATAAAAGATCAAGCCTAATTTGATTGCCATACTATGCGTCATAACGCACAACTCTGTGATATGCATCATAACGCACAACTATGTGTTATTATAATGCACAACTGCGATAATATTATTTACGCACAATTGTACGTAGGAATGCTGCTAAAGGAGTAGAAAAAAATTGTTTTTATTTACTTAGTTAAAATGGATTTCTACTGAGTTACGGATAACTCTGTTCAATATTTTCACTTCTAATTAGGATACACTTTTTATTCTCATTTTTCATATAACTAAAGCTTAATAATAACTTACAAGAAGCACTAATTATTGCTTGGAATTAAAAAAACTTTACTTCATTCAGGTGTGATTGAGATAATATGATAAAACGAATGGACTGAAAAGGAAGAACTGACTTTCCATTAATCGTAAATTTGTTACGATCTAATAATAAGAGGTTGCAAATTTGAATATGGGCATCATTGTTACAGTCGATTGATCAAGCAAATGCCAAGGCGCCAGTATTTTTCATTCCGTTCATTCGACGATAAGCTATGAAATCGTAACAATCGCAATATTAATTTTGCTGATTTTTATTTCCGACGTAAAAGGGAATTTTATCTTATTCAGTACGACACTGAAATCTGTAGAATATTTTGACTCCGACGATGGAAAGTTCAAATTACAAAATTTGATGAAGCGTTATAAGTCACGTGTCAACTGCTTTTTTGCAGTTATATTGGTATTTATTTACAACCATACATGTAATGTTGACATTACTAACTTCATTGAAGGTTTGGAAATGTCCCGTCCTCATTTTTCGCCCTTATTTCCCGCTCTTATTTAAAAACCTACCAACTTGGCGATAATAACTGTTTTGACAAAAAAACAAAAGGAGTTTACGAAAACTATTATCCGATTAATTCCATCAATAACCGATGACCCCAAAATGGCAAGTCCTACTTTATCAAGTGTTAAACAATTTTTTAAATAAGTCAAGACTTTTCCAAAATAAAGTTTAATTTATATGTATTTAAGTGGTCAAATTTACGATGCCAGTAGTTGTAAATAAAATAGTATACAAAGCTTAGTGGATAGTTTTAGTACTATCTCGAGATTAAAGTTAACTAATCTCTCGACAGTAATGAAACACTTTCCACCTCAGTTTGTAATTTACTATTATTTGAATCCGGTTGGCTATTCGTTCTCCTACTGGGAGATATGTTAGTGTTATTTTTGCGATTTTGTGTCATTTAGGTCACGCGACTGCAATTTGGGATTGATGTCATAATTTGAATGTTGTAAATTAGTTCTATATAGAAGAAAAATACTCTAGACATTCTTGTAGCTGAGAACAAAGCCATCCTGTAAGATAAAAACCTAACTCGTGTCGCTGTTTGTACAAACATGGCTAACACGAGGTTTCCTACTGTACCCATTTAAACTGCCAAGTCTGACGTGCATAAACCTTGTTCTCCTTAATCACTGATTAAATTACTAGCGAAATCCGAAGAAAATATAATAAAGGTGGCGCTGTAGTGGTAAACATTGTGCGGTGTTTCTGTCTCCAAAATTCATTTTTTTAAAGCTAAAAGTCAGTTAAAATTGTGTAAGGTGTTTGTGATATTGTTTAACGATACAAGGGACGTTTTTCTAGTGAAATTTTTGTGTAATCGGACCGATTGGCAGAAATAAACATCGATAATCGTTTTGACAAAGAACGATCTAGAGGACATTCGTAGCTTGTTTTCAACTGAAATGTCAAAATGGGATCTTCAAAATAAAATTGTGGATGCAATCTGCAAGAAAATTGAGAACAAATTCGAGACAAAGCTCAAAAATTTGGACTCTCAAATAAATCAGTTAAAGTCCGATGTTGATGTGTTACATAAAGAAAATTCCCGCCTAAAAAAGTTGACAATCAAGAGCAATATGACAGAAGATATAATGTACGCATATTTCGGCTTAATAAACAGGCCGGTGAAAACAGTGTAACTTTAAAATCATCTGTTCTCAAATTATTCAAGGATAAGATGAAGTTTAGTAGTATAAATATATCCGATATCAGTAAATCCTATCGCATAGAATCTAAAAATCCAGTACTTAGTAAACCGCCGGTGGTATTGGTGGAATTCGTAAATATCAACATTCGGTCGGCCGTTCTTAAACAGCGTAAATTATTAAAAGTTTCACAAGTTTTAGTTAAAGAGGACTTAACGCGAAACAGATTAGCTTTTTTAAAGAAGCAGTGACTAAATTTAGTGCTAAAAATGCGTGGTGTTTACATGGAAATGTTAATGGAAGTGTCAAGAAGTTACTCATCGTATTGATGACGTAAGCGATTTAAATAATTTAACCCTACAATAGTGAGTAATACATTTATATGTCGATTACCTATTTCTTTTTTTTTTAACTTTTCTCATTAAGACTGACGACTTTATTTTTATTTTTCCTTGGCTTCTTCTTTTATTATTGGTACACACCCAAACAACAAGAACTTATTTATTTTGGTATGTTTATTTTGAACAGACTACTTTCATATCCTCGTATATATAAGAACGATATTTTCAACCATTTTGCCAAATTATTATTACTTTTTTTTATATCACGGTATCATATTGTACGTATTATTTGACTGTGTTTTTTGATTATATTGATTTTGAGTAGGTTTACTTTTGTATTTTTTTTTTTGGTTTTTTTATTAATTATTTCCATATTATTAAAATAGTAGTATATTTCACTTTACTATTATGAGTAGTGATTACTGATTAATTAGCATAGTGTAACTTTGTCTTTATGTCTATTAACTTTTATTTTTGCAAACCTATGATATGATGCCTTATTTTTGGGTATTATGTTTGGGTATATGTTGGCTCATAAAAATTTTTTTTTGGGCATAGCACCATCTGTTGTGTTTTATTCATTTTATATTATAAATATATTTCTTTTTTCTCTTTCTTTGTGTAATATAATCGTACTGATAAGTTTAGTTATAACATGCCTAAAGATAGGAAGGTCTCTGTGGCACACTTGAATGTGCGTTCACTTTTGCCAAAATTTACTGTTGTTTTTTTGTATTTCTGAAACGTGGTTATATAACAGTATACCTGATCAGAATCTTCTTATAGATCAGAGGAGGAGGGGTAAGTTTTTCTTTAAATTTATCGACCACCAGACCAAAATATTAGGACATTTTTATAAATTTTCGAGGCTGATATTTCTGCTTTTAAATCATCATGCGATGAACTCTTATGCCTTGGCGATTTTAATATTGAGTTAATAATTGACACTAAACTCTCATAATGCACATACTACTCAGTTTCTTAATTTGACAGATTCTCTGAATATTTCGAAGGTTGTGAACAGCCCTACACGTGTAACTCTTACAAGTACAACCTTGATTGATTTATTATTAACACATGGTACAGAAATCGTTAATTATGTTCAAGTGGAGCCCGTTTACAATATATCAGATCATGATCTTATTAGATGCACTTTAAATTTGAAGTCTATTCCAAACACACCAACGTTTAAAACGGTTAGGGATTTAAAAAAATTTAACCAATTTAATTTTTTATCAGATTTGTGAGCAGCTCCTCTCGTTAATATGTTTTTGATGAAGGATATAAATGAAAAAACTGAATACTTAAACAATATTCTTTTGAGTCTATTCAACTACCACGTACTTCTTAAGCAAATTCGTATTCCTAAAAAATTTGCGCCATGGTTAACGGATAATATTCGCTTCTTGAGGACCTTGAGGAACAAAGCACACTCAAAATGGCGACGAACTAAGAATCCAGGTGATTTTAAATCCTACAAGTCTCTTAGAAACTATACTATACTGGCTTGCCGTAAGGAAGAGAAGGCATATTTTCAACAGAGGGCAAATACTGTCGGTATTAACAAAATTTAGAAAGACCTTGAGCTTATAAACATTGGTAAGAAAAAGGTGGATATTCCTTCTTCGCTTTCGGACCCTAATCAATTGAATAACTATTACATTAACGGTATTCCGAAAGTTAATCCCAGTCTGGCTCAGATTGATTGGTACAGAAACAACAAGAAGTCTGATGTGGCAAAGTTCAATTTCCAGATGGTTACGGACAATGAGGTTGAAAAAATTTTATATTCTGTGAATCTACAGCTACTGGCAGTAATGGAATTAACATTAGATTATTGTTATAAGCAAGTCCTTACATAATTCCTTTTATCACTCATATAATCAATTCATCTCTAGAGAAAGGTGCATTTCTCAATTGTTGGAAGCATGCTATTGTCACACCTTTACCGAAAATTTCCAATCCACTCGAATTTAAAGATTTAGGGCCGGTGAGCACACTGCCGGCACTCTCCAAAGTACTGGAAAGGGTTATGGATACGCAATTGCGCAGCCATCTTGAAAAATGTTCAATCCTACCTGAGATACAGACCAAAACATAATTGTGAGACTGCTTTATTAAAGGTTACGGATGACATAATAAGGGGTGTGGATGGCGGGGATGTGGTAGTTTTGGCTCTAATCGACTTTTCTAAAGCGTTTGACACCATAAGTCATAGCTTGCTTTCTTTGATATTGGAACTTATTGGTGTGAATATCCACAGCATGAGACAGTTAAATAGCTTTTTGGATGGTAGAGCCCAATCTGTTTGCATTGCCGATGTCCAGTGAGAGTTTCAACCTGTAAAGTGCGGAGTCCCACAGGGATCTATTTTGGGCCCTTTATTATTCTCAATATATACTTCGCAGTTTATAAATCAAGCCAAGCATTGTAAAATTCATTTATACGCCGACGATACCCAAGTCTCACATGTTTAAACCGAATAATATTATTCAGGGTGTTCAGGAGATAAATGATGACCTTACAACTTTACTTTCAGCAGCAACTGATCACTCTTTATCAATTAATTCAAAAAAAAGTTCAGTTATGTTCTTTGGCGCTTCCAGGGTCCGTCAAAAATGTTTACCTTTAATACAAATCAAAATAAATAATGAGGATCTGCCTATAACTGAAAGTTGCACAAATTTGGAACTTTTTTGGACTCTAACCTAAAATATAGGTCTCACATTAGCACGTTGATTTGTCAGGCTTCATGAGTTACAAAGAAATTATATTTCTCATAAGCTTCATCACCTTGGTTGGCTCAATATGAGCAATAAATGTTTACTTCATGCTGCTTGTGTTTTCCATAGGATTAATTTAAATAAAACTCCCCCATATTTGTATAAAAAAAATCGTGTTTAGGTCGGATGTACATAATCTAAATATTAGGTTTGAGGGACGTCTTACTCCTCCAATACATAAGACTGAACTATTCAAGAGATCATTCTCTTATCAAATTTCAAAGATTTATAATGCTGTCCCGAATTCTATAAGATGTAAAAGTGCTATTCCTTTTAAATTGGCCTATAAAAGATTCTTGTTTGACCAGCAATAAGAGGCAACAAATTTTTAATTTTATTCTTGATTAACAGACAGCTATCATAACTCTATTATTATAAGTTTTTATTACTTATTTGTTACTTATTACTTACTGTTTTTCTCGCTCTCCTTTTTTAATGCTTAGGGTAAAGAACAGAGCGCAGGTGTATTCTCGAATACACATGTCCAGCCGCCCCTCGGCATTTTCTAGCATTGTTTTTTTTTTCACAAAATTTGTATTTTTTTTGTAGTCAATGGTTGCTAGAAATAAAGACCTTATTTATTTATTTATATTTGGTTTTTAACGTTTAGATGAAGCTGGGGTAAAGCTCCTCCTACCTTGTGGTGATTCCCTATTCTTTCTTCACTTTTGGTGTGCCAACTTCCGTTTGGTTTCGCCGCTGTTGTTTGATCACATCCGAAATTTTCACTTAAAAATTAGTATTTTTTCTTGCTCATTTTATTTCAGAAATATTTTTGATAAATAGGAAACAATATTAAAACTTGATATTTTTTATTCATATAACCGAGATACAAATCAGGAATTTTATCTAGGGTTTTTGCTTTTTTATCTTTTCTTCTCAAGCAGTATAGTTGATGGAGCCTACAGCAGTCTGAAAATCCCATATCGACATATCATAAATCACCTATAAATAATATTAATTTTTTGTTTTTATTTTTTTATCTTTATTAATTTATTACAATCTTTGCCTTTTAAGGTTCCTAGATAGCAAAAAAGATGTTCTCCATTTCCGTCAATCTTTCATTCTATCTGTGCGCGGCATAATTCAAACTACTACCGATTGGCTTCAAATTTTTTTCAAAAATCAAAAAATTTAATATGGCGGAGCATGGTACGTTTGTGAATTTTATAAAAACAACGGTTTTATTATGAAGTACGTCGGGTAAAAAAAAATGGTTACAAGCAGGGAAGGACATATAAGGGAGATGATCTTATTAATCGTAATATAATAGGCAGGTTATTAAAACTGTTTTCTTTACCTTGAGTGATACTTTTTCTAGTAACCAGTGTTACTATATTAAATATTTTATATTGTTATATCATTGAATAAATATTGTGTTGCCAAAGTTGAAAATGTATTGACAAAATTGAAAAATGTGTTATCAAAATTGTATTACTCCCCACCCCAGGAAGTACCCAAAGTCGGACTCCCCGGAGTTCTTAAACATTTTTTGTATAATTTCTGAGAAAAAAAATGCAATATTATATGTACTGAAAATGTTATTTTTGGAGGAAATAGCTCTATTTTATTATGATAAAAACGCAAATTTGTCCGTTAGTTTACGTGAATGCTTCCATCGACAAAAGCCACATAGTGGTCGGAAATAGTGATACCGTGGAGGGAAAAGATTCTCGTCTCTCATCTCTCGTCTTGTAGAAGGAAATTTCCTCTCCTCGCAACAGACCAGGCGATAGTCTAGTTTTCTCTCGTCGAGAATTTCTCGTTTCTATCGAGCAGATCTTATTTCAAATTAGTTAGTAGATTTAAAAATAGAAAATATTTGGACATCATTTTTGATTTTGATGAAGTGTCAAGCACTAACACACAAAACAGATTATTTTTATAATACACAATAAGGTGCTTATACTGAGGAGCAGTCAATGCCAATTATTTCCCAACTGAAAGCTTGTCACGTTTATGCATAAATATAGATTAATGACCAGGAGAAACCGGTAAAAATATAATAATTAACTTGGGGACCAGACAAAAAAACCTTCCCATATAGAACACAGGCTGTCCTATAAATGATCTGTGCCTTATGGATTAGAACCTAATACTGATGACAGCAGGGGGTGGGGTTAAAATAATAATTAAATTACAGGAGACTAAGAAAAAATCCAAATTTTAAACTAGAATTCTCTTCAGACTAATTTGATGACAAAAAAACTTATTTTTGTCCGATTGGGAAAAGGGGGGGGGTTGACGAGCCCTAAAGGTTTTTATTTAATATTATTTATTTGTATCTAATAGTAGTCTGAAGCCGAGTGATTACATAACATAATGGTCTCCATTATATTCCTTATTTATTATAGAAAACATGTTTATAAAGAACGGTGTGTAGTTTATAGGTTTGTTGGGTCTTTCCTAACCTACGTCTTGCCTCCCCCTAACTTACCGTCTTAAACTACATAAGATAATAAATGAGGAATATTTTATCTATAAATATGAAAAATCATAAAATAAATTCATTTTTAAAACTTTTAGGATCAAAATTACTTTTTATTGACGATTTTGTGTAGTTAAAAATTACTGTCTCGAAACAACTTAGGGGTACTTTTTGTGGTCTTATTATGTTAGGAGAGAAACCGATCGAGGCGGGACGATAGAAGGTATCCCTAATCTGGAAGATCTAGCGAAGATCAAAACCCTTGCAAAGTTGGACGAAAATATGAAAATTAAGAAGCATTAAATGTCTTGTTAATATGCTATAACTTAGTTGTATCTATCAGAAGGAATTTTGCTCTAAAGCGAAAAAGCTGAGGAGCAAATTTCTTAAATCACCTAGATTAATTTTAATAACTAGTGACTTTAAAGCTTTTTAATTTCTATTCCGAGAAAATATCCCTGTAGTGAATATATTTATTACTTAGTAAATTAAAAAGGATTGTATTGCTTTAAGTGAAATCTTGCTAATAGCTGCAAGAATTTACATACCAGTTCTATATATTTAGAGTTGCTGAAAATTAATTAATAAATACGACGTTTACTGATACGTTACCGTTATTAATCGCATTTATTTTACAGTGTTGTAAAAGTTGTAAGCAGCTCTCATCTAGAGCCTAATCTAATTGCCGTGTTAATTTCGTTTAACTGTCAAAATTAACGTTTTAGAAATAAAATACCTCAGACTCATTGTTTCGTGCCAAAGATATCAAAACTAAGCAATAATCAATCATTATCAATAATTTGCACTAATATTAAATTAAATTTTATAACCAAAATGGCTTCTTCTTAGATAGATAAAATAAGCAATCACCAAAAACTAGTTTCCATACTAAGAATGCGTTAATTTTTTTAATTAAATGTATCTCGCTCTATAAAAATTTTCGATAATTTTCATTGCATTTGTTGTATTACGACTTAAAATAGTTTTAGTATCTTTAAGGGTTAATATAGTGTGTCTGAAGCAAAGAATGGTAGAAAATTACATTTTAAAATCAAAATAATATTATGGTTTCAAAATACTGCAAATACTAATTTAAAAAAATTAATTCTTAACATAAAAAAATGAGCAAAAATTAACAAAATTGTATAAATTTGAATACTATTAATCATATCTATGGGTAATGCTGTTGTTTATCATAATTATTTCTGTATGAAGAAGAAGCAATTATTTCTCTATGAGATATCTGCTTTTCCTTCTCTAGATATTAGTTATTTCTGTTTCTTTTCTCTATCTGCTCCACCATCTACAGCTTGCATCTTTTTCAATGGGACATATGTTGGCATAATCAAATCGCGCTAACTGCATCGTTGTTAGCTACTAAAAACTTCATTTAATAAACCTACCCAAAAAGTACCTATATTCATCTACAGCTGACATCTTTTTCAATGGGACACATGTTGGCATAATCAAATCGCGCTAATTTCATCGTTATTAGCTACCAAAAACTTGGTTTAATGAACCGACTCAAAAAGTAAGATATCCTGCTCACTTGTGCATTTCCTTCACTTCTAATGTAACCTTGAAAGTTGTTTTAAGTCTCAAAGCCCCTTCAAATTTAAATTCTAACGTACCTAAAAATGTTTATTAAACGAAGCAGTATTCTTCTTTTTGTTTGATCTCAAAAAAAACTATCACTGTCCAACTCTAAAAAACAACGAGATATCATGTTGTTTGTTCCTTAATACCCCATTGCAAGTCTTTATATCCTGACTCAATAAATGTCCCAACTTGTGCTTTCCAATAGCCACGTTATATAGAAATGCTAAGAAGCTTTTGACATTGTGTCTACGTTTAAGTACATTTTTAAGGGAAGCGACAATGTATGAAATGGAATGGAGTCATCATTATTCAGTATCATATCAGGACTCTGTTAAGAAACCCAAAAAAGGCTGAACACTGAATTACTCTCATTCCATTTTATAAGTTGCCTATTTTAAAATGTGTGTAGATCTTTAGCTTTTAGTAAGTAATATTACGAAAACAAGAACTTAATTGAAGACACTAGAGTTTAATCTGTTGATCTACCAGTAGTAGAATCGTTAGTTCTGCTGTATTCAAATAATAAAGAACACATAATTCCACAGGGTCACGATACTGTATAGTCTTAAGCAAAATTTGTATGTTTAGGACTAAGGAATATATCAAAGTTTTAATTATCAGTTAAAAAGCCCGAGATCTGTCCCTTGTATTTTTATTATGATGCATTAGTGTAGGGGCTGAGAGAATATTCCTATACAAAATTAGAGCCGTTTCGCCGTTCGTCAACTCTTACAAAGTTCCTGAAATTGGTTTTAATCTGACAATTTTACTGTAGATTTTACACGATCAGTTGTAATATGTGTGTTGTACTAGACGAGGTTATCGTGTATATTTCACCACCTATAAAGATAATTGGCCTTTACCCAGAACTTCCCACGTAAGGAATTCCTCCACAAACAGATATATGCATATATAGCTATTTAGAAATGACTTTATGCATAATATACAGGGTCAGGAAATCAATGCAAATTTTTTAACAAGTAAAAGAACAAATAATTTAAAATAGAGCATCAAAATTCACGAGCTGCTTTTGCGTTACAGATATTTTAAAATTTACAGTTTTTCTAAAAAGTTATTCCAATTTTACTCTAGGTTTTGCACAAATAGTCTATTTGAAAGCTTGTTATATTAGATCTTTGTATTATATCTTAAATTTTTGTCATAGTTTTATCTATTTTTTTTTATTAGAGAAGCAGTGGTTATGAATAAATAGATTATAACAAATAAGTTAAAACATTTACATTTTTTTTTAATTTTGCATTTACACACTAACGAAAACTACATGCACTGCATTGACAAATCAAGTTTTGTACAAACGACACTGTACACTAATGTCTTTTATGACGGCAAAAACAAAAATTTAAGAAAATTAATTTGCTGGATATACGTTAACCTGTTTCTCGTACGCATTGATAATGGCACAAATAATATTTTATCGTTGTTCTATCTAACAATATTTTGCTATAAATTATTGCAGCTACCTACACAGGATAAACAAAATAAAATATATTTTTGTTTAACAACATAATGTTTTTTTTTCGTTTAGTTTATAGTAGCAAATAAAATTCATGCTGTAAGTAAAATTTATTCTGTGTTTACACACTAGCAAAAACTACATGCACTACAATGACGAATACATTTTTTTACAAACTATCATGTGCAGTAACGTCTTTCATGACGGCAAAAACAAAAATTTAAGAAAATTAATTTGCTTTCTATTTTTTGTGCACATTTATAGTGATTCAAATAATATTTTTACTTAATATGCTACATATTTATGTTGTTTGTCAAGCTAAAAATCGCCGTTCTCTTAAATAGTCATTTTGCGTATGCGCAAATAAAGAGGTACGACTATACATCTATTTGAATGAATGAATCGCATCTCTAAAATTCATTTAGAATTGAACAAATAAACATTTTTATCTCGTCGACTTTTATGTGTAAAAACGTTTAAACCTAGATCGAACATATATACATACACACATTCATTTACATACCATACCCACCTAAATAAAGCTACTGCTTATATTCCAGTGTGCCATATTTTATCTTGGTTTTATTTATTTTTCTTTTTTAATATTTCGTTTTTAATTTAATTATTTTTATCATTTTTAAGGGATGGCAATTTAAAAATTATTCTTGATTTCATATAATAATATTATAGCAATGTAGAATGTGGTTAAAAAAGTAAGAAAATAGTTTATTAAAAACGATCTTACTGTCATAAGTTAAGTCATTTAAACGCAGCTATAAAAATAAAAATAACACATTAAATGCAGAAGTCCAGACGTACTAGTTTTTCATATATTCTGGCAGCAGGGTTATTTTTATGGAATAATATAATTTCTTCCCTGTTTTTCTGTTCAATATAGTTATATTTTAAGGCCTATTATAGTATACTTTATTTTTAAATAACCTATAAATATGTCTAGCGGAGTCAGGTCTAAACTGTTTTGTTGGCCATCTTATATGTTCATTTCGTCCAATTTACAGATCATACTTATGATTCAAAAATCGCATAATGTTTAGCACATTGTGCGTTGGATTTTGACTGTTTAAATTTTGTGAATATTGGTTGTCGCTCAAAAATATTTATTACAGCGATTAAACATACCATTAGTACTAAAGGTAGCTTCATCTGTGAAAAGTATATGATTAACATAAACATTAACATAAACATTTATACATATTATATTTTATTCATGATAATTATAACTATGAGGAATATTTTCAATTGTGCCAAATGATTTATAAAGATAAGTCACAGCATCAGAAATTGATCTTTCAGAATAAAGATAATTATATTTGTAAGCAACTTTCGTTTAGCCAAATTGTGCTATAATCATAAAGTCATTTTTTGTTTAGTGTGTGTTTAGAATGTGATAGTAAAAGACATTTTCTTCGGAAATTCATAGTTTTTTAAATTTATTTATTTCCTTTTCAACTTTTTTTCAGCCGAAATGTGATATATTAAAAAAAAATGTTCTGAGTTCTATAAAGCCTCCTCAATGCAATAATAAAAACCATTTCCTGTGGAAATACCTAATTTTTGTTTAATGTATTTATTTCCCTTTCAACCCTCGTTTAATCAAAATGTGAGATAACAAGAACTTTTTTTTTACTTCTATAAAGCCTTCCGAATATGATAATAAAACAAATTTACTGCGGAAATTCCTAATTTTTGTTTTATTTATTTATTTCCATTTCAACTTTTTTTAATCGAAATATGATATATTCCCAGAATATTTTTTTAGTTTCTATAAAGCCCTCAAAAAGTTACCATAAAAAAATTGTTCTTATAAACACCCTCAGTTTTTATTTTATTTATGTACTTTTCAATTTTATCTTAGCCGAAATGTGATATATTAACAAAACAATCATGTTTGACTTATCCAAAACCTACTTTGAAAAAAAAGTGCGAGCCTAGTCGAGCTTAACCTAACCTCAATATTCAATAAACCTACAATTTAGTTCTGTTAAGGAAAAACAACCGCTTAGATAAAGAAATAACGATTTTAACAAGGTATTTTTAACAATACGGAAATCGAAAAATAATGTAACCTAATCTATTTGAGCTTAACCAAGCCAAACCTAACCTTTTCACTAAATAATCCTGGAATTTAATTTTAAATTTAAAAAAATAATAACGCGACCATTCTTCAGCTTTACCAAATCAAACTTAGCCTAATCTAATGTCACCATTAAATAATCCCACAATTTACTCCTTGAAGACAAAAAAAAAGGCTGTACAAATAAAAATGACGAGTTTCGGCAAGACATGTTTTTATTTTCACAATCCGGAGATCCAAATCTGCCCCAATATAATCGAGCTTAAACAACCTAAATCTAACCTAACCTAACCATTAAATAACACTACAATTTAGTTCTTAACTTAAGAAATTTATTTAGAAAAAAACAAAAAACTAGGGGCTTAAACGTGCCTATTTTCACAGAAAAAAAACATAATCTAAAGCGACGCAACCTATCCTAAAGCAGCTTAACCAAACCTAACCTAACCTTTCCATGCAGTAATCCTAAAATGAGTGTGAAAGAAAGACAATGCTGAGGAAATAAAAATTTGAATTTCCTGAAAGAATTTTTTTTGAGAGGCTTTATACAAGTAAAAAAAATGAAAATATAATATTTCCGGTATTAAAAATTGAGATTTTCCTAGGGATTTTCTTATTATTACATTCAGAAGATTTTATAGAAGTTAAAAAAGATTATTTTGTGAATGTACAATATTTCGGCTATGCAAAAATTAGGGATTTTTTCACAAGAAATTTCTTTTATTATCATATTCGAGGGGCTTTATAGAAGTAAAATAAAACAAATTGTGAATATATCGGCTAAAAAATATTTAAAAAAGAAATTAATAAAATTGGCGATTTCTGCAGGAAAATTCTTTTATCAACACATTCGGGAGTACAGAGTGGGCTTTGCGTTAATATGCTTCTACTGAGAAATTGCCTGCTTATACATAATATAAGCATATTAGATTTAATTTTTCTGCAATGGAATATCCTATTATAACAATAGTGATAGAGATATTGTCAGTACCAGCAAGACTTTTTAGGCATAGTTTCACTTGGACGCTAATTTCAAAATCTGTAAACTTCAAATCTTCCTTATTTTCGAAACCACTGAACTGAAGTATAAGGTACGTTAAATCATTATATGGCCCCACTGTTTTGTAAAATCCAAAATTCTAGAAATATACAAGCTGCTTAATTTAAAAATTAAGATTTGGCACACCACTCGTTTCTGATTCATTTAGCATATTCCCAATTATTTGTTCTTGTAGGTTCTCTGAATTCCATATAACTTTTGTGTTTCTTGTTGTTTTTTCTATCTACAAAAATAAACCCTGTAGGTGTATTTTATGTTGTTTGTGTGTATTCTAATAAGTTCAGCACTTAGCGGTTTTTTCTTCAGTGCCTTGTAGAATTTGCTTTCAGAGTACAGATTAAAAACCTATTGAAATACTTTCAGAGTTTAAGTTGGAACGTTGTATACTCATGTTATGTATATATTTTAATATAACAGAAATTAATAACAGTTCAGGTTTTAATTTTTTTATAAAATATCCAAATAGATTAAGCCTCACATCGAACCTCTTTACAAACACTTGAGGTCTGTATTTAAATTGAGAGAGTTAATTATATTGTCATAATCAAACATGTTTTACGTAAATTTCCATTAAGTGAATGTCATTATGCATGTATACATGACGTGAAAGCGATATAATTCCAGTTTTAGAAAGTTAATCAAAGTTGGTCCAAGTGGCTGGCTGGTGTAGTGCGCCAAGAATTTTCATTTATTCGAGACTCAAGTGACAGGGATAAAACTTTCTCTGGGAAGTATTTTCTAGGATGTATAGAGAAGCGTTCTTAAACTTTAATTGCTGTTTTGAAGAGATGCTTTTTAATAAAAATTTGTTCGGAAATAATGCCGTTATAGCTGCTAAATATAAAGAAATATATCTGATATTATCTTTAATATTTTTCCGGAATCGATACAATTGAATCTAGAAATAATATAAGATGCTAATTAAAAACTAGTCAAAATAAAGAATTTTTAATGACATGCTTATTCTGGTTTTCTTTTCGTTTTATTTTCTGTTTATTACATTACAAGCGTGTTGCTATTCTTTACAGGTAAATTATTGTTATTAGTTTTCTATACTTAGGACTATATCTGGTTTATTTTATTGCAGAAAATCCTGAGCGATCACTTACTGAGGCAGCGATTTATTTTCAAAAATATTTGCCAAAATTTAACTCTTTATCATTATAAATATCATCCATACCCGTTCATGGTCTAACTGAAGACATAAACGACAAAGATTAATTTTTTGTCAAAACATTTTAAGAAGATGTTTGTTAAATCCGCTCTTTTTACACAATATAATTTTTACCGATAAAGCTACATTTAGTACTAATGGTCTGTTTAATCGTCGCAATAAACATTTATGGGCGACAAACAATCCTCACAAAATTCAAGTGGTCAAAATTCAAGGACGACAAGGTTAAATGTTTGGTGTGGCATCTTAAAAAATAAGGTTATCGGACCCATCTTTTTCAGTGAAAGTTTTACTGGTGTCAGATATCTCCAATATCTGGAAAATGATATAAAACAGCAGTTAGATAACATGCCTTTAAATCAGTGATTTAGGTTCGATTGGCAACAGGATGGCGCTCCAGCGCAGCAAATAGTCCAGACCGGACGCCGCTTGACGTATTTCTATAGAGTTATCTAAAACACAAAATTTACTACAATAGATCCGAAATATAGCTGTATCGGAACAGAAAATTAGGGAAGAAATTGCAAGATTAAACGGAAATCACTCTGATTTTATTTTTAACTGCATTAATATTATATTGAGAGGGACTTTGGCAACCAAGGACTAGAATTTATAGTTTTTAATTTTATTTGTCATTTTATAAATTTTCATTTAGTATTTATCGTTCATAATAAAATATTTTTTACTGTAAAATCATAAAAATCATTTTTCACATTATTATCAAGATACCTTAGACACGATTTTACCTAAATTAACTAGGATATTATATGTCGGATTTCAGTTAAGGGGGAATTTTAAAGTACAATAGTTCAAAAACTACCGATCCAAGTATAGACATCACATATTTTTGGAAAGGGAATAATATGGAGTATCTAAAAATCAAAAATATACAGGGCATTTCATTTAAAAAAACCAAAATTTGGCATGGCACTAGTTTCTGACTCATCCTCTATATTCAAAATTATTTTTTCTAGGAAGTTCCCTGAAATCCATACAACTTTTGTACTTATTATTTTGTTCTATCTACAAAAATAAGCCATGAAAATGTGTGGCAAAATATAAATGATGATCCTGTTCAAGATAGTTTTTTATATTTTGATACGCATTTTCGCATTTTATCGTAGGAGATAAGAAAAAAGTGTATATACAAAACTTGTAGATTTTAACGTGGGTGGGATATCTTTTAGTGATGACAAAATAGAAAGGAGCATCGAAAAACTGCGAAAATTATACAGTTTATGTTTTTTATGACGGTTGAAATACTAAGCCTTAAAAACTGGTAAAAAGTAATATAATAAAAATTGGTAAATTTCCCATAACCCGGAACTTCCCTCGTTATGAATCTTTCCTTTTATCAGGAATAGTGAAGTATGACTCAATTTAGTACGGTACATAGTCATTTAGTAAGTAACACATACATACTTTTCATATATTTTTATTAGGAGCCATTGTTCCATCATATTGGTTCCTACCAATATTTTACCAATTGCTACCTATGCCACATTTCATTTTTGAGCATAATTTAAAATAAATTCAATAAGTAATTTTTACATTGACACACACCGCCATTTTGTTACCTCATATTGAATTTGTTAAACATTTTATTTGACGTCCGCTATTTCGCCATCTAGAATCCGTACCACAACTTTACCAGTTTATCTCTATATCACACTTAATGCTTGCACAAAATTTTAGTTAATCTAATAAATAGTTTTTTCAAGCTTATTTTCTAAATATTTTATTAGGTCACCATTTTGTTTCGTTATATTGGATTCATATCAAAATATTAGCAGTTCATTCCTATGTAAATTAGATAATCAGTTTTTTAGTAATAATTTTTGAACGTTTGTTCTTTTTTTAACGTTTCACTAGGCCGCCATCCTGTTCCAACATATTGAATTGTCACGAAAATATTACCAGATGATCCCCATATGACACTTAAATTTTGACTAAAATTTTAAGTCAATCTGGAAAGTAGTTTTTAAGCTATTCCGCGAACAGATAGCAAGACACACAACCCGACAGACGGACCGACGGGATTGATAAAACATATTTTTGCATCTAGGAACGCTAAAACGGGAATATAGGTAAAACTTGAGAGAGTTATTTTTTCATGATTACAAAAATTTTGTTTGGCCGCCATTTTGTTGCGCTATCTTGAATTAGTACCACAATTTTACTAGAGATGAACTGTAGACGACAATTAGCTATGAAACACAACAAGAAAACAATAGTTTTTTAAGGCTGAATTTTTAAATATTTTATTAAGTCGCCATTTTGTTCCGCCATCTTGGATTCGTACCAAAATGTCAGCCGTTATTTGCTCGATCGACCGGCAAAGTTGTGCAAGTGTCGTGTTTTGTTTGTTGGCGGATTATTTGCAGCATTTACCGGTTAAACTGTAAATTTGAATTATGAAATTGTGCTAATTAATTATAATAACGTCTACTATTACATTAGCAATAATAAATTTCCAGTAATTCATTGCTCGTTGACTGTTTTTACAAGGAAATAGAAGCCTGAAATCTATCCCATTAATTTTTTACATCACGTCATCAAATGTACGTTCCCGGGTTATAGTCATACAGTATTGCCACGATGGCGCCCTCGGATGGTGATCCCGGAAGTGATCTTAATAGAGGACATTAATATAAACTTACAAGAAACTAATAAAATCACCACTGAATATATGGGTCTATTAAACCACCACGGATTTTGTTCATATTTTGCTGACATAACGGATGACATTCTACGTGGCCATGATAACAACAAAATAAGCGCTCTGGTCCTTTTAGACTTCACCAAAGCTTTCGATCTGCTCAACCATAAAGTACTTGTTTCTCTTATTAACTATCTCGGCTTTTGACACGGTGCTCGAAAATTTGTCTCGTCGTATTTATGCGGAAGGTCACAACAAGTGGTTTTAAATGGTAAATTTTCCGAAAGGCAAGTGGTAACGTCTGGTGTTCCACAGGGAAGTATACTTGGTCCTTTGTTCTATACTTTATATACCTCACAATTTCACAAAAATATCAAACACTGCCATTATCATCTTTATGCTGCTGACACCCAAATTTACTTGTCTTTCGATTCAGGTCATAGTAATGTGGCGAATCGCCACATAAATAGTGATCTTAATGCCTTATTTTACACCGCAACCGATCACATGCTAAAAATTAACTCTAGTAAATCCACCGTATTTCTATTCGGCAATTGCGATTTGGCCAAAGACACCCTAGATATTCAAATGGACAATGCTTTTATTCCTTTTGTTGACACCTGCAAAAGTCTGGGACTACAGCTTGACTGCAACTTGCGTTTTAAGCAGCATGTAACTAATAAGCTGAAGGTAACCTATTCAACACTAAAATTACTTTTTTAAATCGCCACTACCTTACACTAGAGACAAAAAAACTCCTTTGTGATTCTATAAAACATAGAGACAAATTAAAAAAAAACTTTGTTAAAGAATTATAGTACTCAACTTGAAACTTAATATAAAACTTACAGAAATTCACTTAATAAAATTATCATTAATACAAAAAATTCTTACTATAAAAATCAAATTAACATACATTATAATAATACTAGAAAAATATATAACCTAATTAAAGATGCCACCAATGAAAAAACAAATAATAAATCAGATAAAGTTGAAATAATAAACAGTAATGGAGGCGTATTTTCAAATGACTACGACTTGGCGAACTATTGCAACAATTTTTTTATTACAATTGGGGAGAATATATCTAAACAAATTGAAGCTCCTGCGAATCCAATTAAAGTTACCTACAATAATATTAGGTCTATGTATTTTAAGCCCGTAAATGACAAAGAAATCACAATACTCATTAATTCATTAAAAAATAATGGATCACCTGGTATGGATGGTATTTCTTCTAAAGCAATTAAAGCTACTCATCTAAATATATTAAAACCCCTTTCATTTATTATAAACCTAATTTTTAAAACAGGAATTGTTCCTAATTATTTTAAGGCTTCTATTGTGTCTCCAATTTATAAATCAGGAAACAGTAAGGAAATTACTAATTATAGGCCAATTAGCTTGATTAATAACTTTAGTAAAATTTTTGAAAAAGTACTTAAAAATAGATTATATGATTTTCTGAATTTAAGTAAAATACTATCCAAAAAACAATTTGGCTTTATTAATGGTATTGGCACAACCGATGCAATATCACACCTTGTAAGTGAAATAACCAATAGTATGAATCTTGATAGAAAAACTCTTGCTATATTTCTTGACTTAGCAAAGGCATTCGACACCGTGCAGCATACTGCCCTTCTGGATATTCTATCCAAGTACGGAGTTTGTGGCACAGCAATACATCTACAGTGACTATGGGAATCCCTCAGGGTACTGTCCTGGGTCCCCTATTGTTTATTATCTTTATTAACCCACTGCTCAATGAAATCGAAATGGGTGGCACAGTTTTGTCATATGCGGATGATACCGTCCTGGTTTTTTCAACTGCAACATGGATGGAGGTTAGGGACAGGGCTCAGAAAGGAATTGGGATAGCTATGAAGTGGTTTAACTCCTTTTGTCTCTCGCTTAATTTAAAAAAAAAACTAATTATCTGGCTTTCTTTTTTACTTAATAAATCTAATCTAATCTAATTCCTACATAATACTTGATTTTTGTGCAATATTTGTGAAAAATTGGATAAGTACTTTTTAGTAATAATTTTTTTAACATTTCACTAGGCCGTCATTTTGTTTCGCCATATTGGATTTTTACTAAAATATTACCGTTCATCTCCATATGAGCCTCAATAGGGTAAGTCGTTTTTTGCCGCGAAGAGACAGACAGACCGACGGAATTGAACGTAAAGATCGGAAAAAATCTCGAAGGGTTAGTTTTTCACGATTACCATACTTCCCTTGGGAACGAAAAAGAACAACAATTTCTGAAAAATAATCTACCAACGAAGTTAAATTGACCAAAAAATTTAATTTTCGTAATTTTACAGTTCTAATGCAATCTTTATCCTTATAAAACTTTAATCTCAGATTTTAATTCCGAAGTTTCCTCTGCGGGCGACAATTATCAGGACAGATTTTTTAAATAGGTACCTGTGTTTTTATAGCAGTTTTAGAATCTCCAATATTCATTCCCTGCAACCTATTAAAATATTAGCTTTATCGCTTTATAACACTTCGAATCTAATAAAACATCTTCAATAATTTCATCGATTTTTTTTCCTTACTGTTCATGTTTCTAATAACCCTAACTAAATTAATAATAAAACCCTATCCATTTTGAAAAGTCGTGGAAAAAGAGGGTAGATCGAAAAAATTAGGGGAAGCCAAATTTTTCATATATTGTTCTCGGTGGTCAAAAACGGAAATTTGGATTCAATTTACCTCGTTTCCTGTTCGCCGGATAGGGATTACTGTAGAGTATGCAATTTGCAACATTTTCTCCTTTCCACTTTCGAAAATGTTGTAGATCTTTCAGAAATGTTTTTAAAACATACAAATTGTTTTTAGTTTTAAGAACGTCAGTCGCTGAGATACAGCATCATAAAGTTTGACGCATATAAAAGGTGGGTAAAATTTCTGCATTTAAAACGTTTATAGTAAAATAAAAGTATGTTTCCATTTTTATGAGCAAAGAATAACATGATTGTATGCACGACAATTTGCAGTAGTAGATGATACGAAAAAAAAGTAATTCAGAATTTTTATTGATTTATTGTTCCTGTCAATTAAAATAAAAGTATAGTATTAGTATATATATATATATATATATATATATATATATATATATATATATATATATATATATATATATCCAAAGTATGCAACAAATTGGAAACTTTTTATTAATGATTTCTCAGAAAATTTTATTCTTGAGAAAAGTTGGCGTATTAAAATGTATGTGAAATATACAGGGTGTTCATAAAATACGAAAGAGTGGATTTCAGAAACTAAAAATTCGCAAAATAAAATTTTTGTGACACCAGTTTTAAGGGCCACAAAAAAACGTGAATAAAATTTAAGTTTTTTCAAATCAACGTTAAGGAAATATTCGAATTGAAAAATGCTCAATATTTCGCCAATGTGTATTAGCTTCATAAGGAGCAACTACAAAAATTATAAAGTATAGGTCCAATTAGAATTATAATTCAAACAATCAAAAGAATAAAATTTGTCTAGATATACACAGTCAATACATACTTAAAACTACTTACAAGATGGTAGAGCCAATAATTTTTAAATTTTAACATTTTTACGTTAAAACAAAGTGGCGTGTTTAATGATAATATCCATGTCCCAGCAGTTGAATTGCAAAAAAGGAGAACAAAACATATTAGCTACACAAGCCTTATCTAGATGTTAATACATTGTACGAGGTGAACTATTCTACGGTGTGCATTTAGAAGGTATTGTTACATAAAATTTAAAAGGTTGCAATATATTGTTTGGCTGATTGATATCTGATTTATAATTAATGCAATTTTTGTTCTTTTTTATGTGATAAATTTCTAAGAAAAACCTTTTTTTGTAATTCGATTGCAAACCAGAGAATCAAAAATATAATACAGTAATAGCCGTGAAAAACAGGGTAATGCGTATTTCTAATGATTTATTAAGATAAGGAAACTTAAAAAACTATTAGAGATATTTTTCAAATTATGGGTATCCAAAACATATTCTAAAAAAACTGATTTATAATTCAAATACATATGATAGTCCTACAGAAGAGGTTCAACCGCTTGAACCTAAATATAGAAAACTACC
This sequence comes from Kuschelorhynchus macadamiae, assembly GCA_030620095.1. Taxonomy (NCBI): domain Eukaryota; kingdom Metazoa; phylum Arthropoda; class Insecta; order Coleoptera; family Curculionidae; genus Kuschelorhynchus; species Kuschelorhynchus macadamiae. Next base: position 68,559 of record JAUTXW010001505.1, read on the forward strand.
ATTTATAAGTGGCCTATCTAACAATATTGCAAAATTATTCAAAGATTTTCCACACATAAAAATAGCAAAATATAATACAATAAAAAACTTTAATCTATTCTCTAGGGTCAAAGATTAAACATCCTTATTATTTAATAGTAACGTTGTGTTTCAGTTGTCCAGCTTAGAGTGTGATGGACAGTATATCGGGCAAACATCTCAGTGGCTTAGGCTAAGAATAACTGGCCACAAAAGTGATTGCCGTTTAGGGAAAATCTTTTGTACATTGGCTGAACACAATCAAAAAACAGGCCACAATTTTCACTTCTCCATAGTTAAAATTTTAGAAATGCAATCGAATTACAAAAAAAGGTTATTCGTAGAAATGTATCACATAAAAAAGAACAAAAATTGCATTAATTATAAATCAGATACCAATCAGCTAAGCAACATTTATTGCAATCTTTTAAATTGTATGTAACAATACATTTTAAATGCACACCGTAGAATAGTTCACGTCGTACAATGTATTAACATTTAGATAAGGCTTGTGTAGCTAATAAGTTTTGTTCTCTTTTTTTGCAATTCAACTGCTGGGACATGGATATTATCATTAAAAACGCCACATTATTCGAACTGTTCTAACATAAAAATGTTAAAATTTAAAAATTATTGACTGTACCATCTTGTAAGTAGTTTTAAGTATGTATTCACTGTCTAGACAAATTATATTCTTTTGATTGTCATTTTAACGTTAAATTATAATTCTAATTGGACCTATTCTTTATAATTTTTGTAGTTGCTCCTGATGAAGCTAATAAACATTGGCAAAATATTGAACACTTAAGATAAAATGAGTTTCTTCTTTTTTTTTTCCACGGACCGCTAGACCCGAAATAAAACCTCTTTATAATTTCTGTACGGTCTAAAGTACTTAACTTATATATATATATATATATATATATATATATATATATATATATATATATATATATATATTTATATTATGTATACAGTTTATAGTTATGTATGTATATAGGAACAAGTAATTTTGTTAGACTAATAAAACTGTTTATATTTTATTTTTTGAAGGGTCCTGGATCTTAAGAAATAATAATTTAATAATATTAATAATATTTTAGGTGAGTACTAGAGAGTCCTTGGAAACTTGAAGAAATGAAAAGATTATGTTATCTCGGATAAAGTTAAAACGTAAGCAAATACTTCTTGTGAAGAGGGTTGCCCTGTGTTTATCTTGGTTAACTCGAGGGCTTTGCTATTGTTTGTGAAGTGTTGGGGAGCAATTTAAATTAATAAGGACAGGGACACCGAGTCAAGAGGTACGCTGGAGGGCTGCAAGTTGAAATGATATATATGTGCTGAGAGGAGGATATTTTCTTTGTAAGTGGATACACTACGCAAATTAGTAGAGCTGGTAAATCCAGACACAAAGGTAGTAAAAAATGTACACTTATTAGGTTATATTTAATAATTACTGACAACATGTTTATAGGAGAATAGTTTTTGGCTAATTTACAAAATATTTCTAAAAAAAAACTGTATCAGATTTTAGGTACAATATTTGGAAAAAATTATTAATAAATATTAACAGATTAGAGTATAGAAATTCTTAATTGACTTTAAAACAATACTTTTCATGCATAACAGTTGGTTTCATTATTCGAACGATTAACAAAACGGAATTTTCATGGAAACCGTAAACAGAAGCAAAGTTATCCAGTACTTCTTAAGAGGGTCTTAAGCTAGACAAAACAATAAAGGAATACATATATACAAACTCCATCTCCAAGAAATGTCCAACTTATATAAACTTAAATAGTTAAGCAAGTGACAAGTTAGTAAAGAATTACATCCCTTAAGAATTAGAGCTATGTAGCTTGCTGTTTGGGAGCTCCATGTGTTTCATTTTATTACTCAAGTTATTGATAACGTATTTGAAACATTATTTATTTCGAATCAGTGATAATAAATTGGCAATTTACTATGTTGAAAATACAATATGAAACTTTATAATAGATACATTCTCAAAATGATGATCATTTTGGAGCATCTTTCTGACCCAGAATGATATAAAGTTTAGACATTCATATAATAGTTATTTTACGTTATTTAGACGAAAATATCATTATAATCTAATTCAACTCAATTTTCCATATAGAGTAGAAATCGACACCTGAAATGTACCACGACGCTACATATTCCAGCCAATAAGACTCTTAAAGGGGCAGTTCTTTTCAATTTCGAATGTAGATCTATTACACTTAATTTTTCTGTGAAACCTAAAGGCGATCGAATATGAAAATTATTTTACGTTGATTTTTGAAACACTTTATTTGGCCGCCATTTTGTTTCGCCATCTTGATTTCTTACCCTAAATTTACCAGTTTATATCTATATCAAATTTATTGTCTGTCCAAAATTTGAAATTAATCTGATAAGCAGTTTTTTCAGGCTGATTTTTTAAATACTTTATTTTGTTTTAATATCTTGGATTCATACCGAAATGTTACCAGTTTATTCATATATAATACTTGATTTTTGTGCAAAATTTGTTACGCCATATTGGATTTTTACCAAAACTATCCCCATATGACCATTAATTTTGGATCAAATTTCCATTGGGTAAGTTTTCAAGCGACCCCGCGAACAGACAGACGAACGGAATTGATAAAACATAATATTTGGCATTTAGGAATGCTAGGACTTGATGATGTGTAAGAAGGTGATTTTTTCTCGATTAAAAACATTTTATTTGGCCGCCATTTTGTTCCGCCACCTTGAATTCTTATCGTAATTAAATCGGTTCATCTCTATTCCACAATTAATTTAAACTCAATCCATTAAGTAGTTTTTCAGGCAAAATTTTTAAATATTTTATTAAGCCGCCATTTTGTTTCATACCAAAATTTTACCAGTTAATTCCTAGATAATATTTAATGTTTGTACAAAATTTGAGGTAAATTGGATAAGTAGTTTTTTAGTAATATTTTTATTAACATTTCATTAAGCCGTCATTTTGTTTCGCCATACTGGACTTTTACCAAAATGTTACCAGATCTCCCCATAAGACCCTTAATTTTTGACCAAAATGCTCTGCCGCTAACAGACACACCGACAGACAGACAGACTTACGGAATTGAGAAAACATGTTTTTTTCTACGAGCGAGCGCAAAGTTGAACTTTGCGTACGCATGTGCGTGCGCAAATTAATACTTTTCCGTACGACATGCCCACAGTAATACAAGTAAAACTACTCAAAAATGTTCAAAAGTATGGCAGATTTATAAGTCTTTTATTTTAAAAATCTGTACCTCGAAAACTAAGCGTTGCGTTTATATAATTTTTTTTTATTTTCATCTGATCAGACATTCTTCGGATGGTCAAAATTGTAGCATCACTTTAATTAATAATAATTGTCTAAAATTGATTTTTAAAAAATTGCACATTTTTCGAAAACGAATAGATAAATCCAAAAATTCAAAAAATCGTTTTTTTTTCTTTAAGGTCGTTTTCTCTAAAAATATATTAGAAGAAACATGTAAGACATGTATAAACTTGGGAATCATGAATATTAGAGAAAAAATCATTCCTTTGTCTTGTACGCTCACTTTAAATAAGGCACCTATTAATTTATAAAAGATTATCACACTAATTTATTAACAAAGATTTTTTATACCAAATCCGAGTTGAAATGATTTAAACCACCCAGTGGCGAAAATATAGTTTAAATCAGGCTTAAACCGGCCTGGACTTTACAATTATTTAGTTAGACCTAGAAACAGGTGGCATATTAATGTATCGTTAGATTATTTTACGCATTGCGATTTTAAACTTTAAACTATCTAAATATTATTTGCTCCTCTATTGATTTTAAAGCAAATTATAATGACACTTTTTAATGATATAGTACGATAAACTCACATATCGAATATGAACAACAATGCAATCACCACACCAACAATTAAAGCTCGACAGTTCAAGTTAAGTTCATTCAGAAGGAAAAACCGGGATGAATGTCATTTTTGCCGGTTTAGCAAGCTTTTCATCCTCCTAAGGCAACTCTGTATAATGGAAAATATGTTATTAAATAAAAAACATTTAAAGAAAATACGTATTTTACTGATTTTCAAAGTATATTTTTTTCAATTTCGTAGGGCTACCACGTATAGTTGAAAAAATTCAAGTTTTTCTTTATGTAATTTGCGAGTTTGTAAGCAAGCTAAATGCTTCTGAAATACATTTTTTATTATCGGGTAGCTATTTCATCCTCCCAGAGCTACCTCGTGTGGTAAAAAATATTTTTAACCGTAAGAAAATAAATGGAGTTTGACATGTTTCACCATTTTTTTTAAGTATTTTTCCAGGGAGCTGCCTCATCCATTTAAAGGGTACTGCCTATACTGGAGAAAAATAATTTTGTTTACATAGAAACAAGATACATTTGAGGTGTTTTTTTATTGGAATATTACGTAATTTCTTTAAAAAATATACGTAAACGAAAAAAGTGCCTACGCCAATGAATTCCAGAATTTTTCAATATCAGAATATTTACCCAACTCTTTCCATATTCAATTTGACAGTTATCAGTTTGTGCATTTTCAAAACAGAAATTTCTTGCGGTTTTATTGATATTAAAATTATTGAAGATTTATGCCCATGACAGCTAAAATGGAATTACCGCGAGACACCGAACTAGAGTTTTCTTTTAATATTTTTTTCGTATTCTATGGCTTTTAAAATGTCAATTAAACCCAACTTATATTTTCTAAAGTTTTTTGCGATATACAGATTGGACGATTTATTAAATATTTAAATGAAATGCCTACGTTTCCTGGTTAGTATCATCATCAGGCCAGGTCCTTGAAAAAACATATATTAGCAATATTTCTGGGTAACGATTTATAAAAACATTGAAACTTACATTTTGTCCTTATATTTTTTTTAGTACAGGCGAGATAAAATATGTCAAAGTATTCAATAACCCCTTTACTTCCCTCAAAACTTCCACATTACTAGAGCTGCTTTATATCAAAAATTAGATTTTCAACATTCTATAGAGATAAAAACACATATCGTTGTTAAATTCTGCCACTATGTTCCTAAGTGGAGTTTTATTCTGGTTTTAACTTTAAATTGCGATTACGTCAAGGTAAATAAAGTAAGAAAAAATAATAAAAATGATCAAAATATAGAAAAAAAAATGAACAAGTTGAACTACCTCCACTTGCAACACTAGATTTTCAGTTCAGCTGATTGCACCGAATATCGTCCATCGCTTTAGATGCCGCTTGAGCATTATTAAAGGTGACGTACACTCGGTTCCTTGAATGGAGACAGAAGAAGAACGTTGGTGTGTCATAAAAAGTTGTACTTACCTATTTCATGGAAAAATTCCACACACAGCAGTTCCACAAAATAACTAGTCGTATAGAAAAAGGCTAAAAACAAGGAAACACACCACTGCTAAAATAATCAGAGACTGTTGGTCCTAAGAATCCCGAAAAAAAAACACATTATAGAATAATGCAAAAGAGGGGAAGGAACTATAACAAAATCCATGAAAAATTAAACAAATAAATAAATAATAAAAAAGATCAGATATGCTAAAGAAACATGGATGTGCAAAATATGTGAAGAGATATACCTAGCAAAAATGCATGGAACCATTATTTTCTAACGATAGATATACAATTTGAATTTAGAGACATAAAATGCTCTAAGAATATATTAAAATCGAATATCTTAGAAGCAGTAAAATTTAGTGAATAGAAATGGAGCCGCAATACGAAGAAAAAACAGATTCTCATTCTGTATATCCTAAAATTGGTAAATTTGCATGTCATCTTAATTTAGGAACACCTTAATATTAAAAACGGAAGGTAATATGCTGATTTCTATTCTTTGATGAAGTAAACGTGCTAATACTAATACTGGCATGAATGTCACCAACGTGGAGATATTCAAAAATGTTGATAAAAAGAAGTCAAAACTAGGAAAATATTAACACTCAAGAACTATAAAAGTAGAAAAAGAATTTTGTTTTGGAATGACCGACAAAGTACAATGAAATTTGACCAACCGTAGACACGTGTTTCTAACTTAAGTTCCTCAGGACACTCAAATAGTTGAGGGACGAGTAGAACTAGATCCAAACTTAAGACACAAAACCACAACTAAAAGTCACGAACAGTAGCAAAACCGACATTTACGGTTACCAAGAGAACATCCGAAATCTTCGCAGGTATTTGTAAAGACGACGACATTTTTTTTGTTTTCTATTTTTAATGGCAGTGGCGGCTATTCGGAGGGAGTAGGGGAAGTGCCTCTTCCCCAAAAAAAACCTGGCAAATTATTTTTTAACACACATAAAAATCAATACAATATACTAAATTTAAATATTTAATCTTTTCAATATTAAATCTAATTAATTTCATTAAACATTATTAATAATTGCAATGTTAAATTTAATGCATTCGTAGTATTGCTGCTAGCCGCTCGTCAGAAACCTAGAGGCAAACACAAAACGAAATGATATACTTGCGCGTCTCGATTCACCAACGGAAGTGCCACGTGCGAGCTCGGTAAAAATCTTCCATCGAGAAACGAAAACAATGCCTGAAAAATGCGTTGCTATTGCAAGGAGAGTATCGCATGTACGAAGACCGCGCCTCTAGGGAAGAGCCGCAGTTTAACGCTTCCGTTCGCATTGTACGTAAAGTAGATCGCGGCGATCGCGCTTTATTCGGTATTTTATCGGAGGTTTTTTATTTTATTCTTTGGAGAATTGGCTCGTGTGTGTGGTTGAAAATGAATTCGTTTGGGCCCGTTAGTGACATTATTTGTAGTTTGTTAGAAACTCCATTTTCCGTTGGGAAGAAGATGAGAAAAAGGATCTTTTAATTACGGGTCGACAAACAAGTGTGCTGACAATTAGTGCTAAAAAAGACATTAAAAATTCTGGTAAATCCTACAATATTTTTTTACCCACGAGCCGCCAATGTTTAATGGTGCAAAAAAAATTATATGTATATTACCTTTATTGTGACTTATTGATTTAGACGCCCCTATTATGCTTGCTCCTCCGCTCCTAAAAGCTGGCTGCTTAATACGTTTATTTTTATTTCATTTTGGTGTGCTCTTTGCAAAATATCTTGCATATACAAAGACGCCAGCTTAAGCTGTATATACCCACTGGTAAATCTGTAAAACATTGCAAATCTTATTGCCAAATTCTGAAATGAGAATGTCATTCAAACGCGTCCAATGACCGTTTCGATGTCTTGTAGTATTTAATAAATTAAAAAAACGCTACTGTTAATATTTTTATTGTCTTCAGTTACATTTTATACTTTACCAGTCAGAACCAATGATCGCTGCATGGCACATGAACATCACTCAGCATATGAATGCGATGCATATAAAAGAGTACAAATACGTAGTTTTAATTTCCATAATTTACGATAATAATTCAAGGTCTAGTGAGCAGTTCAAAATCTATATTTTATACGATATATTGAGACCCGTATTGGATATACTTAGTTTATTTTATTAAACAGACAGTGAGCTGCTTTTTAAATCTTTTTTTAATCCCGGCTGTTACGCTGACTTACAATTTATAATTTTATAAGTAGTGTCTTTAGAAGCAATACTCATATTTTATGATGGAGTTTTGTAACCTTCAGCAGATAAGAAAAAAACTTATTACCTATCATAATGTTTGCTATTTTTGTTTAATATTTTGATATACTTCAAATTAAGCGATAACCAAAAAGCACACCGGTAACATAAAAATTCCCATATACAGGATGTTCGGGGAAGCAGACAAGTTCCTCTCACCAAATTAAGACAAAAAGTTTTATAAACGTGTATCCTAACTAAAACTTGATATTTACGGAAAAAAACATTGTACGTCATTGGTATTTTTAAAGGTTTTTATTTTATATTAACCTTTCAAAACTAAAAATTTTATAGCACTTGGCTTTTATAATATAAAAAATATAAAAGCATTTTAGCAAAATCGGCGTAACTGTTTTCAATCAAAAATAAATTTATTAATTAAATTTCGACACACATCTCGAAAATGACTCAATTTAAGATCCATGTTTATCGGAACTTTTTTTTACTTTGGAGATAGAAGCTTGCCCTATAACCTTGGTAAAGCAGTTCCCGGACTCCCGAATAGAGCATTATATATTGGCGTATCCTGTGTACATAAATAATAATTTTCTATAAACTACGTAACAAGCTCAGGAACTTTAATATTTCAAATTCTTTTCTATCTCTTGAAGCCGGTTGAAGAGCGAACCGGAACTCAAAGACCAATAACAGTACCGAAAATTGTATGACAATCTATTCTTCTTTTTTTGTTGTTTTCTTGTACATTCGTCAAGATAAAAGCTCAAAAATATGGGTTTTATACAGTTTTTGTATAATGTTCCCCTTTATTTTTTTAAATCAATTAAGTCAAAAATTTAAAAATTGACACATTTCAATATCTGACTAAATACCTCTTTTTTGTGCATACTTTGTGACTGAAAATTTAAAATGACAATTAGGCGCCTTTTTAAAAAAATTAAATTTAGATGCAGGCCGTAAGCAGTAATACATCTTTTAAAAGGTCTATTCAACTTTAATTCATCCTCAAAATATGGGGACAATAAAATTACCCGTTTTTAATATACCGATCATTCGTAAATTTGTCAGAATCTTTTTTACAGAACTTATAAGAGAAAGTCAAGAATAGAATAAACCTAGATATAAACATTCTTAAAAACTTACAAAACTCAGATATTTTTTCCTCACGTGATCCCTAATTTAAACATTCTGTGAGAGCGTGTGGGCTCAGCATAGTGTTTTACTAGTGTTTTATAAAAGAGAAAATTTAAATTTTATTAATTACAAAAAATTCAAGAGTATAGTACTTTACCCCTACCCTCATAAAAACATTTAAAATAAAAATCACACGAGAAGTAAAATATTTGAGTTTTGTAACTTTTTAAGAATTTTTGCTCTCCAAATATTTCAGTGCTTTCATTAAGAAACGAGATATGTTCGTATATTTTGAAAATGTATTATTGTTAGAAGGGCCTTTTAAAAGAATGTACCACCCAACTCTCTTTTAATTTAATTTTATCTTTAAAATGGCAGTTGCATTATTTTGTAAATGTTCTTTTAGTATCTACTCTAATTAACCAGTAAAATTAATTACAGACAATTCTTTAAATATTCTTTGATTTCAGAGGATTCACTTCCATTGTAGCCTCTCAGGGCTTAATCAAAAACACTATAAAATGTTGCACAGTTAATAATCATTTTTAAAATATATAACAATACTTTCTCAGTATGCAGAACTCAACTGAGAAAAAATATTTATTTCACTTACAAGAATTAATGTGGTCGCGAAATGACTCACGTTTCCTCATTATTGCAAAATTGTGTAAATTATTTATTTCTTTCCTTGCCGAGTAGTTAAGGTCTATTCTTCGGCTTTATAAATTAACAAACATGAGAAACAGTGCAATAGATTTGTAATTTCACACCCTCATTTGAAGGTGTTTTTTGTGTTTTTTGATAACCGATCCGTAAATGACCTGCTTTGGAATTTTCGTTTACAAACTGGAATTAGTTTTAAAACTGGCAAAAGCCTGTCCAGTTCTTTAATTTGTAATTTATCTCCTAATGAAAAACTTATGAAATTTGTTTGCACAAGATAATTTATTTACTCATATTGTTGTAAAGTAAACAATTGCAAACTATCCAGAATACTAGTAAATTATCGACTAGAAAATTAGCAAACGGACTCTCGATATCGAAATTCTACACGACCGTTATGCGCCGCTGACCGTCATGCATCGCTTAACTCAAGAAGCATAAATTACACATTAAAACATGCTTGTCGCTGGGGATGTGCGACAAAACTAATCCCTATAAACGGGTCACCTCGGATGCCAGCCGCCGTCATGCCCACAGCCTATAATATTGCCACAGACTTGGAGAGCCAGAATCATGTTTGAATATTCTCACGTGACAACTAGAACCGAAAATTAGAGATAGGAGCTAATGTTTTTATTGAAATTTTAACATCAATTGCATAGTCTGAATCTTTAGACCCCTGATTCAAAAAATCGGTCCAGGGGTTTAGAATGTAGAGGTGACCATGGATACATCCATACATACATCATAAATACATAGATACATTTACTAAACACTCTCCTTTGCATGCGCAGTAGGGTAAAAACGGAACATTTTCCCGGAAAAACAACATATATGTAGAAAGTTTATCTAAAATGATAATAGCAATACTACATTCAATTCAACTCTACACAATAATTAAGGCAAACAAGCTTATCCAATTAGGCAGAGCATGTTCTCTCTGGATGCTAATAGTTCCGCTATATAGGTATATGTTTTACAATAGTTACGTTCCAATCTCTGAGTGTAAACAAGTTGCAATATCGCTATAAATAAAACTTGATTTCAAACAGATAGAGTGACATGGTAAGGCGAACTTACAGTAATTGATATTTTTCTGTTTACATTCCAATCCAATTTTAACCTTAACATTGTAATAAAAATCCCTCTTATAATAGGTTTTTTCAAAATCAGCTGATTCTTCTTAAGAACTGCTTTTTCTTCGTACGAAGAATAGCAAAGGCAATGGTACTCCTACCATTACCTTCAATATTTTTCTAAAGATTTAGATATATATATATATATATATATATATATATATATATATATATATATATATATATATATATACCAGTATATATTCTAAAATTTTAAAATATTACTTAAAGAGATTACAACAAGGAATACAATCAACGTTCTGTTTGCAAGGTTTCCGCGATCACTTTCTCAACTTTTCAGTAATTCCGCAGAGATTTTATGCATGCCTTACAAATTCTGTAATGAAAAAGCTGTTACTGATGTTCGGCATTGAATGGAGCAGGAACCTACACAATCTTTGAAACCAAACGTTTCAAGAAATTGGACTTTCTTATTGAACATGCTAAACAATTGTCACGAAAGACTTAAATATGCACCCATATAAGATGCAATCATATCAAGCCCTTTTGCCGGCAGATCACCCCGAAACGCGTACTGCCAACGTTTTGCCCATGGTTTAATCAATGATGACCTGAAGTTAACTTTTTTTCTGATGAAGCGGAGTTTCAATTTTCGGGTTACATGAATTCCCAAAATATGAGAATAACACCAAATTCTCCAAAATAGTTTTAACAGCATAAAGAGGCGCGTAAACGTATGTATTCAAAAAGAAAGAAGACATTTTTAAGAAATACATTAATTTAGCATCTTTTGTTAATGTGTTAATAGCAAAATTAAACTTTCGAATTTCTTCTGTTAATAGTAACTCGTTTGCCTGGTGATTGAGAACATCAGTATGACAACTGTTCTAACAAGCTTTGATAAAACTATTTTCGATGTACCGGTTGTTTCCGTATATTTTGCACTCCTTGACAGGGTTTATTTTTGATAATAACAAAAAAAATTAATACAAAAGTCGTATTGTTTTTCCGGAACCGCCAGAATTTAGTTTCTGATTAAACAAGTGAGTATCGCAAAGCTGTCAAAAAATACCAAACTCCGTTTCTTTTTTTAACACGATGCCCTTTATATTTTTCATTTTTGAAATCTCCAAGTAATCCCATTTAAAATCTGAAATAAAAAGAGAAAGTATCTTTGAATGGCTTTTTAACTCCCCCGATTCTAACGATAAACATGTTATTTAATTTTTCCAGGCAGCATAATCCCAGTATTACATCAGGAGAATGGATTATTCTCGAAATCTGATGTGCCATGGAAATGTCAAAACCAAGCTGTCGAGCTATCAGTGCACCGTTTATATCGACCGCATTAATTACTTTCTGAAGAAAAATTCAACGTATCGCAATTTCTTTTTGGGGAGGACTTAAATATATATATGAAAGAAGAACCAACTAGATCGAAATAGGATGCGACTCTTCATTTTGGAAAATCTAGAAAGAAAATTGATAATGTTTTAAAGAAGAACAACAAATTTTTACATGTAAATTTCACCCAGTCCAAGGCCTCAACAAAGACGTTAGTTTTGTGCGGGTGTGCCAAACTTGTAAATGGTTTAAGAAACGACGAAAACTAAGCTAACAATATTATTTTTACTAACGAGCGGAATTTCTCGACAGCAGGTGTGTTCAATCGTCAGATAAAAGATACCGGTCATGGTGGCATTCTGAAAAATAAAATGTTGGGAGCAATTATGTTTGATTGGGATTTAACACAACAAATAATATTTTAACTTTTTGAATAGGTAAAATAGAACAAATTTTGAACATTCTACAAAGATAATTTAATTTGGCAACAAGATGGTGCGCCACCACACAATATCGAAATGACGGACTTTTTGAATAATAAATAAACAGCCCTAATCTAACGCCGTTAGACTTTTTTGTAAGGTCATCTAAAGGAAAATGTCTACTACAATCGTCGTGAGAACGTCAATGTTACGCAATCGAATAGCAGAAGAAATACTGGTGTTAAATACAGAAAAGCCCCATTTTATATCAAATACGATAAATACATTCAAGATTATTTGGAAATGCTATCGAAATAATGGAGGATATGTTTAATTTTTTCTATATATATGTTAAATAGTAAGATTAGATATTTTTCGTTTTAACAATATTACTGTTTTTCTCGTCTGAAAATTCTTTGTTATTGTTCTTTTTGATGGTTTTTGTCGAATGGGATATATCCTGTGGTATTTTTGCACTACATTGAATTTCTCTTTAGTTGAATATCCCATATTAAATTTGGTATTTTTGAGAACTTTGCGTTACTCATTTGTTTCATTAGAATCTATATTCTGGCGGGTCAGGAAAAACCTTACGACTCTTGTATTTAAAGTTTTATAATATTTTCAAAAATAAACCGTGTATTTGGGGCGCAAAATATACAAAACTCCCGGTACGTTTTTAGTTTCATAGCCACGCTCTGCGATATACTAAATCGTAAAGGTTGTTGTTTGCTTAATTATTTACTAAGCCTTGGAGTGTATAGTAGTGGAATTCTTTGATCAAAAGTAAAGGCGCGACGACATCATCGGGAAAATATTATCCGACTTGGTATTCTTGGTGCGATCCCTAATAAATGAAGCAACCCCTCACCATCAACAAATAATATATACTATAGCCCTCATTGCAGAAATAACAATTAGGTATTATGCTACAAAATTCTACCAACGAACCCTAGGAATCCTAGGAGTGAATCATAAAGTGAATAGAATTTTTATTTTGTATTGCCATAAAGCTCGTGAGAAATAAAGATTAATTTATTTTCAAATAAGCATATTTAAATGATTGTAAAAGCTGATAATTTGTAGGTGCATTTATGAAGTACAAATATTATTTATAAATATTTGATAGATAATTACATAAAATTTCCAGATCTCAGGCCTTCCTGAATTTTTTTAAAGGAGATATTTATGGATAAGACACAATTTATGGGGGTGATACGAAAAAAAATAACTACAAATTTTAAAAATATCCTATTAAATAAAACTTATTTTTCTTCTTTCTCTTCTTCTTCATTTTATAGACTAGGATTTTATCTTGTTGCTTGTTTAAAATTCAGTAGACGACGATTTCCAGGTTTCATACCTGCTTGGAGGCCTTCCTTATGGTCTTATGGCCGACTGTACTATACAATTTTAAATAGCAAATGCACAAGAGACCTCAAAGAGCTTAGGCGCTATTATTCTAAAAAGCTACCATTGCCCATTACAAACTTCAAAATTCGGATAATAAATAAACTAAACATGAAAAAAAAGCATAATTTACGCTTCCTCTTCCACACCTATTCTTTTATAGAAAAAGGAACCTAAGATACGTAACATTCTTATTTCGAGATCGGTGAAAACACTTATGCATTATATTAAATGTTTAAACTGTCTCTATTCGGACGCGAGAAAGAAAGCTTCGAAAATGCCAAATGTGATTTTGGCGAAACGTCAGCAAAACTGTTCTTTTCAGAACGACAGTAGTGAACGGATGTACACCCGGAATGAAAACACATTATATATATATACAGGGTGATTCACGTGGATGGACCGTTAGACGTTTCTGGAGAACGGATTGATGGATCCTTCTGAAATTTCGGTTACTTACATAAATGACCTTGATCTACCGTTTTAAAATATTTTCAGCCTTACAGTGTTGCCGGTTATACTCAAAACCGGTGGCAACATCGCTATTTTAAATGAAATGCCCTATATTTTTTTACATTTTCTGAAACTACGCGTTTTTCTGAGCAACTTTTCTAAATACTTTCCTATACCTATGTGTAGCCGTTTTTCAGGAATTAATTTATTTAGAATATTTTTAACGAAAACAACACTTCAAATAAATCTGAATTTCTCCCAACTCTAAAACAATTTTAATCTGAAATTTGGGATGCGGTTAGATAATGCCCTTAGGTATTTGATTTTTTTGTCATATTCTAGTTGAAGCATACAGGGTGCTCCAGAAATAGATGCATGTAGGTAACTTACAAAAGTGCGAGAAATTCGATTTTTTTAAATAGGACACCCTGTATATCAATACTTATTTGAGAAGCTGATAAAAGTGGCTTTCTAATAATGTTATACTTTGCCTATACCTAACTCTTCAAGTTTTTGATTTATAAGCATTTCTTTATGAAATATTATAAAACAAGTAATTTTTAATGATTCTAGTAGTAGTGTGCCATGAAAACAATTAATATAAGGCTCCATGGCAGTATAATTAAACAATAATACTACTGATTTTCTGACATTTACGATTTATTTGTAACTTTTGAGGAGTGTAACAAAATTTATGCTAGAGCCTGTCACTTATTTAATGAAAAACATCCAGATTTAACCATAATTAGTTAAAAAAATTGAATGTATGCAAAGGAACTACACTTTACCTCAGACTTTAGTGGGAATAAAAAGAAATGAATATTATGTACCTACCTAATAATAGAAAAAGATTACGTATACATAAATAAAAATATTGTTAAACAGGTGAATAAAACAATAGCCTAACTATTTAAAACCAACAATACAACAAAAATAATATAATAATAAAAGTGAAAATAACAGTTACAATAATTATTCAATATGGCCACCATTTAGTCTCAGGCATTTCAAAATGTTTTCTTTTACATGTGATGTTGTAGATCTTCTAATTTGTTCTGGCTGTAGACTACCAAAAGCTGCATGAACCCGATTTAAAAGTTCTTCTCGACTATTTATTAATGTTCCATCGTATACTAAATTTTTAATGTGCCCCCACAAGAAAAAATCTAAAGGATTTAGATCAGGTGATCTAGGAGGCCAGTTCCATGGACCTCGCCTGCGAATCCATTGATCTTCAAACATAATATTCAGCTCATTACTGACCAAATCCGTACAATGAGCTGGAGCTCCATCCAACTGATACCAAACGCGGACAGCTAAGTTTAAGGGTAAACTATCCAAAAAATCCGACACCACGGTTTGCAAAATTTCAATATACTTCATTTGATCCAAATTATCATCATACACGTAATAAACACTCTGGTTGTCCATAAGAAGGCAAAACACATTAAAAGAAAATTTTTGTTGATGATTCCGTTCGACAATAAAATTTGGATTCTCGGTAGACCAATAGTGATTATTTCTTCTATTAAAGATGCCATCTCTGCTGAACTTGGATTCATCAGTCCAAATTATTTTCTTTAAAAAGTCTGGATCCTCTTGAGTTCTCACTAAAAGCATTTCACACAATTCCACTCTTTGCAGAAAATCGGTAGGCAATAGTTCATGAAGAGTATTTGCTTTAAAATTATGCATAAGATGTTTGGAAAGCATTCTTTGAATAGAAGAATAACTTACTCCTAAATGAATCTCCGCACTACGTATTGAGCTTCGTGGAAAAGCATAAAAATATGCCAGCACCATAATTTCTATATCTTCATCTCCGGTGACAAGTTTCACACGGCGTCTTGGACAAACCGAAGTTCCATGCAAAACATAATTCCTTTGTATGCGTTTGAATTTTTTCTTCGTCATTGGAGTTAACTCTGGATATTTTTCATTAAATACGCGACATGCTCTAGCATAAATTTTGTTACACTCACCAAAGATTACAAACAAATCACAAATATGAGAAAACGTATAATTGTTATCAAATATTTCAGCCATTTTCGTAAATAAAAAAATGTCAGCCTTACTTCAAATTAAGAGTTAAATCATCATGGCAAGCTTGTCAATAGCGTGGCGTTGCTTTTTCACAGCCTACTGTCTAAAAGCTTTCAAAGCGCTTGTTTTGCGTCCATTCCGTTATTCCGTATAAAAAACCTTAATATGTTAAAATGACCAAAAATAGGTATTATAGGATAGTTTTGGCATTTTTCATTCAAAAATTAATGCTGAATCGAATAAAAGGAAAAAATTCAGGGTGTTCCATTTAAAATCAACATTAAATAGTCATTGAAAATGACATGTTTTCTGATATTTCATAAAGAAATGCTTATAAATCAAAAACTTGAAAAGTTAGGTATAGGCAAAGTAAACATTATTAGAAAGCTACTTTTATCAGCTACTCAAATCAGTACTGATATACGGGGTGTTTCATTTAAAAAAATCGAATTTCTCGCACTTTTGTAAGTTACCTACATGCATCTATTTCTAGAGCACCCTGTATACTTCAACTAAAATATGACAAAAAAATCAAATACCTAAGGGCATTATCTAACCGCATCCCAAATTTCAGATTAAAATTGTTTTAGAGTTGGGAGAAATTCAGATTTATTTGAAGTGTTGTTTTCGTTAAAAATATTCTAAATAAATTAATTCCTGAAAAACGGCTACACATAGGTATAGGGAAGTATCTAGAAAAGTTGCTCAGAAATACGCGTAGTTTCAGAAAATGTAAAAAAATATAGGGCATTTCATTTAAAATAGCGATGTTGCCACCGGTTTTGAGTATAACCGGCAACACTGTAAGGCTGAAAATATTTTAAAACGGTAGATCAAGGTCATTTATGTAAGTAACCGAAATTTCAGAAGGATCCATCAATCCGTTCTCCAGAAACGTCTAACGGTCCATCCACGTGAATCACCCTGTATATATATATATATATATATATATATATATATATATATATATATGTGTGTGTGTGTGTGTGTTACATATACTGTTTCCTCATTTTTATTGGGTGCCATTATGTTCCATCATAATAGCCGCCATTTTGTTCCGCCATCTTGGATTCTTACCAAAATATTACCAGTTGATTACAATATAATACTTGATGTTTTTTGCAAAATTTGAGATAAATTGGATGAGTAGTTTTTAAATAATATTTTTATTAAGACTTCACTAGGCCACCATATTTGATTTTTACCAAAATGTTACCAGGTCATCCCCATATGACCCTAATGTTTGTCCCAAATTTGAAATAAATCGGGTAAGTTGTCTTTAAGCTAGTCCGCGAACTGACAGACAGACAGACAGACCGACAGACGGACCGACAGTATTAATAAAACATATTTTTTTTTGGCATCTAGCGACGCTATAACGTAAAGATGTGTAAAACCTGAAGGGGTGATTTTTTCACAATTACAAAAATTTTATTTGGCCGCTATTTTGTTCGACCACCTTGAATTAGTGCCACAATTTTACTAGTTGATCCCTATACTAAAATTAGTTATGGCACACAATTTGAAATCAACAGCAGTTTTTTAAGGCTGAATTTTTAAATATTTTATTATGCCGCCATTTTGTTCCTCCACCTTGGATTCGTACCAAAATTTTACCACTTGATTTCAACATAATACTTGATGTTTTTGCGAAATTTGAGATAAATTGGATGAGTAGTTTTTTTAACAATAAAGGTCATCTCCATATGATCTAACTTTTGACCAAAATTTGAAGTCAATCGGATAAGTAGTTTTTTAGCTACGTCGCAAACAGACAGACAGACAGACCGACGAAATTGAGAAAAATGGTTTTTCGTCATCTAGGGACCTTGAAACGTGAAGATCTGAAAAAAATCTCGGAGAGTGATTTTTTTACGACTACAATACTTTCCTTTTACGAGGGAAGTAAAAATTACTAAGTACGTGTATAATTGTGACAATATTCCAAAAAGTCAAGAAGGAAAAGACACAAGAAAAATTATGTTTAAATAATTTATGCTAGTGACATGAAAGTGGAATAACAAAATTTTAAAAAATCTCTGATATCTCTTGTTTTTTTTTAGTTATTTTATCAAAGTTATTTTGAAAATTAGGTTCTGAACTTAACCTCAGATATACATACTGTACTAGCTCACCTATTTTCATATAGGCATCTGAAATAGGAACTTATAAAGACGCAAGTAAAATATATTTAGTCTATAACTATCTTAATTTAAAGCATATTAGGTATCATATATATATATATATATATATATATATATATATATATATATATATATATATATATATATCAAATCTTATTTTTAATGAACTTGAGCTCAGATGCATGTTTTCATATTAAACTTATTTTTTATAAAAGCATATGGAATAGTAAGTTGACTGAGCAAATAAATGATTTAATCTATGTATTATGTATCATTGCATGTATACCTTATTTTTAGATGTTTATTATTGCCTGCTTATTTGTGAACAGTTTTGGATACTTATCACTAGGAAAATTATTTTACAAATTAAATTAACTTTGGAAAAAGGCATATTTACCTAGTTATTTTAATGTTTTTTTTGTACAGTCCGAGGCCGGCTTACGTTGGATCGATGACAAACGATAAAGTATCATCACTCGTCGCTAATATTTTGATGGATGACCACCCCGGGTAAGACCGTGTACCATCGGCGTCGTGAGATGGGCTGCTAACAATATGTAATAGTTGTTATATATGGTATACATTAACTAGTTGTATGTTTGTAGTGCTAAAGAGCCGAGTTTTCTCTTTAATTTATCTTCTTCCTCTCGAACTACAAAAAACTGTTTAAATTAAAAAAATCTTAAATTTTACATAAAAAAAACTGAAACCTATTACTTTTGTAAACATTTACAACGCCAATATTTAAGCTGCATTAGTGGTTTTAATTTTCCCATTTTCTGTCATCTAATGGAAAAACACTGATTTATCTACACAAACGAGCGAATTTGTACATCTACAGCAATCAGCGTTTAGGCATTGTACAAATTTGGAATTTCATTAACACAATCACTGTTCGGTAATGGAATGAAAATTTAATTTGTGTCTGATTTAAACTGAAAGAGATTTTCCGCTATTTGCCTAAGTTTTGTCTAAGCCACGAATGCAGCTACACATCTAATCAAATTTTCCGTTCAGAGGTGCTTTAAAGTAAGATCATTTTGGTGAAAATAAACGGCCAAATAATAAAATTAATAAACCTTTCTAAGAAAACACAATAAATAATTTGTATGATAAATATAAAGGCAATTATTCCCGATTTACGTTATAAATGTTAAAATATAAATAAAGATATACTTTCATAGAATGTATACAGGAAAGAAAACCTAAATTGCATATCTATTATTTAATATATATACAGCTCCCACCCAACGAATTTGTATTAATTGTTTTAATTAAACTTCTCTACCCTTAGACGTGTGATTATTACTTACTATTTATTTGTATTATAATTTTCATATGGAAAAAGAAAAATTAAATAAATTATTTAATGCACTGGTTATACAAGTTCCATCAAAAGTACTTCTTTTTAAATTAAAAAAGGTATTTTTTGTTATTATTTTGAGTTAATTCTGTGTCTATTTTAAGACTTAAAAGTTGAAATATATTCAATTATAAATGCTGCTCAATGATGGCGAAACTACAAATTTTAAGCCCCCTTCCAACAAAAGATCCTATATGCTCTTACCAACAAAGACACAAATGATGACCAAAAAACAGGTCATTTATAGTTCTGCATAATCCCCTTATAAACAAATTCAGCAACAGAAAGGTAAAATAATTTAGACAAAAAAAAAGATCACCTATAATTTTCCTTGTGCTCCGCTACACATTATCGCCGGGCCCCCTACCATCAGTAGAGCCGCTCCTCAATTGTTGGAGCTAGGGGGAGTAGTGCATCTACGCCATTAGCGTCATTATATCATGGGCACCCCCTGGCAGGTGGACCCGGGCGCTTTGCGCTCTCCCGCTCATCGATAGTTACGCCACTGATGCTGCTAAAAATATTTACAAATTATTTGACTAAATTGTAAATATCCGAATATCCCATACCAAATCTTGAGGATGCGTTACTTTTTCTTTTAAAATTTTCAGGTGTATTTTTACATCCCTCGTATAAGAGAAGTGTTGTAATCGTAAAAAAAATCACCTTCGAGATTTTTTCAGATCTTCACGTTTCAGAGTCCTTAGATGCCGAAAAACATGTTTTCTCAATTCAGTCGGTCTATTTGTCTGTCTGTCTGTCTTTCTGTCTATATCTCGGCATGTCTGTTCGCGATATAGCTAAAAAACTATTTACCCGATTGACTGCAAATTTTAACCAAAAATTAAGAGTCATGTGGGGATGACCTGGTAACATTTTGGAAAAACTCTAACATGGCGAAGCAAATTGGCGGCCTAGTGAAATGTTAAAAAAATTATTTTTTAAAAACTACTTATCCAATATATCTCAATAATAAAAAACAAAGTATTATGTTGGAATCAATTGGTAATATTTTGGTACGAATCCAAGATGGCGGTATAAAATGGCGGCATAATAAAATATTTAAAAATTCAGCCTGAAAGCTACTTAATGGATTGATTTCAAGTTGTGTGCCATAACTAATTGTGGTATAGGAGTCTACTAGTAAAACTGTTTTACTAATTCAAGATGGCGGAACAAAATGGCAGCCAAATAAAATGTTTGTAGTTGTGAAAAAAATCACCCTCTCAGGTTTTACATATCTTCACGTTTTAGCGTTCCTAGATCCCAAAAAATATGTTTTATCAATTCCGTCGGTCCGTCTGTCGGTCTGTGTGTCTGTCTGTCAGTTCGCAGCATAGCGTAAAAACTACTTTCCAGATAGACTTCTAATATTTTGGAGAAATCCAATATAAAAAAAATTATTACTAAAAAAAATAAATATCCAATTTGCCTCTAATTGTGCAGAAAAATCAAGTGTTACATAAGAATGAACTAGTAACATTTTGTTATGAATCCAAAAATTTTTAAAATTCAACGTAAAAAAGTCTTGAAAATGGGATAAACTGGTGTGAATGCAACATAACGTAACAAAATAGGGGTATGTGTCAATGTTAAAACTATTTATTGAATGTCTTTTAAATTATGTCCAAAAGTCAAGTGTGGCATAGGTAGAAAGACAGTATATGTAAAAAATATATATTGTGACTATGTACTGAACTAAATTGGGTCAAACTTCACTAGTCCTAACAAACGGAAAAAGAATCAAAACGAGGGAAGTTCCGGGTAAAGGAAATTTGCCGATTTTTAAAACTATAGTTACTGTCGAATTTTGACGAAGATTTCACTCGTTATTAATAAATGTAATAAATACCACAGGACACACATGTTCAGTATTAAAGGGCCCATTTATTTACAACCAGTAAAACCGAAATTCTACAGAAACAGTTTTAAAATTAGGCCCGAAAACTACAGAATAAAAATGCCACTCCCGTCAAGACTTGACGTCTAATTTCTTTGCGAGCTTTGTAGATAGTTTTTAATAGCATTTTAATAAGGGCATATATTTCAACTTTAAAATAATTAATTATAGATAGATATGTAATCAGCCTCAAATAATAATGTATTTAGTCTTTAATACTTAGTTTGAAAATTATAATAAAAAAGAAATATGCAAATTGGTAAGGAACTGCCGAAAACCGAAAAAAAATATATAGCCTAATGAAGCATGTTTTTCACTACAAAGATACTTTTAGGAATCCGTCATTAAATGTTTTTAGATTTAACGTCAAGTTTGCCTGCCTTAATTTTCTGTACAACGACGACCATCACTTGCGGGATAACTTACTAATTGTATTAAGTTCCTTATACGTGTTAATAAAAACTAGGTCAAGGCGCACATTTAACACCATCACCAAGCATAAATCACAGCGACTTGATTTATTATACGTGAGGAACGTTCCAGAGACTTGCTAAATTTGTTAAGTCTCTACGAGAAACTTGCGGCAAATTTTCGAGATTCCGTGGCGACCTAAGGAACTTTACTTAAATTCCGATAAACAAATGAATTTACAAACTTTAGTTCTTTATTCGTCTCAAACTTTGTTAACATTTTTAGAGAATAATTAAACTATCTGATGAGTTTATAACAATGAGGTTTTAGGAGATTTTAGAACACTATATTCTTTTTAGTTTCATTAGTAACTTATCATCATTACCAAAATTGCTAATGCTTAAAGCAGGTTATTAGATTTTTTTCCAAATCAGCAGTTTACTTTAGTTATAGTATTTAAAATGACTTGTTGCTTGTTTGCTAAATGACATATATTTTAACTAAATTAACAATACTGGTTACAATAGCCGCACGCGGCTATTGTTACTATATCTTAAATGCCGAGAAAGCCGTCGAAATACCAAAAAAACTAAAAAAAACTGTTTCCGCCTTTCCAATTTTTACATATTTCACGATTTTTTTCCGAAAAGAGTAACAAGGGTCGGAATTTGTTTATGGGATCCCAAATTTTCCCCGAGGAACTGGAAAACCACATCGCCAAAATACTCTCTGATTCATAGCAGGCGAGCCATTTAGAAACAAAATTGCAATTTTTGTTTCTACATTTCCCTATCATTTTACGTTTGACCCTGTAGTATTTGAACGGTTAATCCTAGGTGAATTAAGTAAATACGCAAAGAAACGTCTTTATTTCTTTTAGAAACTGGTGTGTAAGTTATCTCGATCTTGCTTGGGGGTGAATTTTGAGAAATTTCTGAATTGTAGCATGCACGAATTCTGGTTTCCATTCCTTGGCCCTTCGTAAAGTCGTATAGGTACCTCCTGGGACAAAAACGATTAATAATTGTTCTGCAAGACATAAGTTTACATTATTTTTGGGTAAAATTGAATTTCCAATAAAAATGCTGTTAATTTCCATTTGATAGAAAACTGAGACATCTTTCAAGGTGCCTGGCATTGCCAGCTGAAATTTTGTCGGCCATGTCAAATAATCCGTTTGACAAGGACGCAATGTTTTTAACTCGAAATGCCTTTAGAAATATCTCTTTGAGGGTTAGTGAGAATGGATATACATACCGAAAAGTAGAAAAATAGCAAGTATTTAGCGCCTAATTTTGTATACGAAATGAAGATAGTTAGAGGTATGCCTCAGAAGTAATGTTATACTTATTTTTTGCTTTATATGCGGTATCCTAAGTGTTGCTGACTTTAGTCTGTATGATTTCGTGTTATATAATAATATACGGGGTTGTAAAGCAATGAGATTCGGTCCGAAGTAGTGGCATTTTCCAGTAATCGGAGGATTCAACTGCATCTTTAATTTAATTAAGTACTGGGTATATCTAAAACTATTGCCGGCTGTTATGCTTCTACTAAGCTATAATCATCATCACTGCGATGATCATTATGGGTTTCAGATGTTTTACGTAGGGTGTATAAGAGCAATTAGAATGGATTATATATATATATATATATATATATATATATATATATATATATATATATATATATATATATATATATATATATATATATATATATATATATATATATATATATATATATATATATATATATATATATATATCGACAAACCAAGAACCAAATTTTGTTCACTATTGTTATTGATTAAGTCGTATTGTATTTTAACAAAAGATGCGACTATGTACTTAAACTGTTCTCTGATTTTTTACTTTTTTTTTAGTCCAAGAAAGTTTAAAACTGTATTAGTGCTCAACAAACTGGGAACATAACTTTGGATCCAGTAAAACTACAACGCGAATAAGAAACAAAGAAATATTTGGAGTTAAATCTTAATTGGCAAAGTAGGGACGAAGTTTGAAAATGTTCCGAGCAAAGCTGCGGGCAAGCTGCTAAAATGCGATTACTTGAATTTAATTTTTATGGTCTCAACAAGGCAAATAAATTGCCGGGTCAAATGTTAAGGGCAATAAAGAGAGATGGGTTTACAAGCCGGGGAAACATGATAACAGTAGCGTGGAAGATATTTTCTTTTCTATTTTGCAATCCCAAACACATATTTTCGATAATAATATGCAAAGTAGTGTGGATTTAGCCCTCTTTTCGATACTACTTTTCTTTTCTGTACAAAGTTAACAACGCTAAGCCATGGCCATCTCCAATCTGAAACCGGTCACGTCTTAAAACTGAAAAACAAAAATGGACATATAAATGTCACTTTTGGCATGCATTGTCACCAACTTGAAAACGTGTAAAACACAGTAAATATTATATTTTTAAAGGTAATACCTATTTAAAACATACTATAAAATACTTGTTACATAAGACATTTAACCTCACTCGCTCTTCAGAAAATTTGCCCCACCTAGGGCTCGTGCATTAAACATTATTTATGTCTATAAAAATATGAAAGTTAATTGGAGAAAACATATTTATAACCAGAAACCCTTTACACGGCTTTGCAAAGTTTTCTTTTTAGATAAATTGTATTCTTGCAGATACTAAATAAAGAATAATTGGGTTCTAAAAATCTAATGTGTATAATTTTAATCTTACAACACTTAAGTCGTAATACATAATATCCTGAAAGTGGAATATATAATGTATTCTGTATATGCGGCTTGTTAGATCCACGGCATCTAGGCACCATTTCATTTCCAGTACATTCACCCTGGGAACATCCTCTATATTACTCTAACTATAAACTAAAATATCGATCATAGCTAGACACAATTATGCACTTGCATTATTATTTGATTTAGTCATAGATTGCAATGTATTGGTATTTTTTAAATGAAAATAATTATAATATATTACGATCACATATCCGAACAAAATAAATTATATACAGGGTGACATGTGAAATTCTGTACCGGGACACTGTTAATGTTTAATCGAATGTAAATAATATTGGGTTCAAAGAAGTTTTTATTGACAAGCTTAGGTAGTTACCTGTGACTTTAAAATTACTACTTAATCCCATTGAAAAGCGTTGAAATTTTGGTTATTCTAGAAAATGTGTTCTTCGTAGTGGTATCCCGTTTCCTTCTCCGCATTTGTGTCATTTAGTATATATCTTGAGTAAAGAGCTTTGTTTACGAACAAAGTCATTATTTTATTATCCCAACGAATAAACCTACATCGGGAAGGCTCCGGATTAGGCCTGTCGAACACTGAAAAAGTACCCGCTAAGCCAAGTCCCGAACCCAAGCCTTCCAATCGGAAGGTAAGCCCTTTCACTGAGATACCAAGGCGGTACTAGGCTATTTACTTCAGGAAAAATTACTTTCAAAGGCATTTTCTTCCTCAATATCTCTTTGTCGACTCTAATAATCTAATTAAAGGTCTTCTTTCCGCTTTAATTCAATTCGCATAAATTCAATTTGCTTAAATTATTTTTATTTTTAAGTAACATTTAGTCTATACTTACTAGAATATTTCACTTGTTTTGACCCTCAGTCATTTTTTTTTACCTGCAACCTCTAGCTCTCAACTATCGGGTTTCAGTACAGTTTTTGGTTTTAGCAAATGACCTACTGACGAGCAAGTGTTTTCCACCACCAACTTCCGCTATTCATCCCATAAGATTTTCGGGTCGAATAGAATAGCGAATGGGTAGATACATTTTAAACTTGCATGTATATGTGCTACATAAAAAAATTTTAGAATTTTACGCAGAATCCAAAAATGAAATAAAAATAGCGGTTTCCATTTGAATTAACTAACTTAACACAATTAGTTAAGATATGACTCACGAATTATTAACTTAGATTAGATAGGAATATTCTATACGACGATCTCGTAACCAAAATACGTTGTGGGGTGAATTAGATAAAAGTAAAAAATCTAGTGTCAGGTCCTAATATAGCGTTAGAAATTTTAGAAACATCTAGTTTCGGAAAAATTTGCTAAAAACGGAATTTTCCAAATTTTTCTTTGATTATTTAAAATGATTTTGAAAAACTGAAATCATATCATCAACTTTATTTTTTAAATACGGACTGAGATACGGATGCATTTTTTATTTCAATTTTTTATAACCTCCGATCTTCCTAAACCAATATGTATCAGACTCATTGATTGAAATTGTTTCTCCGTAAGATTGTCATTTACCTTCTCTTTTTCTTATGAAAAAATTATATAAATTTGTTGTTAGATATTTAAGTGTGATACGTCATTGTTTAAGGAGGTCGGATTAAATAAAAAATGAAGTCCGTATTTAAAAAAAATTAAGTTGATGATGAGTCATATAAGAAGAAACGTCAGATTTAAAATCTGAGTGTACCGTCTTGTAAAGCAGAAAAAGTTGCAATAAAAAAATATGCATGGTCAGTTTTTTTAAATTTTTTCAAATAAAGTCAGAAAAAATTTTTTTAAAAATTGGCAAAAGTCGGTTTTCTACAAATATTTCCGAAGCTACTTGGATTTCTCTAAATTTCTCAACACATATTACTTGGCACTTGATTACAAAAATCGGTTATAATATAACCCACATGGTATTTTTTCTAATTTACGAAATATCTGTAGAATGCATTCTTATACGGAACACTGTGAACCTACATGCGTGAATAGTTTTCACCTTCTTTAGGTAAAGTTGATTTGCAAAAAAGACATTTGAGGTGTATTGCAGTTTTCTAAAAGTTAATACTTTTTGAAATAAAAAAATTTCGGTTTCAAAAATTGTTTTACTCTCTAGGATTCTAGGATTACCATGTGCAGCCGAAAAATTATATATATAAAATATACAAAAAATTTGAGCTTTTTAAATTTTAATTTTGTTTTAGACAGCTGTTTCACCCCCTTAGAGTAGTTCTATCTAAAAGAAAAAATTGGGTTTTGTTTCTATTCCTTCGTAAAAGGAAGGTATTGTAATCGTGAAAAAAATCACGCTCTCAGATTTTTGCAGATCTTCGCGTTTTAGGGTTTCTGGGTTCCGAAATAATGTTGTCCCATTTTCGACAGTTTATCGGTCTGTCGATCTGTGTGTCGGTCTCTCTGTCTGTCGGTCTATCTATCTGTCTATAGACGACATAGCTCAAAAACTACTTATCCTATTGACTTTCAATTTTAGTCAAAAATCAAGGCTCATAAAGGGATGGAATATGGCGGAACAAAATGGCGACGTCACAAAATGTAAAAGAAATCAATATTAAAAAATGACTTATGGATGGAAGACTACATTGTTCGTATAGCAGAATTTCCAAGCGAGGGAAGTAGTTAAATAGATACACGTGGTTAAGTTTTGTTATTTTTCAAAAATTATATATTTTTTACTTTATAACCTGGTAGTTTAAAAATAAATAAAAATGTAAAATGGAACATAATTATCCATTATTAGTTTTAATATATTTTGTCGAGGAAATACCTAATTTCTAATTTTATTTTATTATAATTTGTTTTATTTTCTTGAAATTTGGGTTTAAATCATAGGATTTAAGCACTCGAGAAGTCATACATCTCACGCTACAATATGCACGACTGAGTACTACCGGCAACCGTCTCAGATGAAGTATCACGGGGATTATTATCAAATCAATTTCTGTGCTTCTCTCCATATAGTCAGATAGAGAAAATGGCTGTCTGCCTTATCTGCTAAATACCGAAGTGGCACGTGAACAAGGAAGAACTGCCACCACAATTAGAAGAGCCCTCCCAACCTGACAACCACTACAATTCGAAGTAAGAGTGCTTTCCCCTCAGTCATCAGTGTGTCTGTATTTTAGGTATAAAAAATTGTTCAAAAAGTGTAAAACGTACAAAAAGCGACAAGCAATGTTGCCTTAAGCTGTACTGGTTGTCAATTTGGTCGGGCCCTCCTTTTGTGGTGACAGTTCTTCCTTGTTCGCTTGTCGTATTTGAAAAGGAATATGTTCATTAATTGGTGATTATAAATAACCAATTTTTACAACCAAAGTATTAAGAAAAGAACAACGTTCTGGTTTTATTATATTCTCTTCTTTAAGACGTTTAAAATAATGTATCTATTAATCATAATGACACTATTTAAATTAATTCTTAAAACGTAAATATTAATACAAATCTAATAGAATGTTAAACTACTCCACAAAGAACAAAAAACAGTATCCCAAGAATAGATTAGAGAGCTTGTCTAAAACACACCTGAATATTAATGCATGCAAAAAGCCAATTCAGAATATTTTAGGGGTATAGTATAACGCATAGGCGTGCTGCAAGAAAAAAAACAGCTGCTTGAAGTAACATGCCTCGAAATTACGAGTTGTTTCGGAAACTATAAAGAACAAAGTTATTGGCTTCGCTGTTTTGTATTTTAAGCGTGGGACCTTTGGGCTTTAAAAATCCCGCCTTCACTCTGGCTTTTTTGTTATTATCCAGCGTAATGTTTTATATATCTTGATAGCAAAATTTTTTTTTCGTTAAAAGTTTTTTCGTTTCAAACCCCCGTTTCAAAAAAGTTGACCTGTTTTATTTAAAGTTCATTAATTTTCAGAGACTGCCTATACAAAATGCGCTAACACCCTAACAGAGCTTAAGCGAGAGCTTTCGGCGATTAGTTCACAAAAAAGGAAATAATTGTGTAAATAAAGTTTTAGAATAGAATAAAATAGTTTTTGTTTTAAATGAATTTAATACAAAACTCTGTTTTAGCCGTTGTATTTGTTTTGCTATTTTAATAAAAAATACTGTCTTATGTTTTCTAGACCCATGAATATATTTTGTAAAAATGGAACTAATATCATGGGTACGAGTAATAGTCAAATCAAATAAATATTTTCAATGCATTTTGATGTATAATTTTGTTGGTATATATATATATATATATATATATATATATATATATATATATATATATATATATATATATAGTTATTAAGAGAACACGAAAGGAAACCTTCGCCGAACTTGATACTTTATAACCATAAGACTAATTAAATCGAAAGTAGGAAAATATTAACGACGCAAGAACTATTACATAGTAGAAAAAGGATTTTTTGGGATGATCTCTACAGCAATGAAATTTGGGCAATTATACAACTATAGACACGTGTTTCTGACTTAATGTCTTCATGAATAATTACAGTGAACTAGTTGGGAGACGAGTACAGCTAGCGCCAAAATTAATACACAAAACCACACCAACAGGAACAAAACAAACATTTGTGGTCATTAAGAGATCATCAGAAATCTTCGCCGGAATCGTTTTTCTACTATATAATAGTTCTTGCCGCGTTAATTTTACGTACTTCTATATATATATATATATATATATATATATATATATATATATATATATATATATATATATATATATATATATATATATATATATATATATATATATATATATATATATATATATATATATATATATATACATATATATATATATATATATATATATATATATATATATATATATATATATATATATATATATATATATATATATATATATATATATATATATATATATATATATATATATATATATATATATATATATGTATAGTCTCATCAAGCAGTTTCCTTGGCGGGTATCAGTATTAAAACCGAAATACCCAAACCCTGAAACAAACAAGGTGTCATGTCGTTCGACTTTGAATAGGAAATAGGCCAGCAGTGGCGCCATCTGTAGATACTATGCTGCAACTAAATTTCTTTAGAAGAGATCTACTTTGGAGCACAAGATGACACATCTGTGAAAAAAGAAAAGAGAACAGAAATATCAATTTCTGTCCGGTTCTAAACTAAACTAACCAAAGATGGTCGTCTCTTGACACAATGGTGAAGGAGTAAATTTGTTCATCTTTCAACAAAAGTTGAAAAAAGTTGTTGTAACATGACATACTGAACTTAATTATTAGTTATAATAAAGAAATGCATTATTTAATACGTGATATTAAATTGTAAGATGTATACAATACGTAAATATTGTATACGCCACTGGTAGCTTTCAAGATTGCTGGCATTAGTAATAGTGAGCATTGACGTGTTATGCAAATTAGGCACGTTTAAAAAACATTCTCTTCAAATCGTAATGGCGCTATTTTGCTAATGACAATTTTAATTGCAGGGAGCGAGGTGTCGCGTGAAATATGCATTTTGTACGGAAATGTAGAAAAGCTTTTATTTTTGGCTTTTAACTTAAAAGACAGTTTATTTGCCACGTTTGTAACTGGCACTACTTCCTGTTATATGTATATGTACTATATTACGGTACATTTTTCTGCAAATACTGAAGTATTTAGTGTACTAGTTTCGCATGAGAAATTGAAAAGGCATTTGAACCTATTATGCCAATAATAGGTTTATTCAGTATAAAATATCATTTCAAATTTTGATATTTGAAAATTTCCAAATATTTGAAAATATTTATTGGATTTTGTATAAGTGTATTAAGTTTATATTATCTTTATCTTTTGAATGCGTCTCATTTGCAATAAATAAAGCATAATTTGAGTTTGTTTCCTTTCCCAAAGCTGGCTTTATTTGGTGGTGTTTTAAATATTTAAGCTTAATTAAAAGCATGATCGTATATGATACTGAAAAAAATAGATACTAATAGGTTTTTATTGGGTAAAACTATTCAACACTGTGAGTCCCCCGCCCCCACGTTGTTGCACGTTACACTTTTTATTAATGTTGGTTTGTTTTATCTGAAAGTTGGCAACCCTAGATTATCTCAAATAACTCTGCATCTACGAACGAAGATATCATAATGACTCTATATAATCGAGCAGCAATATTAAAAAACATCTCATGTAAAATGGTTATACCGAAAAAAATTATCCTTAACACAATTTCCAAATCTCAATAGAAGAATCAAGCCTTTAACTGAGCACCAGTTCACAGTCTTATAACATATCCGGAATACACATTGGACATTGTTGAACAAAACCAACTCAAATTTGAATGTGATCAAATGAACTGTATTTATCAAATACCTTGTGATAGGTGAAACAAGGCGACCTCGATTTATAAGAACTTCTGAACACCGAAAACAGGCACTGAAAGGAAATCATCGACCATGGAATTCAATCGCCGAGGTCAAAATTATACACAAAAAGCAGCACTGGTGGCAGTAGTAACATGACATCAGGGGGCCTCAGTGCAAGATATTTTCGAAGCTCCCTTAGTAAAAAAATGCACATATAATATGTATAATATATATTTATTACCATATTAAATTTGAAGTTAACAGAAAAAACGACAACAAAATTATAATTTCCAAGTATAACAGATGTAAAAAATAAATAAATAATAATTAAAGTGACATTAAAAAAAATAGTTATAAGCTTATGAATACTAAGTTAAAATTAATAGAAAAAATAAAAAGGAACTTCCAATAAATTTAAAAAACAATTTTTGTAACTATTTTTTTTAAATAACTTAAAAAAAGCAAATCTTTCGCAACAACGAATATAGGTAAAACTAAAACGAATTTTGTTGAAATTTTAAAACTCTCTTTTTCGAGCTTTGGCATTGGCAAAATTATTAACTAATTCAGTTATATCCATTTTAGCTGCCCGTGCAGATTCAATAGATAATAATGACAGCTGACTTAATCTACTTTGGATGATTGTCGACCTTAAGTAATTTTTGATTAGTTTTAATTTGCTAAAGGATTTTTCAAGTATAGTAAAATATAATAAAAAAACCATGTAAACCTCTGGCATATCATATCATATCATTAAACGATCGATTTTTTTGAAACTGATCTTTTGGAAACGGCGCTTTTGGTAGGCTAGAAGGCAAACTTATAATTTGTCTTTTAATTTCTGCGGTAAGTACCATGTCCTTGTAATCGCCAAGATCCCTTGAGATTTTGACGCTATTTTGTTTATCAAGGGTGTCAGAATCCATATTTCGGGAGTCTTCATTACCTGGTAATACCCTTATAACAGCCGCAGCTAGTGGTACCTCCTCGGGTAACTTCTGAGTTGTCAAAGTAAATGTTGATTCAGGTTCAGGGAACAACTCGCTGTCATTTTTGTTTCATAAGGTGGGTGCTAATTCAGCCGGAAAGTCCAGAATTTTCGGAAGTTTTTCTTTTTTGGGAACCACTAATCCCGTTTATCCGCCATCGTGGGAAACTGAAATGTATATACAAGGTGGTAATTAAGTACGTAGCCAAAATCTCAGAGCTGTTTGCTGTGCTCATTTTAAGAAAAAACGTTCATATAAATTTAAGGTCCAAAGAGCTTGGTTTTTGAGAACAGGGTATAAAACTTTCGAAAAAATATTGGTTCTTATTAATATTTGTAAAACACCTGAACGTATTTTATTGAAACTTGGTATATAAAATAAATGTTTAAATGTAACTTTCTCCGAGTGAAAAATATCGACCTAGCCACGGGCGCACACATGGGCAGGCTTTCCAATATTTAATTTAGTAAATGTATGGTTCGTCACTGTCTATTTTATAAAAACTGATCACGTTTTCGCAATTAACACATCAAAGTATGTAAAAGTTATCTTTTTTGTTTTTTTTTTTATATGTAATGGGCCGTTATCGAGAAAAGCAAACATTTCTGAGTGCCTTATCCTAATAAAGCTTTAAAACTATACTTTTTATGTCAATTGGCAAGATGTCACAACTGGTCTGAACCGCATTATTTATGATATGAGCCGGACATCCAATGCCGATTAGATTATTATTTATTTTAGATTTTAATCTGCTAAAAATATTATTTTGACCAGCCCTGTTAATTCCACCAAAGTTGGTGTTACAATTATCACCAGAAAATGAAATGCACTTTGTAGTAAGTTTAAGTTTTTCCAGTACGGAATATAAAAGGTCTGTAACAGTCTCCGATGTTTCGTTGTCTGACCTACATATATCAACTAGTTTAATCTGTATTCCCCCTTTTTTAAAATCAAAATATTGAATTAATATAGGAAACATCTTAATTGCATTATGGTTACTGGCATCTGTAGAAATTCCAATAAACGAAATACCACTAATCTGATTTGTGATAGCTTTTACTGTTGACGGTCCGAGTACTCCATTTACTATGGCTTCAACTTTCGTATGGCCGCAAGTCACTGATTTTAAAATTGATGAGTCCTGATACATCTTCTTGTGGATCTTAGTTGTACAATCCATTGAATTAAATGACTGGTGATGTTTGACTGTATGATATGCTAGTGTTGCTTCAGCTGCCTTAACAAGTTTTTCATTATCTTTACTTGTTGCCTTAACAAAAACGTCTAGTTTGGATGTGCCTAAAATTATAATAAATATAATTTAGATTTTCTAACACCGTTAACTAGTTTTTTTTTTACTTACCTGCCTGACTTTTCAAGTTCTTTTTATGTTTTTCAGTAGCTATATGGTCCTCGATGTCTTTTTTGCCTTTGTGTGCAATGCTAAGATTTACACTGCATATCTTACACATTACTTCAAAACTCGACTTTCCCTTTTTAAAAGAAGGAAATGTATTAAGCATTTCATCCGAAACAACGCATTTTCGTTTTGGCATAATTAACTCTCAAAATAATATATTGATGTACTATGTAAAAGCACAAAACACAAACCACAAAAAACCAAATGCACAGAATGCACTGATTGGTCAAAACAAAACCGTTCGAGCCGTTCGGTTATAAAGGGGAATCCCCGAGTAAAATACAAACCAAAAACACTCGCATAGAGATGGGCGAAACGAAACGAAAACGCGCTTTGTAGAACTTCGTTGATATAGCGGTTTTGGCCAATCTGTAATGTTGGTTGCGCGCCATCACGAGTTGTCGAAGGTCGAGTTAGTTGAGATTATATAAATTTATGAACTTTGCTGATGTAATGTTATACCTATTATTAAAACTATGATTTTCAACATTAACCCGGACATTTTTTGGAAATCCGCCCGGACGTCCCCGGACGCCTTAGAAACCCAAACATGTCCGGGCAAATCCGGGGAGATGGAAACCCTAGTTTTGAGAAACGTTGAGGTTTGAATCCTCCTCAGATTTCTGTCTCTTATTCCTCTTAGACGACATTATTTTTGAATTAGGACAACAGAAATATCTTATTTATACAACAAACTTTGTCCAATAAATATAGATTTTGTCAATAAAATATTATATCAATCGGCTTAGCTACGACATGCAATAACTACCATAAGATTAGAACTATCCAACCTGAAAACATCATTCACTAGCCCCACGTTGGGCGCCAAATGTTAAATCTCAGGGATTGTCCTGTAAAGGTGTGTCCTTTTTAGTCAATGAAACAACTAGTTGGATAATTCTGAACTACTTTAATAGTAAACGAAACAACTAAAACTACTGACAATAAATATAACTCTACCCCGATACAAAAGAGTATTTGAAAAACACTGGATTAAATCGTTAAACAAAAGGTCTTTCAGTCATTGATAAAGGGGTAACTATCGAGTAGCTTAAAAGTCAGTTTAGTCACAATACTACTTTATTTTAAGTACATAGCTGGATTAATTCTGCCGCAGCCTTAATGCCCATAAACATTCACCAGCTTTGCTACGGTTTCCAACAGTAGTGCTCCACCTCACACACCTACTGCGATCTTTTGTTAAAGCGCACCGTGGACGATCCGGATGTCGCCCCCTACTCACGAGCGCTGAACAGCCACCTTGCATGCGCCGCGCGGCATCAGCTGACTACCTGATCTTCGGGCTTTTTTGTCTGGAACTGCGGCAGTGGCGGCTCGTTTTAATAACTAATGAATACATAATAGACCATGCGTGCTACAAGCTACAAAAAAAAATAAATTGATTATAACCGTCAAGACAAGGAAAAGGACCACTAATGTTAAATGAAAATGATTGGACATGTTTGCTATATTTTTATGTATATACAAAGTGTGCGTAAACCATACAAACAAAATGTATTTTTAAAGAGAATATGTAAACATTGTGACTCAAATTAATATGGCAAAAGAAATTTTCGAAAACTAAGAGAATTAACAAAAAAAAAAGGTTTCCGGTGAAGCCGTAACCATCAAAATTAGACACACACAAATTGGAAAATTTTTATGTTTTTAGATGAACCGGGATTCAATTTAATCCTATCGTAAAAAATTGTTACGGAAAGTCTCTAACCAAAACGGGAATTTAATTACCCGGGGGACGAGTAATTCGCAACAGCTGACTGCATAATCTTGTGTTAATATTTATTATTGATCAATATGGCTTTTATGATAGCTTTATTGATAAACCTGGTGTTAACCCGGGGACATACCCACCTAATAGTATAGGTTTTGTAAAAAAAACTAAAAAAGTCTGCCTCCTTATTTTAATATTAATATACTTTTTTATATCACCTCAAAAAAAACTAACCAAGGCTAACCCAAATACAATCCAATTATTAAAACAGAACGGCATACGAAACCACAAAAACTATGGGTTTTGTTTTAAACAATGGCGTTCTAAGAATACATGATTTTTCCTTTTTAGGTGGACGTAGAAAGGTTTATTTATATAAAATATTTTACGAAATCCTGTGACATTTAGCATCTCGTATGCATTTGTCCTTTTCTTGAATAAGGCGCTACCACCCTAGCAGGCATCACAACAAAAATTTAATTAACCTTGTTTATACTCCTCCGAAATAAACCTATATATAATAGAAAATACTTATTAAGCCATTAATGAGCGTACCAAAAACTGAACGTTCACAAGGCACGTTATGATTATCCAATACGTTACGTGATCCAAACGGAGATATGGATTGAAGAGGCTTTTTTGGTAATTATCAATCATATCAATAACGTTACCAATCCATGGAAATCGCCACAAGGGACGCCAAAGTAAATGAGAAGTTCGGGTTTATTTATTTTTTAATAGACTCGGAATTTTGCGCTACTTTCTAATATGGGTATTTTTTAATGTTCCGAATGTCCTATTTTTTTAAATAAATTATGGCAAGAAAATCAAGATAGATTTGTTACGTCTTTTTTAATTGTTTGTAGCAGTTTAATATACAAATTGTTAATTTTTATAAAACG
This sequence comes from Kuschelorhynchus macadamiae, assembly GCA_030620095.1. NCBI lineage: Eukaryota > Metazoa > Arthropoda > Insecta > Coleoptera > Curculionidae > Kuschelorhynchus > Kuschelorhynchus macadamiae. Next base: position 104,700 of record JAUTXW010001505.1, read on the forward strand.
GAAAAAGGAGGGATTTGGGGTTAGAATATCTATGAACTTTGAGAATGTATAACTCAAAAACAAAATGTGACGGAAAAAATTTGACTTCGGATTTGTAATCAGCATCCCAAAATCCACCTATATACAAAAAAGATCATCAAAATTGGCGACGATGTAAAAAAGTAGATAATTATCTTTTATAGGTTCTCTCTGAACACGTGTTACTTCGGAACATCTGCGTGTTAATCGGGGCATAGTAAAAAACTTCTTATAAAATCTTGGGTAATATTTTTTCCAGGCAAATGCCAATTTGGCAGCGTCGGTATTCTGGGTTAACTAGTTTCTCATTACTTCACTTCGCTATTGTCATTATTGTCATTGTCATTATTTTGATGTTTTGACATGTCTAAGGTTTCTTTTCTTACTTGATTTGTTTATACTGAGATTTTGTAAGTTTCTACTTTAGTATTGAAAATGAGTGTTTTACGCGAAAATCGAGAAAATATAACCCGATCATTGCCTGCATCTGAAAATTTGAAAAATATTACTCCTGAAGATGTACTTAGATTACCGAAAATCACGGACCGATATTTGTGTGACCCTGATGCAAATATATACGAAATAGATTTTACGAGGTAAATGCCCCCAAGCTGACTTTAAGCAGTTTGCTAAAAAAGTTTCTATACTTAGATCCAAACTACATTTTTCCATGCGTTTATTGCAGCTTCGATATAACATAAAAAAATATTAAGGATTTTTGGAAGAGGAAATAATATTTTAGGTCTGAAAATGACAGTTTTTCACCCAACATAGTATTTTTATTAAATTTCATATATATTATAAATCGGCTCATTTCATTAAATATTTACCTTCTTTGTGTGAACTTTGTCAAAAAGACAGCTTGTAAGTTCAGAAAACAGTAGGGCAAGGAAATATGTACTTCTGCAGACATCAAAATTCAAAATGCTTAAATTCAGTTTGACAATAAAATTACTTACATCTTAAATCTATTTTGATATTTATGCAGTTTAAATCATATAAATACTCAATTGTAGATTCAAAATAAGAGATCTAGAGAGTGGAGCAGTTCTCTTTGAGATTGCTAAACCTGTTAATATCGATAGCACAGCAGAAATTAATTGTGAAAATGATGAATCTATTGATCCAAACTCTGGAAGATTTGTCAGATATCAATTTACACCACAATTTTTGAAATTAAAGACAGTTGGTGCTACGTGAGTATTTATGATATTTTTATTAAAACACAGATTCCTTATTTAATTGGACTTAAATAATCTTCTAACTTTTAGAGTGGAATTTACAGTAGGCTCAAGGCCAGTTAACAGATTTCGAATGATTGAAAGACATTTCTTCAGAGACAAGTTGTTGAAAACATTTGACTTTGAATTTGGTTTTTGCATTCCGTACTCTAGAAATACTTGTGAGCATATTTATGAATTTCCATCTTTACCTCAAGAATTAGGTAGGTAATTTCTAAAATATTAATGGTTCAATAAAAGAAATATATTACTTAAGAAATATCTAATAAATAAACAAATGTTTTATTGACCGAGTTGTCATTACAACATGTACTTGACAAACTGAATAATAAAATAAGATAACATAATGATACTAAATGTGCAGATCTCTATAATATAACATCTCATTCACCTCTCTATCGCAAACATTAATCAGGACTTATAAGTAAAGCAAGAAGTATCACCAAAGAGGCCTTAAATTTAGATGAAATGTAACATGACGTCAAAAAATAGCAAAATGATAAAGTATACACATAGTAGGCTGTGTATTGAGTAAGATTACTAGTGCTTCTTGTTTGGTTTGTTCCCAAGCCTGTTCATAAACAATGAATCGATATATATATATATATATATATATATATATATATATATATATATATATATATATATATATATATATATATATATATATATATATATATATATATATATATATATATATATATATATATATATATATATATATATATATATATATATATATATATATATATATATATATATATATATATATATATATATATATAAATATATATATATATATATATATATATATATATATATATATATATATATATATATATATATATATATATATATATATATATATATATTTATATATATATATATATAAATATATATATATATATATATATATATATATATATATATATATATATATATATATATATATATATATATAATTACAATAATCAGTCAATTTGCAATACGTATACACAAAATAAATAAGAGTAAAAAAGTTTAAGTAATAATTACAAAGACACCTTAATTAAAACAATACACAAAATTACAGTAAATATGATTTGCACAGACTAGGATAAATAATATAATAGACCACAAGAACTGATACTAAAACATAAATTACATTGTATTTTGTGTGAGTAGACATTTTTAGTTTTATTTTTAAAAAGTGGCAGAGACTGAATATTTTTTTAAAAAGATGGCAATTGATTACATTTTACAAAACCCTACCCTACAAAAATTTAATTATTGTTTAAGTGAAATGGTATCGGGATAATTTCATACACGTTAATAAAAACTAATGTTTTATTTTCATGAAACCTCTGTCAATTCCAATATCATGAAGATTTTAAGTAATTTTAACTCCCACAAGATTTCCCCAAAAGCAGTGTATCAAAACAGGTAGAATCAAAAAGTATTTTTTAAATATTTTTACTTTAACCTCTAGAGCTATCAAATTAGGAAAAACTCAGTGGTATATCATTTTTTGATTTAAAAAAACTCAGGGAACGTTACCCGTATCTACATGTATGGTTGAGCTGAAAAACAGATAGTATTAGAAACATGTAACACAGATTGTGTTATGTCCTTGTTATGTAGATTTAACCTTGTAAGGTATACAAAAAAAATATGTTTTTTTTTAAGACTATATTTCAAAAACCACGTCATTAGGACCTATGTTAATATGCATTTTTTGTCTTAAAATAAGGCAGGTTATAGTCCTTTAAGTTTGTTTAAATTCATTATCTTATTATTATTATTATTATATCTGTTTTTGAGACAAGCAAAACTTTTATGAAGCATAACTTTTTGTGCCAAAAACAAAACTAAATACGTTTTTCATATGGTAACTAAAAATTGAACAGGCGTTATATTACATAGATGAATGTATCCTTTGAAAACTGGCTTATAAATGGTATTGTTGATTGTATTATTCAAATCTTTCTAAAATAACACAGGAAATAATGAAATAAAATTTCACAAGAAGATGTTTTGAGGCAAAGTGTGATTGTATTATTTATTATGATAAAATGAGAAGAAGTGTTAAAAGATGTTGAACATATTTTCTTTATCCATATATTTTATTATGTTCCATTAAAAAAAACAGAAAAATATTTTCATGTCCTATATGTTATAAAGCATGTTGATATATATATATATATATATATATATATATATATATATATATATATATATATATATATATATATAAACTTAAATTTATCTCTTGCTATTAATTAAGTAAATTATTATGATTATTATTTTTTTAGTAAATGAGATGATAGCTAATCCTTTTGAAACGCGGTCTGACAGCTTTTACTTTGTTGATGACAATCTTATAATGCACAACAAAGCAGATTATGCATACAATGGAGGCATGCAGACATAACCAAATTTTTTTGATAGAGATGATATTGTTTAAAAGGTCGGGATTAGTGACACAATATGTTAATCATAATTGTACTGATTAGTTATAACTTCTTTAATAACAAGCATTGTTATTAATTTATTACTTAATATTAGATTCTCTATTTTCTGTGAGAATCAGAATAATATAAATATGGCTGTTGAATTACTCATAAAATGAAAATTTTAAAATGATAATAATATCTTATATACTTTGGTGATTAGAATAAAATGTGAGTTTAATAAAGTAGTTATAGCTCAATGTAATTATGATGACAATGTATGTTTTAACCATTAGAATCTCTTTGAATTATTATGTTTGAAGCTTGATCGATTTGACACTGATGGCAAGTTTTTTGTTATCTAGTATATTTTTAGTCCTTATGCAAGACAATTTAAAGTTTACTACAGTATAGTGAAGTAACAAACTTAGGAAAGATCAAAATATGGTTTTATTATACAACTGATGTGATTCTTGCTACTTCTTCAAACTAAAGAGCAGAATGTGTAAGTGTAAACCTAGTTTTACTTATTCTCAGACAAAATAATAAATCTGAAAAGCTTGTAAAATTTTGATATAAATAGATAAAAAGATATTGATTTCCAAACATATATTTTTTAAATTGTCTTATTTCCTGAAAATAAAGAATGGATCTCATTTGTTATATATTAAATTACATTTACATAATATGTTTTTAGTTAAATCAGCATATTAGCAGAGTAATCTGTACCTACACATTTCAATTTACATTGTAAATTTATGTTTTAAGGGAGAGTGAATTGCTTTATCATTGGCCTGTTGTTATCTGAAGGGGTAATAGATACTGATGCAAATAAAAATGTACTTGATAACGTACATGTCTCTTTTAGTTTTCTACATTTCCTTTCACTCGGTGAAATATCATGTTATTCCACAAATGTGGAATAACAAATTGCAGACTATAATAAGCTTTAACAAAAAACCTGCCAGAGTTTGACACTTAGTGTAAAGAAAAAGCACAAATCGTTGACACAAATAAATTATAAAGCTTTAGGCCTTTATTAAAAAATATGTACACATTTACTATATTCAGATATTCCACATTCCCGCTTTTGCAATAAGAAAATATGATAATTTATAATCAAAAATGGTGCACTTTGCAAATTTATAATAACCCAATATATGTTAGTTTTGAACAAATTTTCTAGTTAAAAAAGATAATTAGTCCTGTTTAATTATCAAATAATTATTTCAAATTTAAAACATTCACAATAATTAATAATTGCACTTAATATTCAACCAAAGATTTGGACATCTTAAGTTTTATATATAAATTTACAATATGTAAAAATAGATTTTTTTTTATATATATGTGTGTGTGTGTATGTTCGTTCATAACAATAGTGAAATAAATAAATGTTTTTCAGCACAAGCAAAAAAAAAACATCTTTTTTTGTATTGTGCTCCCTCCCTTACTTTTGGAGTGGTTATGCTATTGTAAAGGCGGAGAGGCAGAATACATTCACGAAGATATAATAAATATTCTTCTAATTTACAAATATTTTAAATTTATTGGGCTATACTGTATTTACTGCAAAGTGTATTTGTGTACAATATTAGTATAGTAATTGGGCAGTAAGTAGTGCTTTTATCAATACAGATTTATTTACTGAAAAAGTTAAGTTATGTAAACTTGCAAGTTGAAGTCGGATTCGGTCTGATAAGGCAGGCAATGATGTATAAATCAAATAAAAAAAAAACAGAGTTTCCAAAAATATATTTTTATCAAAAAACAAAATAGCGATTTGAATACATATGATATAAAATTTTATGGCCGGTTGCAGAAAGCTCAATTAAAGTTTAACAGAATGTCAAATTTGACAGCGAGTTCCTGGATTTCTATAAGCAGCTTGTCAAATCCAAAAGCTCGGTTAATTATTCTAAACATCAATTAAGTCTTATGCAAGCGGCTGTTAGAGTTAATTATATTAACAAGTGTGTCTTAAAATATTTTTTTTATAAATATCAATATGTATTGATTTTTACAATTAATTTTTCCATATAATAATTAAAACATTTTTTTTTCTTTTTTTGGGTAAACAAGAGTTTATTATTTGGTATTTATTTAAACCAATAAAATTATAAAAACAAATATCAACACAAGAATAAGAACATTAAGAAACTATATTTTAAGAAAAATACAGAAGAGGGTTTCCAAAGGTTTAGGAGTTAACTTAGAGTTTTTCAACGAACATACCACCAAAGAACCAAAAATTAAGATAATCCAAAATTAACTTTTCAGTAAAGAAGAAATTCCCAAACTATTTAACTTGTTCCAAGCCTCTTTTCATATTCCTTCAATGTCTATAAACTGGCAATGATATGGTGGCAAGCACAAAACCTTGTGACCAAAACCTCTCAAAAGTTCATCGGTGGCATACAAAAATGGTTTTTATGACATTTTGCCATTAAGAGTAATTCTAATTTAAACATATGTGGCTTCAAATTATCTACTATTTGGTTATGTATTCAGAATTGTATGAGAAGGTGCATTATTGTCTAGCACAATAAGGATAGTTCTTCTAAATTTGGAATGTGTGTTTTTTTACTGATTTTGTTGAATTATCCTGCCATGATTTAGACACTACTATTTCCAGAAACTCTATTTCATCTAAAAATACCACTTTTAAAAATTTGGCTTGAAAATTTTCCACATATCTCTTTAAGAAATGAATTCATTTCAAATTATCTGCAGTAGCTCACATGAAAGCCTTCTATTGGAGTCTTTTTAGTAATGAAATACTAAATGTTTTATTAATTTTGATTCTAATCCTATATTTAAAATTTCCCTCCGCTTTAAAGTTTCTTGCAATCTTTTAAACTTTGTGTTAGTACAATATAAATCATAAATATCATACCTAACATTCACTTACGCCTTTCCTTCGTTTTTGGTTCTTTGTTGGCATTTTGCTCTTGCAAAATCTGTTAAATAGACCATAAGCTAACTTTTGAAGCTTCAGAAGAACTCTTTTGCACTTCTCTGGAAATATGGCTACTTATTACGTTCAGGCTGGATTTTCATAATTCTAAAATAATTTAAAAAATTGAGAACCGAATTATTTGCTGGGGAAATTCAGCGATTCGTTTTTCAATTTCCATTTCTCTTAATTATTCAAATTTGTCAGTGATGACAAAATCAGTATTTATTTAAATTTGGAACAATTGGAATAAACAAATTATATTATGGATAAAAATGGATTCTGCAGTCAGTTTTAAAACCTTTATTACAGGTATCTGCTAATATTTCTCGCTTCGGGTGCGTGGTTACAAAACAAACACAGATTGTTTTGCAGCCGCCGAAAAATAATAGCCCTACTTTTTCTGATTCATAGTGGTGGTGTAAGTCTTGCCATTTCAATATGAGTAATTTTTTTCTATTATAATGAAATTGATCTCAGAGGCAATACTTCTTTAAGTATGTCTTTGAAATAATCACAGCTGTGCCTTATTAGATTGAATTTGACTTACAAATATGCTTGTGTTTTGTATATTTATAAACCATTGACAGAGCAACTTACTCATTATATTATGGCTGTTACAATAATGTATACTATAATGCAGTACGAAATACTTATATATACATATACTTTGCGTAAATAATATATAATATTTTATGTCTATGATAAAGTTGTGATGAATCCTTTTTTATCAATTATACTTAACATTTTCGGATCTTAAGTTCAAGCATTTACATCATATATTGTAAAGTATTATTTTATTGATTTTGACAGACTGTTAAATATACTTAGTTCAAGGGAGCCAGCCAATATGAAAAATGCGCGAATCACCTTACATAACACCGTTTAGAAATTAGTAAATTAGAACTTTACAAGCTGCTTTTTAATTAGTTTAAAATAGTTCTTCATTTCAAAGAGTATCCAAAACGTGAAAGCATTATAGTGAAAATGTTTTACAAGGCACGAACTCTACTGATTGCATTACGAAAGCTTAATATTTGGAAGATATTAGAAAGCATGGTATATTTATTATTAGTAAGTTTTGTCCAAAAAGACTTTTTATATCAGTAAGAGTGTTAACTAAAAACGCATAGAAAGCTGTTTTTTTAGCCCCATTTAGCAGTGTTGTTTGAATTGTGTTACACTATATACCAAAGAGCAATTATATTTTATGCTTCACACACTTGTGATATTTATATATTCCTGAAAAAAATGCATAATGTGCACTTTTATACTTATTAGGTGCTCCTCTTGTGTAGATCAATTTATACATTTTGTTTATATTTTTTTTTTTGATACTAATAAATAGAAAACGAATAAAAGTAATGGTTTTATTTATTTTACATCTGCATTTTAGTCCTTAATTTTGAAAATTCTGGAATATAGGCACAAGAACAAACAGCTGTGGTGGTAAATTAGAGATGATATTATAAGTGCATCCCATTTTCAAGTTTTTTATCAACAGCAGAAAACGGTGGACTGTTGCCAATTAAAGTTGACTTTTTGATTTGTTGATTTCATATCGTAAGTATGCAAAATGATAGTCTATCGCGGCAATGTTAATGCCGACATTAATAACAGTTTATGAAATCAAAATTGAAAGTTTGTAGAGTGGCCAAGGATACTCAAAAAATAAAAAATAATGTATAGTATTGCCATCTAAAGTCTATCGCGGCAATGTTAATGCCCACATTAATAACAGTTTATGAAATCAAAATTGAAAGTTTGTAGAGTGGCCAAGGATACTCAAAAAATAAAAAATAATGTATAGTATTGCCATCTAAGGTCTACCACCCAGGCAAAGTGTTTAAAAAGTATCTTTAACTTATTTCTACAATTTTCTCTCAAATAGTTTAGTTAATAAGACATCAAAAAAGATAGTTTAGAGTTCATATAATGTTAATGCCTTAGTAGGCACAATTGAATGCAGGATTCCCGAGAGCATCCGCTGTAAGTAGCCCTGACTAATTGAAAATACCGGTATTAATTTAAAATCTACAATATTGATTTTTTTGACTACCAGCAGTTTACATGAATTTTTGTAAAATATATGTCTACGTTCGATACACCGTGGCTAGGGTATGGTAGGCGTAGCTGAAGTTATAGGGACAGAATTTTATTGAAACTATAATCTTTTGAGTTTTACGTCGTCGTTATGACCTCTGCAGCAGCCTTTCATCAGTGGGCTACAGTAAAACATTCAGTCGTACGGGTGGAAGGATATGTTTTGTAAGAATCATGGATTCTCAACTGTACTGATTTGTGTACCACAAAAACATAATGCAATTTACACAAGAAAAATTCAAAGAGTGCTTAGACATTTTAAACATTAAAAACGTACATTCTAATTATTTACAAATGTATAGGTATTTCATATAGCACAGACTCAATAGCAGTCCGACAACGTTGGCATAAAGGTCATAGTATTCGTACAATAAAAATTAGTCGCGGTATTGGAAGTAACTGGTTTAAGAGAAACAAGAGGGTAACTGCAGATTTACATAAAAATAAAATAGAGACGAGTTGTTTGCAGCTTCAGAAATGTATAAATATTGTTAAAGTAAAATCTCTTTTGATAAAACATATAAAGATTTATTATTTAGTATATCTAATGGTCGAGCAGCAGACGATAATACTGCTAGTATTTTGCTTAATGTATAGAAGAAAGGAAAATAATTTTAAAATACATTTATTAAGGAATGTGTCCCAGATAAATATAGATTTGATCGAAGTTTGAAAACTAATAATTTTACAATGTTACAGAAAAAAGATCTGTAAATTTCTTTTACCCTGAACTTGTCTCGTTATGAATCCTTCCTTTTATTAGGAATAGTGACGCGTGACCCAATTTAGTACAGTATATATTCATTTTGTTCCATCATATTGGATTCCTACCATTATTTTACCAGTTTCTACCTATGCCACACTTGTTACCAATTCATTTCTATATAACACTTGATTTTTCTGCAAAATTTGAGCTAAATTGGATAATTAATTTTCTTAATAATAATTTTTTAACGTTTCACTAGGCCGCCATCGTGCTCCGGCATATTGGATTTTACCAAAATATTACCAGGTCATCCCCATATGACCCTTAATTTTTACTAAAATTTGAAGTCAATTTGGTATGTAGTTTGTAAGCTATGCCGCAAACTGACAGACGGAATTGATAACGCTAAAACGTGAAGATATGTAAAATCTGAGAGGGTGATTTTTTCACGATTACAAACATTTTATTTGGTCATTCCGCCATCTTGACTTAGTACCACAGTTTTACTATCTCTATACCACAATTTGAAATCGGTCCAACTTCGAGGGGTGATAAACAATTAAATATCGAAAAAAGTTTAACTTAACTTTTTATCATCTCATTTAAATTATTTGCAAAACTGAAAAAACGCTTTACTTAAATTACTAGAAAAAAAAAACGATAGCAATTCACCCAGTGGCGGCTCGTGAGTATATTGAAGGGTGAGGCTACATGAGGTTAATTTTGTTTAAATGTGAATAAATTTCCACGTCAGCCATGAGGTATTATTCTGCGACGCGTTGACCTTTTTTTTTAATGGAGGTCATCGCCAATAGCCCTACTAAACCATTAAAAACTAAAAAAATAAACTCTAAAAAAAGTAAACAAAACAAGTAAAATATGTACACCTATCACTAAAATATAGCGGTGATTGCGATAATAAAAACATAATTTAGTTTATTAAAACTTAAAATAAATAGTTGTATGAAATAAGATAAAAAAACTACTTTTTGTACATTAAATCTATACGTCTGTCTTTTAAGGTTGCAAATTTATCTATAATTTGGTCGTAAAAGTTTTGGTCTTCACTAAGTTCTGACAGTAATTCCTGCTCTATTGACATCATTGCTAAACCCGAAAGCCGTTCTTGTGTCATTGTGTTTTTTAGGTAGGTTTTGATCCGTTTAAGACATGAAAAATTTCGTTCGGCCGATACACTTGTTGCGGGAATAGTAAAACTAAATTAAAAAGCTTATATGCTTCCGCAAAAATTGCTTTAAAATCTTTAAATAACAAAGCTAGACTTTTTTCGACATCTAAATTTGAAAATTGTTCATCCCTATACAACACAGAAAGCTCATTCTATAATCTATCTCTGTCAAAAATGTTTGGATAATTTTTTAGAAAATTATTTAATAAGTCGTCTGGAAAGCATTTAACATATTCCGAATATTTTGTGCAATCGACTAAAGCAAAGAAATTTAAATTATTTAAATTTTCAAACCGGGTCCTAATTAATTGAAGAATTATTTAATTTATTATTTCGAAATATAATATTTTATATTTAGTAAAAATATCAAAGTCGCTAGAACATTGCCCTCGACGTGTGTTAGTTGGCAGAATAGTGGCTTTTTTAGCAATATTGAAAAGTTCTTTGAAATGGTCCTCGTTTCTAAATTCAATAATTTGTTGCTTGGCGAGGTTTATTTGCGAAATACAGTAATTTATATGTAAATGATTTAACTGTAATATTTGAAACAGTACATCAGTGCAACTAAAAATTTGTTTATAAATATGCGTTAAAAGGCAAAATTCGAAATCATTAAAATGCTTTAGAAATCCTTTTGCACCATTAATAGATTCTGTTCCAGAACTTAAGTCATTAATAATAGTTTCAAATACTATAATTAAATTGTCCCATTCATTAGTCACTAAGTTTAAAATTTTAGACCGTGTATACCATCGCGTTTCTACAGCTCGCGGAATTCTTTTACCTACTATCTGATTAAGCACAAAAGACCGTTTTGGTGATTGGTGGAAATAATTTGGTATTCCTAATAAAGTGGCAAAAAATATACGGCTTTGGGTAATCAGTTTTGTTCCCTGTTGTAAAACTAGATTTAATCTGTGGGCGCAACAATGAGTAAACATAGCTAAAGGAGCAATAGATCTAACTTTTGTTTGAAGCCCATTTATTTCACCTGCCATAACACTAGCCCCATCGTAACACTGCGCGACCAATTTATTTTTAAAGTCATAAGGCTCTAAGCTGTTTTGTATTAAATGAAAAAGGATCTCTGCTGTTCTATTATCGCTAACGTCAAAAAATCCTAAAAATCTTTCTTTTAAAGATCCGTTGGTCACATACCTAACTGTTATCGAACACTGTGATTTTTCTGTTATATCAGTACTATCATCCGCAATTACGCCAAAAAAACAACAATCGGTGTCATTGATTTCTTTTTTTATATATTCTTGCATATAGTCATGTATGCAACCAATTAATGATTTTCATTATAAACAATTTTATTAAGACTTGCATTTTCTTGTAGTGCATCCGCAATTGTCGCCCTATTTTGCTCCAGTCTTGTAAGTGCTACCGAATTTTTAATATGCTCTCTTGAACTTTCATGCGATTTTACTGCTCGTGAAAAATTTTTTAAATCCGAATATCCGCCCCCTGAACTCCAATTATTTTTGACGCAACCTAATAAAATACAAGGCCAACAATATAAGCTTTCTTTATAAATACTTCCGCATAGCCACCTATAAGTTTCGTACCAAGATATTTGAAAAGTTCTTGAATATTGTTTACCTTGCCTCTTATCGTTAAATATTGCTAACATTTTCGGCGTCGGACGGCTACCTAATATCTGTTTCTTTTCAATTTCGCTTCTTCTTAAAAAAGGCGTTTCAATTAATGAAGCAATAATGTCGTGAATAGGATTCATTTCAAAAGCAAAAAGCAAATACAAAAAATGGAACGGTCCAACTTACCAAATCAAAACCAAACAAAAACTTACTCACGCGTATTTATTCACCTTAAAAGACAGAACGCCCTCAATCAGCGATTATCGCAATCTATTTCCTATTTCTTTCTCAGCCGCACGCACTTCGCACGCACCACGTAAAACAGAAGCCGTTGGAATATTTCGCTAGTCATGTGATTTAAATAACCAATAAAAGTATATCCAAGCTACAGATTTATCGCCTCAAGAATGCAATAGAAAACGCGTGCATCGGCAATCGCCATCCCGCTCTGTCGTAATCAGGTGACTCGCCGGCATCGGCACCGGCCGTTGATAAATAGGTCAGAAGTCGAAACTTTCCAAGCTAAAATTATTTCGCCTCATTCGAGAGCACTTTCTTTAGGAATGGGTTTGCACGGATTGCACGGTCGGTTTTTTGATGTGGTCAGAATTTATTTTCTAAAATATTTATTATGGGATTATATTTTGTTTTTTTTTTAATGTTATTATGTTGTAAAACTGTTAAAAAGTATATTTCTAATTGGTAATAGATAAAAAGTTATATAAAAAAATTCTCTTCCTTTATTTTGGGGGTGAGGCGCGGCCTCAGAGGCCTACCCTGACGAGCCGCCACTGAATTCACCACCAAAAGCAGATGTGCAAATTTATGATTAATTTTTCGTTTTAGATTTCATGAAAGAAGTACCGGGTACATATACTAACATATGTGCAAAACTATTGGACATGTTTTTGAGGAATGAATGAGTTTGTTAGTAAATACAAATGACACATGTACTTAAGTGTCCTTCAATTAAGGACAATGAACAAGTTTTAAGAGGAACTGACGAGGTCGTAAAATTGAAATTCGAGGATCGTCAATGCATCCTTCTGATTTTGCAGCAGAATTGAAAAATATCAACTTTAAAGAGTACTTGGTTGCGTATCTTTTAGTTGGTTGGAAACGCAAAAAAAATTGTACACTTTTTTGGTGAAAAAAATAGTTTGCGTCATTTATAATGAATGTATTAGATATCAAGTTATAAACGATGATGTTAAAATCATTGAGCACAGTCAGTCATGTTCGAAACATGAGGAACTTGATGATAGCAAAATAATTTATGACGCTTATAACTCTGAGGAGCTGCAATCACCTTATAATGTTCTGATAATTTGCTCAGATACTGATATTAGTCATGATATTGGCCAATATGACGTCTGTACAACAAGTGGAGGTGGAATGGAAGTAGGTGTTGGCAAATCACAAAGAACTATTAATGTAAGCAAATTGTACGAATCAGTGGAAGCCATGTATGTGATTCACTACCTGCCTTCTCTTGGTTAAGAAGCTCCGAAAAATATGTCGATGCTTTAAGTAATTTAAATAAATATCCTCAATGCAATGTTGCAATATTTCTAGCGGTGGAAGCATTTATATGCCAAATGTACGATTACAAAAAAAGTAAGCAAGAATGATCAAATTCAAGCAGTTATATTTTTGTAAACGTATAAAATTACGGACCGTAAAATTTTTTCTTGTAAAGGACCGTGTGCCAAATACACCATTAGGCACCTAGCGAGAGGAAGAAGAATTAGTAGAAAACGATCTGGCAGTCCAAGGGTCTAGTAACTGATGGAATCCCATTTTCATGTTTTGTTGATTTTTATTATTGATTATAAAACCGAAAAATTAAATGACGTATTTTACTTAAAACTCTCTCTTAGGAGTATGTATGGATAAAGTCAATTACACGGTGCTACTAAAAAAATCTGATTATAATAATTTAACAATCGAGCTCTATTACAATAAAGGGCCTATATATATTGGCAATAAAAAAACAGGTTGAAAGTCAGTATTGGTCCAGGATCAGTTCTTATTATTGGACCCAGGTAAAATTTATATATTGGAGATATATTGTGGAACAACATTGGTTCTAAACAGGATATTGGCTAACAATAATGGGATAATATTTAAATAATCTGACGAAAACTTTCTTGGTCTCATATGAACTAGCCAATATTGGACCAATAAATATGTGCTGCAGGGGTTGGTAGACCCTTTATAGCAACACTTTCGACGCGATAGACTATCACTATATTCTTTGTTTTTAAGGGTCACATTTATACAATATTTAATTACAGTGGGGAATAAATTTCATCTTTTGCTTTGTTTCTTGAAAAAAACTATTTTTGGATTCACCTACACCCAAATAATTGAAAAATGTCTATTAAAGAATTTAGTTGGCTCGCCAAAAAAATCTAATACTTTTTTAGCATATAGAATGAACATACAAAACACAGATAACAATCTATTGTTGGTTCAACAAAAGCAAATAAATAGCCTCTGGGGCATCTCTCGTAATAGTCGACTCACATCTCACAATTCCATTTTCCCTTTATTTACAAATATTTGTCCATGGCCTTCACAAGTTTTTCATAGGTCAGGGGGTTTCAGGGGAAACTAATGGCGCGCTGGTTACATTTTTCTTTCCTGGCTCAAAAGACTCTCTCAGTGGCCAAATTTTCTTTATGTAATGATCCGATCGTGGTCAGCTGTCCCATTCGCAGATGCAGCAGCAATATTTGGTATAAACTAATTGCATTCCAAGCAAAATCGCCACAACTTTTAAATCCCCACAAATTTGCCATTCATATTTTATGGTCTCCAATAACAATTTCAAATTACTATACGTTTTTTCATGTAGACTGCATGACCAACTGGGACTAAAAGCAACTTGTTTCCATTATGGAGTAACACAGGTTTAAGACTTACTTTTGAGGAATCAATGAAAAGTGTCGTCTTTTGGATCATAGTCCAGATTTAAAGCTGCCATTTATCCCTCAATGTCCCTATAGGCTACCAAATTGTTTTTCATGTTAAAAATGGTGTTAGCAGGCCTACCTTTTTCAATTGTTACTAGACCCTTACTGCCAGGGCAACATAATATTAAAAAACAGTAGGAAAAATTAGTTTTTTACGAATATCTGCTAAAATATTGCAGATAGAGCAATTATGAAAAATTACCCTGAGGATTTTTTTTATATACTAGGTTATTTTTTACGACTGAGATCTCTGGCAAGAGAAAAACTTAAATATTGTGAGCACGTCCGGGGACCAAATTTATAATGATCCAACGAAATTTATAATTATAAAGTTTAAAAGTGAATTTGAAAGGAAAAATCCATGGCTACAACATGTGATAATTAGTTATTACTTGCGAACTTTCCAAAATATGGGTTTTTCGGTTTTACATATTAAATCGTTTTTTATAAATAAGAGTTTAGTCACTTTCCACAGAGGGTCTGGAACAATATTGTTGCATTGAAATTTTTTAGGCGACAAATAATAATAAAATTCTTCTTATTTTTTAGATTTTCTGGGAATTCTCGAAAATCTCATGATCAACTGCAAATAAAAACTTTGGAAATTAATATTACTTCAAAGTTTCCAATGTCCATTTTTTAATGAGCGTTTAATTTTTTCTTAGAAGTGGTCCATTTTTTGAGAATTTTAAATATCCCCATTGTAAATCACTTTTGTATAAGAGAACTTCTAGAAATGAGTGAAAAGAGATCACCAACGGAGAACGTTTCAGTAGTTTCTACTTGCGTCGTATATGGCCATTTTGCAAGTAGAAACTAATTATAACATGTAGCCACAGATTTTCCCTTTAAAATTCATTTTTAGGTATCGAAAAGTAAAATATTTATTGGAATTATTAAAAATTTGGTCGGCGTTCACAATTTCTACATTATTCTTTTGACAGGAGATCTTGGAGGAAGAAAAAATGAGCTATAGTTACCGATCGAATTATCTCAGATACCATCGTATTAAGGGAAAAAACATCAGGGCCATTTTCTAACCTTCATTTTTTACATTTCAATATTTGCTCTCTCTTCTCTCTATTTTAGCATATATTGGTAGAAAACGGATTTTTGAAACTTGTTTCCAATTTTCTTTTAAACTTGCAGAGGATCTGGCAATTTAAATTTTAGCCGGTGTAAAACAGCTTTTGAAAAGCTATAATTTTTTAAAAATTGGCCTCTTCCTAATTTTTCTGAGATTCGAGTTAAAAGTGGCTCTAGTAAGCAGAGCCAATAAGTATCTGCTAATCAGCAGTTATTGGCATTCTACTTTCGTAGATTAAATTATGTAAAAAAAAACAATACATTTTTAGACTTACGGGGGCGGGGGAGCCCAGTCCATGGACCCTCCCCGCGCTGGCTATGTGTCTGAAATAAAGTTTAATTTCAATGGCTTTTAGTTTATTATTCTTGATTGCACCCCTTTATCCCGTAATGATAACGGCAATATTACTAGGCTGTACAACTACGCAGAAGTATGTATTATTGAGATCCTCTTAGAGAGAAAACTGAAATCCAGTATTTTGATTTGGTATATAATCCACAACTGCCTTACGAAAGATAGAAGTGAAACACCGACAAAAACTGCATTTGATGTTCAATGAAACAAAAGATGCAGCCATTGACATTCCTATACGAAATATAATAATTGTAAAATTATTTGCTGCACTATGACAAGCGTTTTTTGACGACAAAATAATAAAATTTTGTGAAATAGAAAATTTTCAAGACAATTTATTTAACATATAAAATAAGTTTTCATGTAACCAATTTTCTGAAATGGCTTACAAGCAAGCCTTTTGTGGTGGGTAAAGGATCTTAACAATGTTTGGTACGCAAGAATGGGCAATTAAAATATAATATAATATATGTCTATTATTTATGAGTTTTAAATTAATCTACCAAATTTAATGATTAAACCCCGACAAAAAACACAATTTTCTTTAAAATAAATTTTATTTCAAATACAAATTTTACATTTTAAAAAATCATTACTATAAAGCAAAACAAACTTTGGCACAATTGGGTAAAAGATACAGAGGTAGATATTTATTAGACAAAACAAAACATGTTTATTGCACATACCACTAAGAAAACTAGACTAAATAAAAGTCACAATAGTTGACTTATTTTATTCAAAATATAGATGTTAATTCTAATTATAAAAAAGACTAGACTAACTGTTCCTGATAAGATTTAAGTGAAATGTATATGCTGTTGTAACTCTCAGATAAATCTTCTTTGATATGACCTCAGGATATACCTTATGTAAGATTTAACAATAAAACTAATATTAAATACACAATAATTAACAAAAACATCTATTAAAAGTATATATGGGTGTTTATGACTGATTTTAATGAAATGCCCTGGCTCAAAAGACTCTCTCAGTGGCCAAATTTTCTTTATGTAATGATCCGATCGTGGTAAGCTTTCCCATTCGCAGATGCAGCAGCAATATTTGGTATAAACTAATTGCATTCCAAGCAAAATCACCACAACTTTTAAATCCCCACAAATTTGCCATTCATATTTTATGGTCTCCAATAACAATTTCAAATTACTATACGTTTTTTCATGTAGACTGCATGACCAACTGGGACTAAAAGCAACTTGTTTCCATTATGGAGTAACACAGGTTTAAGACTTACTTTTGAGGAATCAATGAAAAGTGTCGTCTTTTGGATCATAGTCCAGATTTAAAGCTGCCATTTATCCCTCAATGTCCCTATAGGCTACCAAATTGTTTTTCATGTTAAAAATGGTATTAGCAGGCCTACCTTTTTCAATTGTTACTAGACCCTTACTGCCAGGGCAACATAATATTAAAAAACAGTTGGAAAAATTAGTTTTTTACGAATATCTGCTAAAATATTGCAGATAGAGCAATTATGAAAAATTACCAAACAAAACAAAACATGTTTATTGCACATACCACTAAGAAAACTAGACTAAATAAAAGTCACAATAGTTGACTTATTTTATTCAAAATATAGATGTTAATTCTAATTATAAAAAAGACTAGACTTACTGTTCCTGATAAGATTTAAGTGAAATGTATATGCTGTTGTAACTCTCAGATAAATCTTCTTTGATATGACCTCAGGATATACCTTATGTAAGATTTAACAATAAAACTAATATTAAATACACAATAATTAACAAAAACATCTATTAAATGTATATATGGATGTTTATGACTGGCTCAGATGCAAATTTTCAAACAGTTAATAGGCGGATCTGATTTAAGAGGAAACACTATCAACACCTTTTTTAATGAAATGCCCTGAAATATTTTTCCAAATTTAAATTCTAGGTAAAATTCTAATATTGCACACATATAGGTATCATACTTTATACCTATCCTTGATATTTCTCGAGAAAATGGAGATTGAAAATGTTATATCAATTCTAAATTATTCTAACCTCACCAAAAACTTGTATCCTGATAGTGTCATAAAAGAAATGAAATATAAAAAACAACTTTCATAGCTGCCTTGGATAGAACCAATATTAAATTAGTTGTCCGTTGTACAAACAAAAAATATCCAAAACTGTGAGTAGAATTTAAATGGATCATGTACTATATGGGCGTACGATTAAAATTTTCGTAGAAATTGACGTTTGAAAGTCAATTTTTGTAACACTATCAGTTAGACTGGAAGTCAAGGCAATGACATTTTTAATCGCGAATTCTAAAAAAATCAGGTTTTAAGATTAGAATTTTCCGTGCAATCCAAATTTTAAATTCTATTAAGTGGTCCCGGTGCGACACTCAATTGTTTAAATTACCACAATCTGTATCTCAGCCAGCAATATAATGTTCCCAAATTTCAAATCGAAATTTTACTTGGTAATTTTTATTTCTCCCCGTTGGTATAAAGAACCGTCAAATGATAGACCAGACCAGAATTCTCAATCATTGTCGACATCGGGAATTCACTTTGTCCAAGGCGACTGAAGATGAGAGATGTGTGTTTTTTATACTAATTCCGAAATGTTAATTTGCCGCATCAAGGGTGGCTAGTCTATATGAATTGCAGAACCACCATGTACGAAAAACACAGTAAAAGTCCTTGTATTTACAGAATAATATAATCAGTTATCTCATTTTTACGAACCCGATAAAACGTTCGGGCAAAAGCTCCAGTTGATATGCGGGATATAAGGTAAGCGTTCCCCTTATTTTATTACTTATTGGAATTTTTTCATTTTTCAAAAAATTGCTAAAAGACAAATTAAAATAATGTTTATCGAAGCCGAAGGATTCAGACTTAGAAAACAAAATATAAATAAGTGTAGGTTGAGTTGGCAAATTGTTTTTTGTAGCTATACAAAAGTCTGGACACGCGTTATCTCTCCTGAAAAAAATACAGGAGGTACTTCGTCTTACTATTACTATCTGTGGCAAGCATGGTGGTTGACAACACAAGCTTATTTTTGTATAATACGTTTATATATTTGTGGCTTAAAATGTATCCTTTTTTATTTTATTATTATTTTTTCTTGTTGCTAAAAGTTAATTTTAAAATCAGTTTATACACTTTGCCAAAATAAAGAGATAAACTAAATTTTAGTCGTCATTCGTGAAATATTCCCAACATAGGTATTAGGTAAACGACATGGTATGATTTATTTTTCCAAGAAGAGTTCATCTTAAAAATCTCTACCTCATTCAATTAAAGTTCTATTAAGATTAGACATCTAAAAGACGCACTCATTACAATAAACATTGACGAAAGTGCATATTGATTAGGACCTCGGATTGGAATCATTGAAATAGCAATGATATGCAACTCGATACCTATATGTTCCATTTATGACAGAGGTACATTGGAAGTTCACATGTTCAAATACTGTGGTATCACGGGCGTCGTTTTTAAAGGCTATTGAGAATCTATTGAAGTTTTTTGTATGTTTAAAAATTTCAATAGGTTTTCTAATTTTACGTTTATAAAATCCTGAAACCGATGCTAGAACCTTGGTTTCTTTAACATTTATAATATGCCTAATGCAGTGTGCTATATTCAGCTACAGATTGGACAATTTGTTTCAATTTAATATATCGTTCATGTTCCTTAAGTCTAGTTGATATTGAGCGTCCTGTTTCTCCCACATACACTTCTCCACCGGAGCAAGGAATTTTATATACTCCTTCTGTTTAAAAAGATACAATATCTTTCGGAGATCCCGAGCATTGTCCAATCTTCTTATGTGTATTGAAGATGGTACGTATGTTGGACCGACGAAGTAATCCCAGTCGGATTACTATATCTTTAAATCAAACGCATAATATCTTCAGTGCAATAGCGATTCCCTCTCAGAGCTTCGGTCATTTTCGATAATTCCCATGTTAGAGAATCTTAATCAGAAATCAAAATGGCTCTAAATACTAGTGAGTTAATAACCGATTTCTATACACAGTACACATGTACCATTTTCCTAACTTTCAACACATACATCTAGGAAGGGAATCGTTGCATTAGATTCAATTTCCATTGTGAACTTGGTGTTAAGATGTTGATCAACGTCCATAAGGCCAGACAACATGGACATGATAATCTCCTCATATTTCTGGACCACCTGATCTCGTGGATCCCTGATTTCCCCAATTTAACACGGTCTAATCCCAAGAACCGTGATTTCTTAATTGACAGCCGTGCAAGCTTGCGTTCTATGACAGGTATTTGTTGTCAAATTATTGCCTGTATTAAATTTTGTGGAGTTTTTAAAATATCAATGAGAGGACATAACATATGCGATAATATACATATTGCAATTTTTAGTGATCTCATAAATTTTGTATCTTAACTTGACAAGTCTTTCTAAGAGAACATTTGAAAAATCTACAGGATTTAAGAAAATTCCAGAACTTATTTTTTGGTTGAAAATTATGGTGTGTTGTGTCTTTAAATAATTAGTTAATTGAAAAAAGTATACTTTCTAAAAAATGTAACGACGAATATGTCCTAAAACAACGTAGACCTCGTATTTTTCTAGTCTAGCACACCTAAGTTTTAATTTTAATATTAATATAACAAGAAATCATGTTTCTTGGAATTAGACCCTGTCAAAATGGAATTACTTTGCAAAATGGAAGGTTAAAGTAAAAGCGTCTCTTGCGTAGTATAATTATCGATTCGTCTGATGTCTCAACAACGACAATTAAATTCAGTTTTATTATTCATTTTTAAAACCAATGATTAGATAATTCAGTCAAAAGATTTAACCAAATTTGGGTTTAGCAAATATGCTGAGGCAGCTAAAGACTGAAATCAATTAAACCTAATATTATCTGATTAAACTCGCTATTACTATGACATGTTTATATCATAGTTTAACTAAGGCTGACTTTAACTGAGTTATGCCAGTATGCAAGTTGGTGATTTATACATTATTTTTGTTTTGAGGTTAGGCAATTTTGATAAGCATCAGTTCACCTACTCGAAATAAAACCATAGTTAGGAGCGATTTTATAATTACAAAGCATTTGATAGAGTTGAATTTCGTGAAGTTTTGAGAGCTCTTCAGAATTTTCTAGTAAATCAAAATTTAATTGCATTACTTATGTCATATCTGAGTAATAGAACCGTTTTTAGTTATAGCCTAAGTTCCGGAGTACCCCAAGAGTCCAACTTAGGTCCCACATTGTTCCTTTTGGTAATTAATAACACAGGAAAAAGCAACACTTTTTCTAGGGAGCTTATCTTTGCGGACGACTATAAACTGTTTTGCAGTATTAAAAGCCAGAATGACGCAGCTCATCTACAAGAAGATCTAAATGCAGTTGTGCGCTGGTGTGAGAATTACAGGTTAAAAATAAATACTAATAAGTGTGCTGTAGTGACCTTGGGCCTTAAAAAGCAAAACATTATTTTTGATTATCATATAAATAACACCCTTTTAACAAGGAAAACATCAGTGAAAGACTTGGGTGTGTATTTTGACCAAAAACTAAATTTTAATATCCATATAGATAACGTCATTTCAAATTGCCTGAAAATTTTAGGATTTATTATAAAAAGCTGCAAATTATTTTACAATAAAATCTTTATATAAATCACTAGTTGTGTCAAAACTTCAATAAGCATGTCTCATTTGGGATCTGCACTATGCAAATAAAATGAATGCTTTAGAATTGATGCAGAGAAAATTTTTGAAGTTCTTACATTATAAAATGTTTTCTAATATTGAGTATTGAGCATCCTCAAAGAGGATTCGCTCAGGTTGTATTACGCAATATATTTAATTTTCCTAGCCTCCAGTTCTTAAGAATGGAGGCCAGCCTAATATTTTTATATGAACTTTTAAATAACAAAGTTATCAATTCAGAATTTTTGGGCCTTTTACCTCTTAGAGGTAATACTAGGTCCACAGACCTACTTTATATAGCAGCAGTAAAAACTAATACATATAGGATTCTCCCCACTAGTAAGGATGTGTTTGAACTTTAATAAATACTGCGAACTGATAGATCCCTTTATTGTAAGTCATTCCAAATTTAGAAAACAAATAAAAAACAAATTTGTTTAGGCAAATAATATAATATTTTTACTTAGTTTAATAATTTAATTTTAGGTAATATTATGGTAGTTGATAAGCTAGCTATGTTAATTTAGAAGAAAAGTATCTGTAATTGGCAATAAGCTGTTAATACAAAATAAAAAAGTGATAGGGCTGGAGGATTGATTGTTGATTTTTAAAATTGGTTGCCTAAGTAAATTAGACATGTACTTCGATAAGTGCAGCAATGAGACAACTAAAGGCAACACTCCTTTTTACAAAGGAGAGGGCCCTCTAAAGCCGCGCAAAATGTTATAAGCCCCAGCTCCGCATGTGTCACCCAAAGAATACAGCTGATGTTGTTGGACATGAAACTTTATTAGGAACAATGACACACGTCTTAGAGGATACTGACACTGGAATGATAGTATCTCTGCTAGCAAAATTTCAGTCTCTGTATACATATATAACAGCCCCAGTCATTTAAACGACTGCCAAAGTACCATTAAGTAAATGCCGAAGGTGAAGAAAAATTTATAGCAAGTGAAGGTTAGATTAGATTAATAGACTGCTTGATACCATGTGTATGTGCACCTGTGGTCGAGTTTACAACATTTTGCTGATGAACTGTAAAAAGTCTATATGCTAATTGATTAAGGTCTATAAGCTAGCCTCACCAGAATAGATTACTGAGCCCAAATATACTTCTCGTTGGATGATTAAAATCTGCTTTCTGTCTCGTTATTCTACAAAATACAAAGGCAGTCCACCTGTCATAACCTAACCTGTCTACTAATGCTATCATACAAGTGGTCATAAATATACTTATTAGACACCTTTCGGTTTAATTATATTCACAAGTACATAGTAATCCGAAAATAGTGAACGAACTGCAACTACACAAATAATGCCAAAAAGCTGGTAGACCTCAGAACACAGGTAGACCACATACTATAGTGAAACTAAATAGTCCTCTGGCTTAACTTTTTCAAACAATGCAGAAACTGACAACATTGGAAGCATTCCTTCCACATAATAGACATTACCTGTGAGGCACTGTGTAATGTGGATACTATATTAAGATATTTTACCTTCATATTCTTACATCAACTTTTCGCTTTAGTTAATCCATAACACATATATTACAGCAATACATTCATAGCAACTCCTCGGGTACATGTGTTGGTCACAAACTCCCCCTTATCAATTTGATAACATGTAATTCCTAATCACTGATGTTTGCAGAAGCTCAGCAATCCTGACTACATTTTTTGAAATAACTCTTATGTAGTACTAAACAAAACAAATAATTATATTCTACTGATAAAAGCAACATATATATATCGAACACTTTATAACTATTATAAGATTTCATGTTATGTACAAATACCCTTTTAAACTTGAAAAACTTCACAATGTTATTCGATCGTTTTTTTTAAAGCATAAACAATACTAAATAATTAATTGTTTATATTAGAATCCTAGAAAATTGTAACTAATAATTATCATCAGTATCTGTAAGTCACATGGTCATAAACACTTTGCGTTAAGTAAATTTGCCAAAAGTAGTTATTACTGGAATGCCAGAAACTAGGAGGCTGCAAAAATATTATATTAAATTTAATAAATCTCTTTTTTTTCAGTTTGAGTTTATTGTTTTACTTATACTTTAATAGCACTTGTAGTATTAAATAAAAAAAATAATAGTCCTCTAAAATTACTATTTTTATAATCTCATCAAACAAACGTTTTAGAATTAGAACTGTATTTAGATAAATTACAAGAAACAGTTAAAAATAACTTATTTTTAATATAGCTCTAAATCAATAAAACAGGAACAATTCAATCTATGTTTACAAATATTCACGTTTTGAGACACATCTTAGTCAACTGCACCAGTGTTATACATGTCCTCCTATTGTGAATAATTTCATTTATCTTATATATAGAAATATAGAAAATAGTGTCTAGAATTTGTAGACATATCAAATCAGAGAAGTTGTGCTGAAACAATTTTGCACAGACTTATAACAAAAACGTTTATCATCAGTCATCCAGTTCCAAATAATCCAGCTCTATATCTACTAGATTCATTTGTGCTAATGTATTAATGATCATATATCTGGAAAACATGATGTACAACCTGCGATACCAAAGTAACTGGGACTTATGCTTGCACATAGCCATATGCAATTTTTTCCTTTGAATGAATCCTTGCATATACCTACAAAAGTATAAAAACTATGAAATACACCACAACAAAATAAAAATAATGTATAAATTTTAATCACAATGTCACAAAGATTGAAATTATTCTTATTTTTCATAAAATTCGTTTATATTATGCCTAATGTTATAAACATATAAGGTTCATTATTATTGACCCAACTTAATTTATACAGGAAATAGCTTTACCACTGAAAAGTATACTTTTTATTAACAACTTTTTTTTAATGTCACTCTATTGGTTTGATACTTTTATTGTTAACAACAATCAATAAAATTACCAAAATCCTTCCAGAAGAGGCAGCGGTTTAAACAGAGAACATTCTAAATACTAATAAATATGCACATCACTTCCCCTTATAGCAGAATTTTTGTCAATTTTCTCTGGCTTTACAGATAACCTGATATTGTTATAATTGCATAGAAGGCAATGGGAAACCACTAAGTAGAACATATCCCCTGGTATAATGGTCTAGTGTAGTGTCATTGCCATTCAGCTTTCAAAAGCTGCAAACACTACAGTGAGTGCATAAATACTGCAGCGACTAACAGACTAACTTTGAATGAAAATTATCAGAACTAGCTCAGCAAGATGGTATCAAATACCTAGAATGCTTTTTGGTTGACAACATTTCTTAGGATAAATGCTATAACCAGTTATGTGCAAAAAAATCAAATTATATTGGATAAAAATTTAAATACAAATCTGTACTAAGAAGTTTTATAATTAAATAGAAACCATACACAATCATTTCGACTACAGTTTGACGCCATTTTATTGTAAGACTGCCTAAATATTTTACCCTACCTACCCTTAATAGAAAATATAAAATTACCAAAACAAATAATTTTCAAAGAACAAAAAATTAACAGACTTACCTAAATCTTGACATCATCAAGGATATGGGAATGTCCAAAATGAGCCAATACTTTCTTATAATATTTACAGTTTCCAGTACAAACACTCCACAATCTACAATAATATAAAATAACTAGTAAAAATGAACTAAACCTAGTTTGAAATTTAAAGTAAAAGACTCTTAAGGTCAGTTCACCAACGGTGACATAATTTGTCACCAAAACCCAAGCAACATATTAGAAAAAAAGCCACAGCCTGGCTTTAATGTGATTTATACCCATATTAATTTTGTATAATAAGAAATTCTTTTTTATTATTTTTACTTTTTTTTGCATATGCAAAAACTTTTTGTTTTTTACATCAACATTAATGCATATTTTATAAATTACAATTCAGAAAAATATTAGTTTTTTGTTTGTTAGAATTGAATGACTTTTTTCTATGATTTTTTTTCTTTTTTAGTTTTGTGTCACTGTACATTACTTTAGTTGTACAAATTAATGGTATTCCTAGTTACAGTAATAATTTTTTTCAAAAGTTGAGTTTTTTGTGTGGTTCATATGTCAGTGCGCAAAGCAAAATAAAAAATGCACTTTAAGGAGTTAATATTGATACATTAGGTGACTTACTTTTTGGTAACTCCTCTTCTAATATTAAATGTGCTACAGCATAGTATATACTACAGTGGTTCTGGTGGCCAGATACACCACACTTGTCGAATGTTACTACATTTGTTATATTTAGTGCCTTCAAAAAGAGAATAAAATATTAACACAATGTTTCAGATAGTGTATACTGTGGTTTAATATCTACTACAAATTTAAATCCAAATATTATTTTACTTCAAGAAAAATTGTTTGTTGACAAAGCATTTTAAAACTAGTACCACCTTAAATCTAGAAAAAAAAACTCAAAATTAACAAGTGTTAAAAGACTTCTAAACAACTTATTTTTAATAAAATATATTAATCCAACATTTTTAATCATTGAATAATTTAATACATTAAAGCCGCCCTCAAACACATTGCTAATGGCGTCGGTCGCAGGCAGCCTTTGTCCTGTCAGCTATCAGGGACCATGAGGCAAGGACCGCCTTCGGCAGTAGTTTATCTGCTTTGCCTTTAAGTAAACACAAAAATGTAATGGTTTCCCTTTCTGTTTTATGATATCAGATAAGTTTTAGTTGAGTAGACTTTTAGTTTTGTGTCTATGTAATTGAGCTCAGTGTTTTATTATTTTATTTATTTATTATTTATCTCAAAAACTACTACATTTTTGGAAAAAATCTTCATAACCTATTTTGTAGGTAAAGTACACCACACACATCTAAAACAACGACGAAAGGGGAAGGTATGTCAGAAGCAGGCTGTTTCCATGGATACACAGAGTTGTAGCCAACCGCGAATGATCATTGCACCATTTCCATAGTTACTCACATTCTTTTCATAGTCTCAGATTCGTGTGCCAAACTTTAGTTATCTGCCCCACAATTTTTAGTAAAACAATTTTCTTCTATCTGCAGTATTTTGGAAACATATTGGACAAAAAGCTTTTATTTTTCTTTTCGGCCATTTTTTTGTGAACCAGAGGGCCTATGTGGGAGCACTCCACATATTCTTAAACAGCTCCTCAAGGGGTACCAACCATTGACAAAAAAATTAGTGCACATTAATATTTTACTCATCCCGAAACCCCCTGATCACTGGACTGAAAATTTTAAATTAATCTGAAAAGTAGATTTTTCAGACAGATTTTTTTACACTTATTTTATTAAGCCACCTTTTTTTTTTCGTTAACATGAATTCATACCAAAATTTGACAAGTTAATTTTTATGTAATACGTGATTTTTGTGTAAAATTTTAGGTAAATTTTATAAGTAATTTCTTAGTAATAATTTTTTTACATTCCATTAGGACGCCATTTTGTTACGTCCTATTGGATTTTTACCAAAATGTTACCATTTCAATGCTCTAATAAATAGCAAACATTTTAAAGGTAACAGAGATTCATTCATAAGTAATTATGGCTTACTTTAAAACAGATACAATTTGGGATTTAGTAGAAGGCGCGCATTGGTATCTATTTAGATAAAATTATAATAATAGCATATT
Organism: Kuschelorhynchus macadamiae; assembly: GCA_030620095.1. Taxonomy (NCBI): domain Eukaryota; kingdom Metazoa; phylum Arthropoda; class Insecta; order Coleoptera; family Curculionidae; genus Kuschelorhynchus; species Kuschelorhynchus macadamiae. Next base: position 132,663 of record JAUTXW010001505.1, read on the forward strand.
AATAATATAATTTTTAAGGTGCTGTGAAAAAAGCAAACATAACAAGAAAAATTTAATGGAGAAATACGACATCCATATGAAATGAATCAAATTCCTTAGGGAAATTATTCAGTACCAAGCTGAGGGAAGACACATAATATATACTGATGAAACATATCCATAGTAGTCATACCCACCACGGAGATGGTCAGATGCCAGTAGCAAAGAGCCTATGAAACCAGTTTCCAAAGGCCAGAGATTAATAATTGTACCTACATGCAATATGTTATATTGCATATATTACTTATATAATAAATTTCTCTACCTACATCAATTCATTATTTTAAAAAATAAATCCGCACGAACATATATGTGATTTGTATTACAATATTTGCCATGCCAATTTCAGGAAATGGGTTGAAACCCAATTACTACTAAATTCTGTGGTAGTAACTGACAATGTCTTATACCATAATGTTACTGTGCAACAAAATAAAACATCAGAAAGCCTGTAAAAAGATATGATAAACTGGTTAATGGAAAAGAAAATACCATTTAATGAAAACCCAATGAAAACACAATGAAGGTAAAACTTTACAAGACCTTCAAAAATAACAAATTTCATTTGTAACCAGTATACAATCTAGGCCGACTAATAGAAGCACATGTGCATAGAGTTTTGAGATTACCTCCATACCAACCAGAATTAAACCCAGTTGAAAAAATATAGGCACTAGTCAAAAACTGGGTAGCTGCTCACAATACCACCTTCAGGTTGGCCAATGTAGAACAGTTAACTCATCAAAGGTTGGAAGAGTTGCAAGTTGATGACTGGAAAAAAATATGTGCAAATGTTCAAAAGTACAATGATGATCAGACTGAAAGGGAACATTTATTAAACAGCATACTAGATAATTTATGATTTACTGTGAATACAGGATTGTTGGAGCAGTAATAGAAGTTTAGATGTGGAAGCATCAGGGTCCGATTCAATGACTACAATACAGTGTACCATAAAGATCATCTACAATCCTGCCTTATTAAATATTGTCTGCACAAATATACCATTTTTTTTAAACCCACGATATCCACATCCTAACAAATTCGAGTTCAATGTACCACTAACGAATGACATGACCATATCATCCCTTTCCTATCGTGCACTTACTCTACCTATTTAGTTACTACCAACTAAGTGGAATGCCAAGCTTGTATTTGGGCTTTACGATACTAATATACCGAAAATAAAGTTGAGAATGAAAAAATTTACAAGTAATGAATCAGAACAAAATAATTTTTTCACAAACCAGAATATCATTCCAGTTTTGCAGTCCCAACAATATTTAACTCAAGTATTCTGATTGCATGCCATCAAGATATTTTACTGTATGGAGAGAAATATCATATGATATAACTATGCCAAAAACAAATTTGGTATGCAAATCAATTTTTTTCTTTAATTTCATGAATACCACAAATTACATTCTTAGGCAAAATTTACCACTACAGGATACATGGAAACGTAACAGCAAATCTCCCCTTAGGTCTGAAAAACAGGACTTTGTGTGCATGATAAGAGTACAAGAGGAAACCATTAGTAGAATAAGTGAAATTATTTGGAATTGTGGTTTCACCACATGTTTAATTATGAGTTAATGTGGATAAAATTTCATCATTGAAATCAGTATATTACATGGTAATAACACAGTATTTGCACAAGTAGAACATAGTTAAAAATTATTTTTAAGGTTTAAATCATTCCTCTATAAACTGTGCGTCTTATTCTCTCATCAGTCAAATTATTTTAATATAATTAAATAAACCAAGTTAAAATAAGATCCAAAAGGAGTACAAATATAAAACAACTAATATAGTAACACCCTCCTAATAAATTACTCAATAGCACTATGAATCGAGCAATTATTTATTTAAAAAAACTACTTTGGTGCACAATATGTTATAAAAAAACAAAACTAATAAGTAAAAATGTTCATTTAATAATACACATGAATATTAAAATAATTACTAAACACAAGACATTATTGATTGTAAAAATTTCCCAACAGGACACAATTTTATATTAACACATAATACTAAAAGGAAAATATTTTTTACTTAACCATGGCAATAATACTTGATGGTGATAAGTGAACAAAAACGTAATGCTAAAGTAATACCTCTACAGTATGTAGCACATGTCTGGCTATAATTTCAAGAGGCCATCTCACATCCATAGCATCTGGAAGATCGGTATTATTATGTACAAAAATATTTTCTTCTTTTATACCTAATATTTTACAAGATTCATACAGTTCATTTGTTCTCACTTTGTCCATACCATAATTTTTTCCTAGAAATGATCATATATTGTATTAAAATACAAAAGAATCTCCGTATTTGCAAATGTTCTTTGTGAACTTCATTTCAGTAAATGAATTTCCTAGAAATACATTTTTTTTATGTAAACTAAAGTCAATATTGTTGGTCTGTCATGTTGTCTGTAAGATAGGGTGGCAATAAGAATGAAAATTTGCTGTTTTGTACAGCATATTTAACACTTGTCTAGCATTCACTATTATCCACCAAACAAAGCATTCACAAAATTGATATAATAGAAAAAGAGATTTTATTATTATTAATGTATTCTAATAATTTTATAAAAATCCAAGGAAAACCCAGTTCATAAATCAAAACTAAAAAATAATCTATATACCCCAAGCGTTTTGAATATATAATTCTTTTATTTTTAGTGGTGTCCAATATTTTATTATGATGACTTAAATCAGTTTATTTTTATTATCAATGGAAATACGTTTATAAGCTTTCTATTCTTTAAAATGGCTATGTAAAATAACAGAGACAATAATGTAGTATTTTAAGTTAGTAAATTTTTTAGAACACGAAATTTGATATGTAAATATATTACAATACATATGCTGTAAAACCAAGTGTAAAACAAATCTAAATTACTTCATCAGATATAGTTTAGGATATTGTATATTAGGTATATCCCGAGGTATATCCATCTCCAGGTTTTTGACATTCCATATTAATGTTTCAAAGAAAATTATACAATACTAACTTCTTAGTGATGAAGGACTTAAGTTAAAAGTTATTTGAATTGAGATATAGAATTGTTTAAAACATTCTTAGGAATAGACATAACTAAATAGTAAAGTGAGAGTATAAAATAATTTTAACTCATATTTCTAAATAAATACTTAAAGAATAAACAAGTGAACTACAATGTACAAACCACAAATTTTATACAAAAATTAATCCATAGACAAAAAAAAATAAAAGAAAGATGTCATACTTATAGGGCAGTCCAACAATCTGTCATGTCCTACGACAGCATAGGTTGACAACCTAGGGTTTGTTTAAAAATTACACGTAATTGCGCAACTTGACCAATGATAAAATAGTAAACTTTTGTCTTAAATGTAATTGCCAATTAGGCAGTATAAAAAAACAGCTGCTTGTCCTACAACAGCTATTTGACCAATTTATTGTGGGACTTATCAAACCAATATTTAAGCCTCATTGGCTAAATCAGTTTGTTTGTCCTATGACAACCCAAAAATGACATGACAGTGACAGATCGTTGGAGTGCCTAATTATGTTAGCTTAACTTAACCCTGTTGAAAAAAATTGAAATTACTCATCAACCTGTCAAAAAAACATTCTGGGTTAAATAAATTGTTCTGTAAAATACAGTTTAAAATAAAAGTCTAGTAGCCGGTTGCACCAAACTTTTAATCACGTAATAAATTTATATGATGTTTAGAATCATTTTTGACATTGCCACTCTTAGGTGGTCTCTCACACTCTGATTAGTTATTGCTTAGTTAAATGCTTTGTGTAACCAGCCATAGATCTTGTTGTTCTATGATGAATGCTAAACAAGACTGATCCTAACAATTAAGTGCAATAGATTTGACTATGTGTTAGTTTATAAAATTAAAACTAGAGCAATTATTCTGCATTGCTGAAGGCTTGCTAGTTTAATGAGAGTTAAACATAGTAAGAGCTTGTATGAGAACACTAACTTAGATAAGAAAAATCTGATGGACATATTCTCAATTCTCTCTAGGCACTGCAGGAGATAATGATAGAAACCAGACAATATTATTATATTGTAAAATACTACTCTAAATATTTATACAATGGCTTGATAGCTTTGATATCTCAGATATTTGAACATAGACACTGATGAAAGCTCAACATTATCTTTTATTTTAAAAAATACCAAAATAAATAAAATATGTGCATTATTTTTACCCTTTCTGTCATGAATAATAAAACTACTATTAATAATTAACAGTATGAGGTACCTCCTCATGAAATAAGGAATTTAATACCTACCTGATGATAAACACATCAGAAACACTATACAGTTTGGCTTTTGGGTGTAATGAAAAATTGTAGGCCCAAAGAACATAACTTCATCATCTGGATGAGCAGTTACAAACAGTACTCGTTTTGCATTTCGCATATCTCTTGTGAAGCCAAAGAGCCCTAATTGGGTTATGCACAAATACAATATCACACATAGTGCTATGTAAAAAAGAAGGCCTAAAATTAAGTGCTCCACTGTGTTAACCAAATATTCTTCAACAGATATTAAAAATAAGTTTAAATATTCACAAAAATATGCTATACAACCGTCGATTTGTGGAGAGAGACTGATATAATCATACGTTCCATTTGAGTACGAGGAATCGTCGGTCATTTCAAGTTAAGTTTTAAAAATAGAATCGCCATAGATTCTACAATATTTTTAGAAGCGTTTGAGGTCAAGATTATAAAATTCAGTTTGAAATATTTTTTACTTGGGTTAGGTTTCTGTTGATAGCTTTTTTGTTGACTTTTTAGTTACTTTTCAAATTGGTCAACTTAATCAATCACAAACAAGGATTGCTCATTTGTAGTACATTTTTCCCTTATTACCTACGTGACGTCAAGATAATGACGTTATGCTCTCGGTGTATTGTGAGGTGCAATAAATTTTAACCTTATATTGAATAATGTGTATTTAATCTAAGGTTTTAACCGTTGTTTGAAACTCCTTAAAACAATCAATGTTGTTACAGGCGGTACAATTATACCAAAATCGATACAATCAAGACTGTGTCCAGTGGTACAGACAGGCAAGAAAATATAAAATTGGCTGTTACGATCACAAAGAACAATTATTTAGACTACAGGATGACACTATTAGCATTAGTGATAGAAAATATTATTACTTTCCGATATCTGATACTATTCGTTACTTTTAGAATCATTACTCATTACTTTGAATCCGTTATTCGGGTAAATTTCGGTAAACATGACCCAAATAAATAATATTTAATATAATAATGTTTAAGAACGTGATAACAGGATAGCATGTGGTTAGTTAGTAGTTATTAGGATGTAAAGTATAGTTAGTATTGTTATTAGATAGGTACCTAATTACTACCTAATACCTATTAATAATACTTAGAATAAGTTGTATTGGTAAGAGTTTTTGAAATACGTTTTAATTGTTTCATAGTTGCGTCTATAACTTAAAGTTTGTGTTGTTAGGTAATTAGCAAGGTGATTACTTAGTAGTTATTAACTAGGATGTAAAGTATAGTTTTAGTAGATAGGTATTATATCAGGATAAGTTGATTGAGTAAGAGTTTTGAAATGTTTTAATTCTTCGTCATTCAATAATAGATGACAATCCTTTCTTAAGAACTAAAACTTCTACTATTAGGAGACCAGCAGTTACGCCAAACAATCGTCAATTATTATATTATCATAATAAAACTATTCTCTCCTCATTTCTTAATTTCTCATTTACCTCTTCCCCGAGCCCTTTCCACCTAACACGGTCATATTTCATACGTCGCGCCTGATAATAATTGCATCAGCCGCCGATCAATCAATCTGTAACAAAATCAGAGTTGAATATCTAGTATCTAATTTATATGGAATAAAGTGAATAATAGTCGGCTCCGGCAATTCGTGTAATTTGTTATGATACGACGCGGTGGTTACGAGTACTCGCGTAACGACTTAATTATTTCATGATTTTACTTCGGATCTTTGCAAGAAACGGGTACTCGAATAGCGGATAATTACTTTTTTGCCAGTTCAATTAGCATTTCTTTAGGAAATTATTAGATAAAGTCAGCCTTTATGCGACATTGCCATTTTTATCTGTCCCAAGTCATGGCTTGCGAAATAAAAAGCTGAATGAGGGAGAGAGACGAAGATGGCCTCGGCTCTCGTTGAGAAGGATACAGAATTAGCTTGATATAATAAACCGGAGGTATAATATCATGCATTGCTCTGCTACATCATCACGTGATTAACGCCGGCTGTCATTGACCTTCGGCCATATTATATGATTTTAGTAGAAATGACGAAAATCAGTACTTTGTTGTAACAGGTGCGTCCTGTTCCTGTTCCAAGTCCATACCTGTTACAGGTACCCGTGACAAAATACTTTTCCCAGCTTGGAGCCTCGAGTCGTTGAGACTGTGATTAAACAGCGGTTTCAGGTATCGCAGCCCGCGGCTCGTTGATTATTATTATATATATCATCAAAATATTACTTATTCCGTGCATATTTGAAAAAAGTAAATGAACGAATTGGCTCACATTTTTACAAATTTCGTTTTTAAGCTTATAAATTTCCTTTATATTTAAAACGACCTTGGTATTTTTGTCATAAAAACCGGCTTTGTAAAAAACATTGTTAATCTTTTTTGTGCTAAATATTTTAAGATTCACCTATTAAAACTATCAAATCTAAAATATATTAATATTTTCGCCTGATTTGCGAATAATCTAATTCGTAGATTCTTATTTCTAATTACGATATCGTTCCTTTTGTAGGAAAAATACTAGTCATATAGAAATACTGGTTTAGCGGAGCGGAAGCAGAATAGAATAAAATACCTGTGATAAGCGTTTCAATCACAGCGAATATACTTGCTAATGTACTACAGTAGTAATGCAGTTGTCATAATTCAGTTTAATTTATTTCGATGTTTAAAAAATGAGTGTGTTAAAGAAAGACACACAGAAGTCGATCGATTCAACTGTAAATAAAACATTATGGGAGGGGCTTTTTCTATGCTGCCACCCGACGGCCCGCCGAGAAAAGCCGAAGCCCGAAGAGCTTTTTCGTTCCGTGAATGATGTGTTGTTGCGTATCTAAATATCTGCGCCTCGCGGGATAGCGGCAAGCTGGTAAAAATACTAGCTGTAGGAACGGTAACCGTTATGTTTCAGATCCAATACTTGTGACAAGCTGGTTCTTAGCTTGTACTTGTGTCAAAATACCTGTGACGAGTATTTCTTAACATCTCTACATTTTAGTGCATTTCCAGGTGATGTTTAGAAGAGTTTGCGGATTTCTGTGTTCTTTTTAAATTTAGTTAATTAAACAACAATAAATATGAGTGTTCGGGTCAAGGTTTTCTACTTTCCCTAAAGACAAAAAATGTTTACGTGAATAGACTCGCTTGTGTAAACGCAAAGCTAAATTTAATACAAATTTGGCGCCCGAATATTCTCAAGGCATTTTGTTAAAGATGACTATATGTCATTAACAGTATTGCCGCGCTGAGTTTCTGAAATGTACTGAGCAGAATCAATAAAATGTACTAGATTGTACTAGAGTGCACGATAATGTGAAATATTGCCTTTTCTCATAGAATTTACCTATTTTTTTGCACTAATAAAATTAAACAATTGTGTTTTGCAAAGCATTTTTATTTTTTTTTATAAAATGTACCCGAAACAAAAAATATAAAAACACAAAAACCAAAAAAAATATTATTTCTTTGAATATATTATATACAAATCATACAATATATTTTATAATATATGCCAAAAATCAAACAGAAATAACAAAAAACTATAATTTTTCTAATTTTTTTATTATACACAGCTTAAAATATAGACGAAAAAGCAAATATCATATAAAACCAAAGACTTCAATACATTAATAAAACTAATTAGTTAATTCTGCAGGAGGTTGCCACTCCCAACAAGTTGCATTTCTAATGACCTCTTTGGTTAAAAGTAACTAACACGCTTTACTGGGCTCCGTAGTAGTATTATTATATCTCTATCGTTACAGTTTTTCGTCTCGCTAGCTCGTATGTTACGGCTTTGAATTTTTACCCCCAATGCGCGTAAAGAAGTTTCACTTCAAAAAATAATCAGACGTTTCAATAAAAAACGGTTACTTACTTGTTCATGTTGGCATTGGCTAAAATATTCACATAATCTATTATTATATTTCACTCAAATAAAAACTAAGCCGGTGAAAAAAAAATAGGGTTTCCATATCAGTTTTTTAAAACCCAGGACATTTAAGACCTAAAACCCGGACGAAACCAGGACTCTTTTATAAAACTGATATAGTAGTATAAATTTTTAACTAAAACAATAAAACTATAAATTAACGTACTTACTTATTTATTTTGAGCAAAAGTAAAACTTAAATAAACATTTATTATTAAAAAAAGACGGAACAAAAATAGGAACAAAAGATAGAACAGTGCAAAACATAGGAACAAAAAAAAATGATTTCATAAAAAAAGGTGCCAAATTTCCTTATTTTATTTCATACTTTTCAGATTTCTGAATTTGATTTAGGACAGACATATTTTCAGGTGACAAAATAAAATCATAAAATTCACTGCAGGTCATATCATAATTAAAAATTGTCAATATAATCCCTTTTATTGAATCAAGGGTTAGCCTATTGCGTTCCTTTGTCCACTGGGCAGCAATTAATGAAAATATACGCTCAACATTTGCATTGTGTGCCGTGATGGAGAAAAAAAATTCGCATAGATTTAATAGTTCCGAAAATACTTCAATTGATACACAACTTTGAAAGTAAATAACCCACTTTTTATGAGCTGACAAATCATGCTGCTCTTCAGAAAAACTGTTAGTTATAAATTGTTTTAAGGAAAAGTATTGGTCAAAAAACTTTGCATCGTCAATATTGACGCCTTTTTCTAAAAGATAGTTTATGGATGGTAAAATGTCCACCTCCCAGTCTTTTGCCTCCAAATTATTTAAGTTCATCCACTTAAAACATTTAAACTGTTCAAGAGGTTTTATCCAAATTTTGACATAATCGATAGCTTTTTCATACATACAAAATATATTTTTTCTAAATATATCGCACTCTGTTTCAAAACCTTCTTCTGAAGCTTTTTTTAAAATGTCACGGACTTTTAGTGGGATAAACCTAGTTTTTAATCTGTTAGTTAGGTTCTCAATAACATTTTCAAGAATGACTAGTCCCTCGACAACGAAATTATCAGCGCATTCAATACGTTCAATATTTTGGTGAAACACTGACATCAAAGAATGAACAAAATATAAATAAGCTTCAGAAAATAAATTTTCGAAAAATGATTTAATAATAAAGGGTGGAGTTTTTTCAGACAAAAAATACGACTTCAAAGCGTCAAACATCTTGAGCACTCATTCAATAGCCGGAAATAATGAAAGCCACCTAGTTTTGGAATGGTATAACAATTGCATGTAATTTGTGTCAATAAAATCACAAAATTGTTTTAAAGAGGCCACTCTAACTGTAAAAGTGTGAAAATAATTAAACAGCTTTAAAACTATACTTTCTATGTCAATTGGCAAGATGTCACAACTGGTCTGAACCGCATTATTTATGATATGAGCCGGACATCCAATGCCGATTAGATTATTATTTATTTTAGATTTTAATCTGCTAAAAATATTATTTTGACCAGCCCTGTTAATTCCACCAAAGTTGGTGTTACAATTATCACCAGAAAATGAAATGCACTTTGTAGTAAGTTTAAGTTTTTCCAGTACGGAATATAAAAGGTCTGTAACAGTCTCCGATGTTTCGTTGTCTGAGCTACATATATCAACTAGTTTAATCTGTATTCCCCCTTTTTTAAAATCAAAATATTGAATTAATATAGGAAACATCTTAAATGCATTATGGTTACTGGCATCTGTAGAAATTCCAATAAACGAAATACCACTAATCTGATTTGAGATAGCTTTTACTGTTAACGGTCCGAGTACTCCATTTACTATGGCTTCAACTTTCGTATGGCCGCAAGTCACTGATTTTAAAATTGATGAGTCCTGATACATCTTCTTGTGGATCTTAGTTGTACAATCCATTGAATTAAATGACTGGTGATGTTTGACTGTATGATATGCTAGTGTTGCTTCAGCTGCCTTAACAAGTTTTTCATTATTTTTACTTGTTGCCTTAACAAAAACGTCTAGTTTGGATGTGCCTAAAATTATAATAAATATAATTTAGATTCTCTAACACCGTTAACTAGTTTTTTTTTACTGACCTGCCTGACTTTTCAAGTTCTTTTTATGTTTTTCAGTAGCTATATGGTCCTCGATGTCTTTTTTGCCTTTGTGTGCAATGCTAAGATTTACACTGCATATCTTAAACATTACTTCAAAACTCGACTTTCCCTTTTTAAAAGAAGGAAATGTATTAAGCATTTCATCCGAAACAACGCATTTTCGTTTTGGCATAATTAACTCTCAAAATAATATATTGACGTACTATGTAAAAGCACAAAACACAAACCACAAAAAACCAAATGCACAGAATGCACTGATTGGTCAAAACAAAACCGTTCGAGCCGTTCGGTTATAAAGGGGAATCCCCGAGTAAAATACAAACTAAAAACACTCGCATAGAGATGAGCGAAACGAAACGAAAACGCGCTTTGTAGAACTTCGTTGATATAGCGAATTTGGCCAATCTGTAATGTTGGTTGCGCGCCATCACGAGTTGTCGAAGGTCGAGTTAGTTGAGATTATATAAATTTATGAACTTTGCTGATGTAATGTTATACCTATTATTAAAACTATGATTTTCAACATTAACCCGGACATTTTTTGGAAATCCGCCCGGACGTCCCCGGACGCCTTAGAAACCCAAACATAACCGGGCAAATCCGGGGAGATGGAAACCCTAAAAAAAAACGGAGATTTACAGGAATCAGCGGGCATGTAGGTGGCGGAGTAGGGAACAACTCGCGCACGAAATCAAGTTGTCGTTGATTTATTTATCGACCGACGTTGGTCTTAATACATAATTTGCAAAAGGTTTGAGCTTGGTAATATACATATATTTTCATAATAATGTACTAGAATTAGGGCCATTTAAGATGAAATGTACTTTTGAACTTTGCTGTCGAAAAGGTATTAGAAATAGTACAAATGAACTAAAACGGCAACACTAGTCATTAATCTACATAAAAAAAGACAACAATGTAAATCTGAACGAAATAGTCGGCATTTTTAATAAAAAAAAACAGTTTTTCAACTAGAATAAGGCTATATTTTATTTAAATTTTATTTGTTTATATAAATAGATATATAATATAGGAACAAACGGCAGCTTATACTGTGCGTATAAAGGTTAATCTTTTTTAGTGTGTATTGTTTTATTTTCACTCATACCTGCATTTTTTTTAATTAGACCTCCTCCCCTCAAATGGGACTTAGTTACGTCCCTGTACTTATCAAAAACGAAGATATTATAGCATGTTTTAGTTTTAAATTGAAATAAATATGAACATGTATAACAAAATAACAGTATACAATCAGATACTGTCGGATTTTATACAACCTTGACTTTCTTTAGCGTGTTTTTTGTATTTTTATTAAATAAATATGTAACTACCATGTTATAAGATTTTTATTTTAGTGAGTTATATGTCAATGTTTGACAGTGGCGGCTCTTCCATAGGGTCATTTGGTCAATGACCCCCAAAAATATTTCAGAAAATAAATTAATTGTTTAACCGTCCCTCCTAATAGTTGTCATAAAACACGAACCTTGGAAAAAGTTAAATAGGCTACAATATAGCCGCGCACGGCGTTTCGAATGGTCTCGTTGCGTTCCTTAGGCATAATAAAATACGCTATACTAAGCTAAGCTGGGCGGTCCGAATTGCCCTGATTACCTTAAAGCTTGACAAAAGTACCCGAAGATTTCACAGCTACCGAGCAGCAACCGAACGTGATAGCAAATGGAATATGAAATCGCGATTTGGGTCATCAGCCAGTTTCTTCTCATAATTCGATCGATCGGTCACGGCATCATGTCGGCATGCGGAAATTCAGTTGTTCAGAGGTCGCGCGGTCGATATTCTAACTAGATATTGGTTCGGAGGTTTTTAAACGGTGAAAATTAATTTATATACTGTTTTTTCTAATATATATTTTTTTTTATTTTTATGATCCATGTGTGAGTTGGAAATATACAGGAAATAAAATGTTGGTAGTGACTAGTTGAAAAAAATAAACAACTAAAAAGTGCTTACGAACTTAATTTTGCAAAAATAACCAAGGTCAAGGTGGTCTATGTTTGAGTTGTGAATGTAGATGAAATAAAGTGTCGGTAGTGCAAAAAATTAAACAACTAAATAGTGCTAACGAATTTAATTTTGAGAAAATAACCGGATTCAAGGTAAGTGGTCGCAATTTTCCAGAACTTAGTATACGACAAACTAGTAAAGACAAAAATAAAGAGGTTCATCGGAACTTTCGCAAGAGTATGTAAGATTTAGCTAACTAGATATGGGGTTGTGAAGTCTCTAACTCATTTTATTGTTATGTTGGTTTGTTGTTTTCTAAGGACTCGTCGGACTCATTACGGTGCAAAACAGATGTTAAAGACTTAAAACACTTAAAAGAAAAAATAAAAAAACATGCAGATCACATTAAATGTTCGTTGAACTATGCTACGGTCGGAAGTGTCGACATTCGCACTCAGCTAGACACAACAAATCGGTTAGGGATTTTAATGATCCAAAAATCGTTATATTTTAAACAAAATTATAGATTGTGTAAAATGTTGTGGGGCATTCGAGCTGGCACTACGTGGCCATGATGAAACGGCTTTGTCTGAAAATCCAGGGGTTTTTCTAAAGAAAGAAGAGTAAACCTGAACTACAAGAGAATTTAAAGATAAGATATTTACAAAGTAAACAAAAAACACTTGCGTAAAATTTCCACTTAATTTATTTTACAAAAATAATGACAATTGTTTCGTCAACACTGTGGCTACATCAGATATTAGATGTAAACTAAAATAAAATAAGAGTGTACCACAAATTATAGATTTTAAATACCTGAATGCGTTTTTTTACAACTATAAACTAGTAATAAGATAAGATATTTATTTTTATTATTTAAATTTGTTATTGACCTTCCAATATAATTCACTACGAGCCGGAACTGATGTTTCATTAGAAAAGCATTTTTAATTGAAAAAAATGGTATGCAGTTTTCAAGTTTTTATTTATTTGTTACTGTCGTAAAGGGTATTAACCGAAGTTAATTTAATATTAAATTGGTAAAACTATGATTTATTTCCTTATTCGTATTTCTTTTATTATAAAGTAATATTATTTGTATAGTATTTTAATAATCGTAATATATATATATATATATATATATATATATATATATATATATATATATATATATATATATATATATATATATATATATATATATATATATATATATATATATATATATATATATATATATATATATATATATATATATATATATTATCATTCCTGAACAAAAACTTGTATCTCCACTGTGGATGCTGAAGGAGGGAGAAGTCAGGCTTAGTTTTTACTCCGACTTACGTCTCCCGGTTTCTGTTCTCGAAGCCTCTATGCCCGACAGAGATAGAGAATATCACTGCGTTAGTTCATACGCTGGCCTGAGAGATTATTTCTACTTGACGAAACGAGATATACTAATTTCAATTTCACTACTATTACAAATATCGCGATTCTGTTGCTATGGGTCCAGTGCGAGAGATATTGATTCGATTTAACGAAATGATGACGAATGGAATGACAAGTTGCCAACGTAAAACATAAAATCAAGAAAAATTCCCTGTTAAAATTGGCAACCCACAGATATTTTTTGAATGTGATTTTTTTGTAATATAACCAGTGACGGCTCGAAAATTCTGTTTTTAAAAAAGTAAATATTTTTCAAAAGTAGTTTTGCAAACATCCTAAAAACGCACAAAAACAAAATGTAGTTTATTATTTCCTGGACACATAGCAAAATAGGTAGGTACCCCTATTATAATTGCTTGTCTAACATACAAATAACGCCATTAACTGCAGACCGCGGGCCACCATCCACAGATATTCTAATATATTTATTACAGACGATGGATCGACCAACCGATTCCATCATCTTACATGCAATACTTCATCTACTAGTTCACACGTTACGTAGTACGTTCGCCTACATCCCATGCTATTACCTCGTCGTAGATTATATCATCCAACACCGGCCCGTCTCGGTATGGCCGTATTCCCGGAATGTTTCTCAATTGAATACTACGATTTTACGGGTATTAATTGTAACTATTATAAAATGAGGCTACTTATTTTAAAATTAATTTTAGTTAGTTCTTTGCTTTAGTCGTGACTAATGATGAGAGGTATGAGAACAACATAAATACCTATATTTTTTATCATACTTGTGGCATAAGTGAAAAAGCCTCTAATAAATAGTTATAGAATAACGTCCAATTGTTTTCCTACAGCAAATTTATTAATTGCATTGTTTATATTCACATCAATACTCTATCTATAGATATGCAAGAGACCCAATCCAACAAGCCGCTCTTGTGCTATAGTGCTTCGTAGCCAAGTTTTTAATCTTAATTTCCACGTAAAAATATGTAAATTACACAGTATATTTGACCGGTCTTTGGCAGGGAGAGCGGGGGGGGGGGTAATTACCTCAGTACCCCTTAACTGTAAAATCGCTTTTGATTGGCCTTGAGTCTCGGCCGACCCTAAATTTTAGAGTACGAGCCGTCACTGAATACAACATTATAAATTGGAAAGTATGTGTAATTATGATATTATAATAGTGTATTTAATAGTTGTCTTATAAAAATTACTGAAGGAAACAAAAAAGAGGATGAAAACCTGTGTGCATAAATATTGTTAACTTTGATGGCGCATGGAGTAGGCAATTACATTCCTCAGTAAGCTAAAACAGTTTTCGTGATTTACAAATCACTGAGATTTTAAGCAGTTATTTCAGTCACTGTAATCATTCTGGAGCGGCAAGGGGTGAATCAGTGGGAATGATAATATTAATGGTGGCAACAATACTCTAGTCCGTGGTTTGAATACTGGGTTTTAATCAGATTTGGAGACATACATTTCTATATTGAATAACGAATTTTTTTTTAGTTAAACAATTTATTTTTCACAACAAAATGAAAAAGTTTATCCAAACTTAAATTTCAATTTCAAACAATCTATTACAATGAAATAGTTGCATTAAGATAAATAAGTTTTTTTGCTTCAGTGGAAATCAGTTCTACTTTGGAAATCTGCTTTTTACAAGGCACCTATGTTGCTAAAACGCAAAATCTTCTTGGACTATGGCACTTAAACCAGGGAAATTGAAGCTTTGTTCACTCCAAAAGTTTAGAGGATTCACATATCTTGGTAAAGTATTTGTTTCCAAGTATCGTTAGACTTCTATTATTTCCCGGCTTGTGCTTTATTTTGAGGCTGTGTTGTATGAAAATTATTTCCAATATTTGGTATATTGACAATTCATTTTCATCCTCGTCGTGATTCTCAGCATCAACAGATATTTAGTACATAACAGTAGTTAGCCTACAAAAATCTTCAAATACTTGTTTGAATCCTAATACCAATTATACCGTTAAATATTATATTTATTCTAATAATAAATCGAAAGACTAGCACGAAAATTATATTCAAAGTAGATAGTTTTAAAAATATCTATAGAATACCTATTATTTTAAGTATATCTTTATTTTACCCTAAATTAAAAATGAATACCAGTCTATATTTCCGTTACTAACAAAAACTCATGAACAAAAACAGTAAAAGCATTCTTTACAAAACAAATTACAAAAACATTATTTGACTTGAGCGGCGACCTGGCGATTAATATCGTATTAACTGTTAAAATAACTACCCACTCCAAGCCGCTACAGTGTGTGGCACCGTGACAGCGGCCTGATTTTACTGGTTTACGTTCGTCTCGCCGAAATCGCTGTTTGAACGGGTCACCCTATATATTACGATTATTGATGAAGGTAAGAACACAAACGAAAAAATGTTACTTATAATTCGTTATCAAAGCCCCAAAACCTACTAGTGAACCAAAAATCTGCATTGTGTGATTCAAATAAAAGTCACCGCACTGGATATATAGACACCTGAGTTTTTGGTAGATTTTTGTATTTTTTTTACATGCACTCAAATATTACCAAAAAGGAGGGGGATTTTGCTAAGTCTAATGGGTATTTAAAAAAAATAGGCTATACAAATTGCTCTTAGAGCACTTTTTTGCCATTTTTATTTTCCATTTGAAGCAGATTTCCTAATTTGTGTGTTCCCTTGAAAATAAGATTTGCTCTCAGAGTGCTTTGAGATCACTCTCGCTTGCTCCGAGTCCTATACCCCGGATCAAATAGAAGTTTTCACAAACTTGTCAATTAAAAAAAAATTAAGAAATTTCAAAAATATGTTTTAGGAGTTTTAGAAATGTTGCCCCCTTTATCGTCGGGCGGTAAAGAAATGTAATAATAGGGAAGAATAAAAAAATATGCACTGAGTTGACTGAGCTACCGAAAGTGGCAGATTTTATAGAAGTATTTTACAATATATTGCGATATATCTGTTATATCTATATCTAATAAAGAAAACTCGCTACAGTGAATTCGTTTTTTGTTATGAAATAATTCTTGCATCTCTAGACGCGAAAAAAACTCGAACTTCTATTCAAAGAAAATTCTTATATTGACGAACGTCAAATAATGTTTGGAATGTTTACTTGATCCTAAAGCCCGTTACTCACTATCCGGTTCGGTTCGTTAATTCGATCCATCCATTCATATGAATGAACGAATGGACGAATCAATGAATAGATAAATATTTTATCCACACTATTCATCCATTTTTATTTAACACAATACCTTAACGTTCGCATGATTTCATGCGTTTCAATCTTTGTAAATACACAAAAAAACCAAAGATGTAATTCGGACCAATGGTTCGCCAAGGTAGGTCAAAGCCTACTTGATTAACCGCACCCGCACAACGTATCGAACGGATAAACCACACTATGCGAATGGACGAATCAACGAATTGTGTGGCAAGTATACAAATATATTGAATGTGTTTTTTATACAGGGTATTCTAAAAATTAAGGCAACTATCTTAACATCGATATTTTTACTTTTACATGATATTTTTTAAACTGCAAAGTCACATTATCATATCATAAACATATACATATCACCCGAATTTCTTTAACTAATCACTTACTTTAAACTGGAGAACTGCTATAATCATTTACAGAATTATATTGTAAACCCTGTCGACGACATTTAAAACTACTCTTAAGAAGTCATTAGATTGATTTTGCACGTATAATATAGGTCCCCAAAATGGGTTCACCAGTAAGTTCAATATTTCGATTTCCGCGATAGTTTATAAAAATCATTTACTTAACTGACTAAGTAAATCTGTAGTATATTATTGCTCTTACAGGACCAGGTTGATATACTTATCTGGGTCTGAAATACAAACTCATTATTAGCATTTCGACTCGCTGTGTCTTGAATATATCCTGGGGATAATTTGACCTGATATAATATCCCGGGCCCAGCGTTTAATGTAAACAAACCGTCTGATACTAATAACAAGAAGCAACCTGATGGCTCGAGAAGGGAAAATTGTCGTCCTCGCAATAAACCTATAATTGGTACTGGTCATTATACTACGAAGCATTCTGTCCAGACTGTTACGAAATTAGGTTACCTCCATGCTTATAGATTTCACTCCTCAACTACTGTAGCTATTCTGGAGGAGCATCTAAAATCTGTTGCCGAAGATATACAGTTTTCCTGATCGACTCGATGTCTTTTAAAATCTCGTTTCCTTTGAAAGATGTAGAAAGAGTCTACGATACTAATATATGGCCTGAAAGAGTTGCTGTCCAACGCTTTAGATTTCGTCGGAAAAATTTTCCGGGAACCCCTCAAGAGTCGGGGAAGAACTGACATCATCCTCATCTTCAATATGCGTTAATAAAGTCAAGAACTATTCTGCTTCTTTAGAAATATTTTACATTAATATTCATTGCAAATTAATCAGTTACAATTTTTTTGGAGTCCAATGCTTTTGATACTTTATGTTTTATCGAACATTGGCTAAATCAATTTACTCTACAACAATAATAATTAATATTTTGAATTATAAGTTACTAAGCTATGACTCTAGGTGCAATATTGTACACGGTGGCGCCTCTATCTTTGTTAAGGAAGGTGTTTTGGCGAAACCACTATCTTTATCGCAATTCTGCCATGAATCTGATTTGGAGATCTGCGGTATTTTACTAGAGGGTTCGAAGACCGTGTTTGTTTGCCTATACAGATCATGTCTTGGCAATAATTTTAATTAGCTTTCTTCAATTATTTGAGGAATTTAATGTTGACTTTCGAATGCCCATTTCCAATAATCAACTCACTGAGCTGATATATTTGATTAGCTTCTACGGTTTAGTTGTGACAATTCATGAATATACTAGAATCTCTCAATATTATAAAACTTGTATAGATAATATTTGTACTAACTTACTGTCCAGTACTTTTACTAATAGGGTAATTGAGCTCTTCTTATCTGATTATCAGGGCATTTTATTATCTTTAAATGGGAATTATCAGCATCAACATACGTAATGTGAGCAATAAAAATCTTGAAAGTTTTAATTTATCCTTAAAAAAGACCAACTGGGATATTTTTTATGAACCCAGTAATTGCGACTCTAATTGGCTGACAGAATATCTTATTACTAAAGGTAAAAAGATATAGCATATGCGGGTCGACCTACTACAAGAAACGATATGGTGGACCGTATTAGGAATGTCATCGAGAGTATTTCTATAGTATTGACAATGATGGCCGGCATTTTGAGCATTTGCGAAAGTAGTTTTCAGCAATTTTAAATATATTTGTTATTAGTTTATTGTTAGTTCATTTCGGCTTTTTCTATTGTTGTTTCACTAGAGCAAGGTAGAACTCGGTTTAATCTTTTTGCCCAAACCGGGTCCTGCCCTGCCTCGCCTTAGCTCTAGTTTTGTTCTTTACAGTTATGCTCTAATAGAAACTTTGGATTACTAATTTCTATTTTAGGCTTTTTTTCCAGTTTTCTGGTTTTCCTAAAATTCTAGGATTAATTGAAATGAGAGATGAAAATAATTTCTACTTTGCCGACAACTTTTTTCCTCTACAAAACGGCAAGGTTAATTTTCAAATCCGACGTTTCGGATTCGAAAGACCATCATCAACTTTCTTAATTTAAATGCGGGCTTGGAATTTTTATTTCACTATATAAAAGACAGCGCACCAGTCGATTTAAAAAAAAATCAGCATTTTTTGGAGGATTTCGAAACTACGCCATCTAGTGACCACTACCAAAGTCATTAAGTTACAGCATAAAAAGCACTTTTTTTCAACACTCAGTTGAATAAAATCGGTTCATCCCAAACAGAGATATCAGTATTTGAAAGTAAAAATGTTTGACCTTTACCCACCACTTTATTTTTAAAAACTAGTCAAAAATGATGAGAAGCAAGAAGGTGCGCAACTGGTTGAAGAAAATAATGATTATATTTTCAACATGCCTCAATTAGGGAAATTTAAGAGAAAATTGGCATTTATACTTTTGTTACAGTGACTTTTAAAGTCACTGTAACTTTTGAGTTGCTCTCACGCTCCCTAGTGTCCAACTTTAGAACTTGAAAATAATTTACTGCGATTTCTCTTGGCCGATTTACCTAGAAATATAAGCTCTGTATTAACGGTTCCTGAGCTACAGCCGACGTCCTCTATTATCGTACCACCCTGTACAATACTTTTTCTTTCCTGTATACATAATATTTCTCAAAAATTAACAAAAAATACTCTTTTGAATTTTTTTATAGCACATACCAATTTTGAAACCTAGTTTTGACACACCTCAGCAAAATTCCCCATCTGATTAATGGTACTTGAGTGAATATAAACAACATACAAAAAATTATAAATAATCTGTCCAAACCCGGGTTTACATATATCCAGTACTATATCCTTTAATTTGGGATATAATTTCATCTCAATTGCACCTATTAATTTGTAGATTAAGTGGTCTCATATACCACGAATCAATGTAACTCTATCCTAACGGTTATATTGTTTATAACCGTTGACTCTATCCTTTAGAGTCTACACCCGGACCACAGTCATATTGACTGCGAGCTCCGTTTGTTTTTGTTTTGTTTATTTGAGGTCTGATTTTATGGCTTTAATAATTGTTTAATCGGTGAACCTGGGCTAATCTAACGGCTTACGGGACTGATTCACCTAACAGTATTGGCTTTGTAAAAAATATCCTTGTTTTAAAATAGGACTGGGAATTTTATAGACGCCCTTTCTTTACAGTGTACCTAACCAATCCTAAGTTAACCTAATCCGCATTGTTATTAATCACAAGTTTAAAAAATATATAAAAAAGTTATACACCTAAATGGGGATTCAAATACATATATGGACCACATCCATAGCCGAGTATCCTACCATCGACCCTCCCATACTTAGACAAGGATCTCTTTCCTTGTCTAAGCTCCCATATATATGGCGGGACCAGGAAGATCATGCTGAAGTGAATCACATACCAGCATACCACCTAAATGTGAAGTGAATATTCAACCAGTGTTGTCAACCATTTGGGACTATAGCCCGCTAGATGTAAACTTGAAAAAGCGCTAGAATCCGCATTTTTTTTTCAATTTTGTTTAACGTTTTGGAAGAAACATAGGGTTGTCAAGACGCTTCTAAAAAAACATGAAAAATCTATTGAGAAACTTAACCCTAAATTATCAATAGGAACGGAAACAAACAAAATTTTAGGCTTAAACGACAATTCTACGGAAGTCAGGACGTCTGCAAGGCAACCCTAAAAATGTAGGTACCAAGAAAAATGCTGTATTTCAGCAAAAAAATAAATAAATAAAATAAACAATTGTAAATATAGAGCACAAAGACAGAGACTAAAAAGCATCCCGCCTTGCCACTGACGAGATCCCTGACCCAGGGGAGCTCACTCCAGGAACTTAGGGAACTTGTTTATGTACTTCCACATTTTCAATAACACGGGCATTTATTGCCCAAGAGGCATAATCAAAAGTTTCCAAGAGTGACGCTCCAATCAAAATATCATAACTTACCCCGTGAGTTGTTCAGTTCCCCGTCCCCCCGTAAATCAGCTTTCTCTAATATATAGCAAACTGATCAATGCTTTATCTATGTGAATAGCTTTATTTCGGCGGAGTATAAACAAGGCTGTTACATTTTCGTTGTCAAGCTTACTAGCTCAGTGGTAGGACGGATAGAGAACCCAATTGCAAAAGTTGTGTTTCAATTCTAGCTCGGACTATGACTTTTTTGTAGTTTTTTAACATAACTTGTAGATGTGTTTTAAAAACCGGATTACCTTTTGATTTCATCTGATCAGGCCTTTTTTTACGTTGATGTAAAAATGTGTATCTATATTAAAACAAGAAGACTTTTTAGATATTTTTTTAATAAAACATATACTGTTAGGTGGATCCGTCCCGAGTTAGCACTAGGTTTGTTAATAAAGCCATAATAAATAATCAAAAAATGATTCTATAATAAAATAATAAACATTAACAGAAAGTTATCCAGTCAGCTGTTGTGGATAGCTCTGTCTGGTGGGACATTTTCGGCTAATTAAATTGCTGTTTCAAGAAAGTATAACGTCAGCAGTTTAAGCAAATCGCCGCAAGTGGCGCCACACGCAGTCAGAAACTCTTGAGGTTTACACGCTTCTCAAATTTATGATTTTTTTATCACATTTCTATATTCCGTTGACTTATGTCAGAATTGTCAAACTAACTTCATTACACGAGGGCACCAAGCTTTATTGGTATTAACTAAAAAAACAATAAAAATGTCGCAATGGGGATTTCCAGATTCAGGCATTTTACGAAAAAACAAAGCAGACGAAAATCTGGATCAATTGTTGGTATTTGGATATTCATGTAAGATATTTCGAGATGACGAAAAAGCACTCTTCATAGACCAGGGCAAACATCTTATTCCCTGGATGGGCGACGAAACATTAAAGATAGACAGGTAATAAATAATTTTTACATTTTAAATAAGAAGATGCATTATCACACATTTTTTCACTACTATATCTTGCTTATTGTCATTGCACTTGCGTTTTATTAGGTAATGCACACCTTGATACAGGACAGGATACACAGATGTTTATATTGTTGCATAGTTAAGTTTCATTAATAACAAAATTTTTATGGAATTGTATATAAACTCAGGCCAGCCTAGTTTAGTGGTTAGTGAGTTTACCATTAGCATGAAAAGTCCCTGGTTCGATTCATAGTGAAGCCAAACTTTGTAATAAATATATTCTTCATGCTTTCAGAAACTTAGTGGTCGCCGATTTCAACAGTAATATGCTGAAATCATCTTTCAAATAGTACTGGGTGGATCTGCTGTGGTAAAAAAATTATACAGGAGAGAGGAATAGTGTGAGAAAGATCGCTTGAAGGTGGTGTTAGCATGACGCGGTACCACTAACAGCATTGGATTTCTTCTTGTTCTCTCAACATTTTCACTAGCAAAAACCAACTTATCTCTCAGATAGGAAGGGAGCCTAGATGTTATTTTTTTTTATTAGAGTGAAGAAATGTACATCTCTTCTTTCATTCATGCTAAGCAAGCCGTACTGCAAGTAATAAGGGGTTATGTGATCCCGCCTCCCGATTAATCTTTCAACTAAATAAAAACTATCTTGCACTTAAATAAACTTTGTCCTATTTATGTTTAAAGATAGCAGACTTCTATGTCTGCAGAGTACTTAAGACAAGAATTTTGAACTATCTCTATACAACTTGCATAGTAATTATTTAGACATGGGCCGTATACTGTTAAACTATAGATCCCAGACACTATTTTGATATATTTAAGAAGTATAGGATAGGTTTTCGTGAGAAACTTATAAACAGCAGTTAACCAAAAAAGGTTAAAATTATAAATATATTTCAGAGTACCTGGACCAATTCTTTGACTAAGTTTATTTCTTATACGTGATGTGCATCATTACTGTCATAAGTTTTACTTACATATGTTCTCTAGATAAACTTATGCAAAGTATAGAGAGAGTCATACATACAGGTTAATCCACTATTAAAATGTAACACCACTGTATTAATTTATTGTAGCTATTTAAACTAAATTCTTTATTTAATTAAAAAAAGTTTTATATTATACATTTTATTAAATTTGTTTAGGTATGACGGCAGAGGCACATTACCGGACATCAAAAAATTTGAAGCAAGTAGGGAAGGTTATGATACATTACGTTGGCTAGGACTTAGTGAATCAGAAAAAAAGTTAGAAGAGTTATGTGATAGCGAAAGATACTATTCTTTAGAAATTAATGAAGAAGAGGAAGAAATGTATAAAGGTAAGCGGTTAAATGAGAAATAGATTGAATTATTCATTATCAAAAAAAAAATTTCAGTGATTTAGATATGTTTGAAGTGAAAATATTCTTGTAATAAAATTTTAAAATATAAGGTTGTTTTAAGATTTTTTGGATGCTTGTATATTTCTTAATTCATGAAACTTATACATTATTTTTTTTATCTTAAATGTTACTTGTTCCACATGGTTTTTCCAAATTAATCTTTCAACTAAATAAAAACTATCTGGCACTTAAATAAACTTTGTCCTATTTATGTTTAAAGATAGCAGACTTCTATCTAGTCATATTAAAATTTGTAGCTACAATTTCTACTTTCCAAGAGATTTAATTTACAATAACTGCTGTATGCACTAACCTTCATCCAACAGTGATAATACCAACAAGGAACCCTTTGGCACAGATACTCTTTGGATCAAAGTTAGAGTCAAGAATACTTTATTGTCATAAGATTTAGTCTCTTTGACAAAACTGAAGAAATTTTATTGATAATTAAAAAGTTACATATCAAATACTTAATAAAATTGGTCTTAACTACATAAATATGTTGTTGCGAAGTTGGAGGGGAACCACAACTACAGATCCAAAACAATGTAAAACCAAAAATCTAAAGTTAATATGTATCAAACAGGATGTAAAGAGGTACAATAATAAAACAATATGACAATCACCTGAATTTACAAATATAAACATATAATGGATTAAATAAAATAATAATATTAAAACATGGTAATAAATTATCAGAAATCTATATTAATAGGAAAGTAAAAGAAAGTAGGCAGAAACTGAATATTTAATTGTAAGTGGTTGTAGATTTTGCTGCCATTATAAAAGATATAATTCTTTATTAAGGTAGAATGTGGTATTGGGAGCGGTAAGACCCCAGTTTGTCTTGTATTATAATCTCTAATGGTCATTTGGTCCTTTAGTTTTCTATACATCAAACATGCTGTTTTCAAAACATAAATACACATAAACAATAAAAGATTGTCTTTCACAAAAAGAGGCCTACAAGAGTCCTATATTCCTGCTCTATACATGTACCTTATCGCCCTCTTCTGCAGGACACACGTCATTAATTAAGTACTGATTGGAATTTCCCCAAAAGACTCCATACCGCAAGTGCAGTTGTTGATCGAAAGTAAAGGAAAAATACAATAGACCAAATTCATATATATATTTCATGCCAGCATACAAAAGTACTTACATACGTCAACAGATTGGTATTAAAAAACATTTAATAATAGTTTATTAACGGAAAGTTACAATATAACTAAATCCATTTTATCACATACATTGGATGCATTCTTACAAAAAAATTAAGTATTGTATTAAATCTATTAATAAGTTAGTGTAAATAATTAGCATTTAATAAAATTTTTTTTAAGTTTAAATTTAAAAGTATCCAGGGACGTTAAACATATCAATATCCTCCAAGGCATTCATTTCCTGACACATTCTTGACAAGGGACTGTTGAATCCATAGTTTGTTCTGTGATAAGGAACATTAAATAAGTTATGTCTTCTGTTAACCCTTTGTGGAACAGATATAGCAATCGAGCCAAGCAGATCTGGGGCATCAACTATAGAGTTCACTATTTTATAAAGAAAAATAAGATCTATATAGACACGTCTTTTTGATAATGGAGGTAGATTTGAGGCGAGTCTCATATTTTCATAATCAACCTGGTCTTGGGGTATTCCTGTTTTAAAGGCTATGAATCTAAGAATTCGGTTTTGGATTCTTTCCAAATTTTCAATATAAATCCTATAGTATGGCGACCAAATTGGAGAAGCATATTCCAAAATTGAACGTATCAGGGAACAATAAAGCATCCTAAAACAATCAACATTATAGAAATCAGTTAGTGTTCTTTTGATCGATTGGTAATGTCATTAATATGTAAGTCAAAGCGAAGACTACTGTCCAACAAGACACCCAAATCCTTCACCAAATCAAGACGAGTGATTAATTTATCCGCCAGTGTATAGCTGAAAATTACAAAGCTTGGTTTCCTATGGAAACTAATAAGTGAACATTTTTTAAAGTTAAGATGCATGAAGTTAGACTGGCACCAATTTGTGAGCTGATTCAAATCACTCTGCAAACCACTATAGTCATTTATATCCTCTATTTTATTGCAAATTTTCAGATCATCTGCATATAATAAATAATGGCTAGATGTAATTACTTCCCCAATATCATTAATGAAACAGTTGAAAAGCAATGGAGCCAAGTGTGAACCCTGGGGTACCCCAGAGGTCATCAAGATATCTGAACTCACACAATTGTTTAATTTTACTTGTTGCCTTCTGTCTGACAAGTAGCTACTTATCCATTGAAGGAAGGTACCATGAACTCTCAGACCATAGGCCTTGGAGGAGTCTGTATAAATGGCATCCACGTGTAACCGCTCCTCCAAGGCTCCCAGCAAGTAATTCCCATATACTAGGAGATTAGTAACTGTGGACCAATTAGATACAAACCCATGCTTATAAACACTAAAGATCTGTCTGAAAAGAGGGGTGATTTTCTGAGAAACTATGTCCTCGAAAATTTTAGCAAATATGCAAAATTTAGAAATACCATGGTAATTCTCAATGTTAGATTTATCACCTGATTTATGAACTGGTGTCAGATAAGTGGTCTTCCATAATTCAGGAAAGACTCCAGTGGATAAAGAAATATTGAAAATGGTAGATAGTGTACTCGCCAACAGACACTGACAGTTCTTAATAAAGACAACCGGTATGCCATCGGATCCAGTGCCCAGGGAACTACTTAGTCGAGATATTGATTGAAAAACATCTATTGATTGAACAGATAAGGAACCCAAGTTAATGGAATTTGTGTAGGTGAAACTCTGCAAGTCATAATGCTCATTGGAATACACTGTTGAAAAGAAGGACTTAAAAAATTCAGCTATGTCCTTTGAATTCTGTGCAGTTTGATCATTATAATACATAGAGTTAGGCAGAGAGAATTTTGAGTTTTTTGTATTGACATAATCCCAAAAGGCTTTGCTGTCATGCAGTATACCATTTTCAACCGTAGAAATATTTTTGTTGTAATCAGTTCTATAAGACTCTTTGCATAACCAACGCAGTTCAGAAAAAACATCAAAGTCAGCTGGGGATTTTGATGTTTTATATTTTTTGTGAACGATCTTTTTTTCAAAGATTAATGCTTTCAATTCAAGGGAATACCGTTTAGGGAATTTCCCATTTTTTGATTTTGCTTTAGGAACTAGATAATCAATACAACCATTTATGCAATTATAAAAGTTATCAATTGTTTTATTTACATTTCTGTCATCCATCAAGAATGGCCAATGAATACCAGATAAATAGTGCAAAATTTCCCTGTAATCACCATTATTAAAATCATTATAGATATAGTTAAATTCTAGTTCAATAACTTTGTTTGGTACAGGAATTTCAATTTCAAGAGCAGGGTGATGATTATCACAAGTTGTGATCGGGACTTTAGAAAGATTGACCTTAATATCTGCTGTGGTAGAAAAAACTAGGTCTAGTATATTACCTAATGTGTTGGGATATGAATTTAACTGATACATATTAAGATAAGCAAAAATATCTGATATAAGTTCTGACTGATTACTAGTATTACCCCTAGAGAGCACTCCATATTGATCATTGCACCATGATATCTTTGGTAAATTAAAGTCTCCACACATAATGAAGTCACTACATTTATAATTATTCACAACATAGTCCAGAGTTGAACAGAAGTCTTCATATGTTTCCACTGAAGATTGGGGAGGTATATAAACACATGCCGCTAACAGTTTATAGTCATTATTTAATGTTATCACAATATATATCTGTTCATTCCTTTGATTATTTATCCTGATCTGATATGACGGCAAGTTTTTTACTGCAATGAGGACTCCTCCACCTCTTTCTTTTCTTTTTTCCCTGGAATGATCACGTCTATATATATTATAATTTACCAGTTTCAGTTCGTTATTATCTACATTTCCATTAAGCCATGTTTCTGTAAAAAACAGAATATCATATTCATCAATTTTTACTGAACATGATAAGTCGAAAATTTTGTTATTTAGGCTTCTAACGTTTTGGTAATAGCCTGTCATTTCAGTTTTATGCAAACCTATTTTGCTTGCTGTTGTTGTCTCTTCCTGGAAAAATTTTTCATTCGATATGGTCCTCATTTTGAGCTGAGAAATATAAATGGCTTAATTGTAACTCCAGTTGGCCAGGTTTCAGCATTCAAAATAATGTCTTGTAGGTTCTTGGGCACTGTTATTTTAAATGATGATATATGATCTTGTTTTGATGGTAACTTTTCACAGCTCAATATATCCACCTTATTTTTTTCCCAATGTGCTTTCACCATTTCCACCGTACAATCAGAACTTAAGTTTCTTACATATATATATTTCCTTTGTTGAGCCGCTGTGATTGTAGTCTGCTTGTTGTTTGTCCCTTTTATAGTACGTTGATTTGTTTTATTAACTCTTTTATAACTTAATCTCTCGGGGTCTCCTGACATATGCACATTTTCATCACATGTAGTAATTTCTTCTGTGGTAATTGGATGTTGCTGTATAGGATTATGTGCGATTGTGGGGAGATTATTTCTATCTACTGTAAGTGAAGGTTTAAGAAATTTTATTAAGTCCTTATTTGCATGTTTAATTGCTTCAACTGTGAACTCTAGTTTATCAGAAATTAAGTCAGACTGATTTTTTTAGTTCCTTGGAAAAGAGGGAAAGTAATGTTTCCATATTACTATAATTTTGTGATATTGGTGGTTGAGAATTCTTAGAGGTCTGCATGTAATTGTTTACTGGGGGAGTTATACTACTTGACCCCGGCATTTTCAATTTATTAATTTCTTCTTCAAGGGAGTCAAGTCGTCTCTTCATATCTGGACAAAGGGAAACACAATTGACGCATTCAGGACAAAAATCAAATATCGCAAGGGAATCCAAATAGTTCTGCTTTGTCTTCTTTTTGGGTGCATTCTTTATTACATTTGAAACAGCATGTGGCCATGTTTGAGGTTAACTATGGAAAAAAATATTTACAAAAACTGGCAAATAATGGATTATCAGCCAAAGTATCACTTCTAATCCGCTGGTTAGATCACACTTTTCAGTAAAGAAACACCTCTGAACTGCACAATCTTTAATTTGAGAACAATAAAATTGGCTATATTTACGTTTTAGGCACGTTTTCAAATTGGTGATTTTTACCGAAAAATACGTAACTTTAAGATGCTCATTCAATGCACCGCCGTCCTCTGCCTTTTAGCATACTATTTTCATGGAGTATTGTTTATTTTGACATCTTAAAAATAATAAAGTTAGATATTAGATATAATTATTATTATTATTATTATTATTATTATTAAACATAAGGTAACAAATGTCATACATATTGTAATAAATATAATCTAAATAGGAGCCTAATAACTGGAAATTGCACCTAAGTGAATGAACACTTGTATGTACACAAGTATTATCTTTGAATTTATATTGAGAATACAGTTAACCTCATGCTAAAGCTGTACAAATAAAAATTTAAAAATTACATCAACAACAAATATAATTTCTTATTTTAGCAAACCTTATAAATATAGATGTTATCCTATTGAAATAGAGCTTTAAATTTATGTAAATATTTAAAAATAAAAATCCTACAACTATTATTGAATTTTTTCAGTCTTGGCAGGGATCTCAATTCTAGGGGAAGCAAGTTATACATTTTGGGACCTAAATAAGAGAAAGATCTCAATTTTTTTGATCTATTGTTTACTGGCATCTCCAATTGTTCACTGACCTTAGACCTAGTTTCATAGATGTGGTTTATAGTTTGTTTAAATTTAGTAGATTTTTTAATAAATGAGCATGTTGACAGACAATATAATCCTCTCACATCCAATATGTCCTCTGAATATAAAAGCCTGGTAGTCTATCGCCTATTTTTTCGAAATATAATCTTAAAAATATAATTTTGAACTACATTTAAAGGCTTTAAGGAATTTTGATACAGACCACCCCACACCACTATACCATATCGAATTAAAGATTCAATAAGGGCTTTATACACACACAACAACAACTTTTTACTTAATATCTCTCTCAAAACATAAAATTTGTACACTAGTTTCTTTATATTTTTTGTAATTCTAAGTACATGATGATCCCATCTGAGATTACAGTCAATAATTACACCCAAGTATTTTGTATATTCAACCTCTAGAATATCACCATCAAAGTTGTCAATATGAATGCTTTGGAAGTGTGGACGATTGGCTGCTGTGATGGAAAAGGCTATGTAATTCGTCTTTGAGGTATTTAAAGTTAGCTTAAATGTGTCTAACCAATTTTTAATTTTGCCCATACCTTGAATGGCAAAATCACAAACAGAAGTCCATGATGATCCTGAAAACAGAACTACAGTATCGTCAGCATAAGACAATAATGAGCCATTGTCAATGTCAATACTAGTTAATGAGTTGATGTAAGTGATGAAAAGTATGGGTCCCAATACAGTGCCTTGAGGTATTCCCATTGTAATGTTAAGTGGATCGCTGCAAACATCATTAATTTTGACAATCTGTGTTCGACCGCTTAAGTAACTCTCGAAGACGCTTAACGCGGTGCCCCTGACCCCATACAAACCCAAAACGTTAAGGAGAGAGCCATGAGGCACCGTATCAAACGCCTTGGCGAGGTCCAAAAACACAGCAATGCACTTATTGCTACTGTCAAGGTTGGAAGTTATGCTGTTGGTTAATTCACAAATTGCATCGGTAGTGCTCAAACCGTTCATAAATCCAAATTGACGTTGAGATATGATATTATTTTGTTGAAGAAAGCTGACCAGGCGATCTTTAAGACATTTTTCAAAGATTTTAGCAAATGTGTTGATAACACTTATTGGACGGTAGTTATTTATATCAGACTTGTCTCCAGCTTTATGGACGGGTGTTATGATAGCAATTTTAAAACAACTTGGAACTATGCCTGTTTTAAAAATTAGATTAATTATATGAACTATTGGATTTTACTAATTAATTTTATTTATTAACTTAAAAATTGATGAAAAATTCGGGACACATATAAACATAAACAATCACAATTACCTAACCTAGGGACGTTTGACGTTCGTTTTATGGTTTGTTTATTTTTTTTTCGGGTTTCAGAAACTTTGTTTATCTTAGCAGTATAAAACTATAGAAATTGTGTTCTGTGTTAATGAGTTGTTTATTGGGACCTTAGATACCTGCATAAACGAAGACAGGACACTAGAAGGCAGGAAACGGACGAAAAATACATTGAAAATATCGTTATTTTGTTTTATATTTTGGTGGTTACTGTGTGGGTCATAATTGTACAGAAGTAGTACAAATAGTCGACTATGACGTCATATGAGGACGGATGTTATCCGTGATATAGATGTTCATGATAACACACAGAATAGTGAAGATGGAATAAATTATTGTTTTAAGTGCTGCTTTGAACTTTAAATGTAAACAGAACTGAACTGGCTAATATTTTACTGTTTACTTCCTACTTTTGAATATTTTTAACTATTGATATAATAAATAATAGGGTAAATATCTTTTCTATTTTAAAATGACTGAAACTGATACTCTTTTTAAATGCTGCACTAAGTTAAAAAAGACTGAAAATTATTTTTGCGTGGTATGTGCTAATATATTTCATAAAAGTTGTATTGAAAGACATCATTTTAATCATTTACCCTGCTGGAAAGGCATACAATTTTATGTTCAACCAAGTGCAAAGATAAAATTGGTGATGACAAAGACAAAGAATTACAGATTGGGAAACTTAAAAGTGCAATAAATGACATCAGGTTAAAAAACGAAGAAGAGATTACAGATTTAAAACATATGTACGAATCAGAAAAAAAGGAGCTTAAAAATGAGATTGAGTGGTTGACTAAGAAGCTGAATGAAAAAGAAAATCACTACCAAAGAGAAAAAAGGCGCACCCAGGATTTTACAGACAAGGTTTTTGATGCTGAATCTCGTTTTGTAGAGCAACTGAAAGAGAAAATGGAATATATTACAAAACTTAACCAAGAGATAGGCGATTACAAGAGAGAAAAACTAGAATTCCAACAAAAACATGATTGATCAATAAGGGTGCTAGAATGTGATAATAGGTGCTATCTTGACGAAGTTTGCGAATTGCGTGAGAAACTGAAGTTGATTGATAGCAAATCCAGTTCTGATTCTTGTTCAGAATTTGCAGGCAAAATTACGAATGGAATAAATATTGGATCAAGAGAAAGCTATAATAAAAAATCGCAACTACTTCTTGTTGGAAACACATTTAGCATCAAAGGCTGTCTTGCTTCATTGAAAGCCCAAACAAGAGGAAAGTTCGACATAAACTGTCAGTATAAAAGTGACTTTATGATTACGGATATGATTTCTACAGCGATTAGCTATAGTGTAAACTTCTCAAAGGACGATTTTGTAATTATTTTTGTAGGATGTGAAAATGCTATACGGGGTAAATCTATTAAGAAAGAAGATTTAAATGATCTTTCAAATCTTTCCCTGAAAAGTAATCTGATAATAGTAGGCTCTGCATTTGCTTCTGAAAATAGAAAGATTTTAAACAATTTTATTTACGAGAATAATAGCACTATCCATAATTTTATTCACAATGATTCAAATAATTCAGTGTATCTCAATTTGGATAGTTTCATGCATCGCAATGAAAGATCTTACTCTGCTCAGCCTTCCTATAATAGTAAACTTCTTATTTGCAAATTATTACGCTACATCTCCTATTTATGAATGATAAATATAAAAACAAATACACACATGTAAATTCTTCAGAGCAGATTAGTAACCTCAGGATAATGCAGGAAAATCGGTCAGACAAAACTTTTTTAGAACAAATCAACATCGAAATATAACTTTCTTGCTTTTAAACATACAGTCGATAAAAAATAAAACAGACGATATGTTGCTGTTTTTGGACAGTTTAGATTATCCAGATGTAGTACTTTTGACCGAGCATTGGCTTGGCTGCAATGAGACAATAGCTTTAGACCACTATATTCTCTTAGCAAAATATTCTACACCAAACACTACTTATGGCGGTACCCTGATATTATTGAAAAAAGACTTTCTTAAAGCAAATTCGTTTATGGACTTTGATAGATTTTGTGACATGCAGATTGAAAGAGAATTTGAATTTTCTATAATACATGACAACAAACTTAATACGTATATTATTTGTCTATATCGTTCTCCGAATACAGATGTAAATTTATTTATTTCTAGATTAGAGCAACTATTGTCGCGTTTTCCATTACACGCAAATATAATACTTGCTGGAGATTTTAATATTAATTTTATGAATAAAAATCAATCTGATGCACTACTGATTACCAATCTATTAAACTCCTTTAATTTGAATATGCATGTAAAGAAACCTACACGTATCTGTGCTCACTCAGCTTCTACTTTTTACTATTTTTGTTCTAATGTTGTGCCTGGTAATGTCATGTCCTCTGTTATAAGTGCTGGATTGTCAGACCATGAAGCTGTATTTAGCAATGTATCCTTAATCATGTATAGACATAAACCATTAAAAAGGCATAGTAGACTTTTACAAGCCGCAACTATGGTAGGTTCTTTCAACTTTGTAATGAGGAAAACTGGAGCATTGTTAGAAACTCCGATGATCCACTTGCTACATTTCATCTTTGCCTAGTAAACATTTTTAATAAAGCTTTTCCTTTAAGAACAATTAAAAAAAGAAACCCCAAATCTTGGCTTACACGAGGTCTTAAGGTGTCAGCACATAATATGCGATTACTTCACAAAATCCGCAAATACTGTCTGCA
Organism: Kuschelorhynchus macadamiae; assembly: GCA_030620095.1. Classification (NCBI taxonomy): domain Eukaryota; kingdom Metazoa; phylum Arthropoda; class Insecta; order Coleoptera; family Curculionidae; genus Kuschelorhynchus; species Kuschelorhynchus macadamiae. The sequence goes on from JAUTXW010001505.1 coordinate 166,170, forward strand.
TAGTGAAAGGTTTATGTCATATTACCGTACTTATCAAAAGGTTTATAGAGACACCATTAAGAGAGCAAAACAAAATTATTTTTCTATGAGAATAAATCAATCTAAAAACAAACAAAAAGAAAGCTGGAATATTATCAGCGAGCTGAGTGGGAGAGAGCAAGTGGCGAGTGAATGTGGTGTAAAGTGTGATGTCTTAAATCAGTTTTATTGTTCAATTTCCACAACGTTTACAGGTAGTATTACTTGTTCTACGGATGCTCTGGAATATTTGCAGGACATTTCCGTTCAGCATTCGTTTCATCTTCACCCAGCCAATATAGATGAGTTAAAGAGAACGATACCTGACATTAGAAATGCAAATTCATCTGGGTGGGACAATATATCATTGAGGGTTATACGGGAATTACCAGATATCATGCTTCATGCTCTAGTAGGAGCCATTAAAGTATCTTTTTCAACAGGAAACTTCCCCGAGTGCCTGAAAAGGGCAAAAGTTATGTCAATCTTTAAGGGTGGTATCTTGAGGAACCCTCAAACTTTAGACCAATCTCCTTAATTCGCACATTGTCTAAAATAATTGAAAAATTGGTTAAGAAGCGCCTTGTTAATTATTTGAATGACAATACTGGAATACTTAGTGCCTCTCAATTCGGTTTTCAGTCATCGAGGAATACCAATGATGGTATATATGAATTTTTGGAGAACCTGTACTTGGGTTTGAATGATGGTGAAGGAGCTGTGGCAGTGTTCTGCGATCTGTTCAAGGCATTTGATTGTGTAGATCGCGGAATACTGCTGAGCAAGCTGAAGATGTATGGTTTTGGTGACACAACAGTGTCTTGGTTTGCGTCATATCTGTCTCAGCGTGTACAGTCTGTGATAGTTAAAAATGAAGAATCAAACCTTCTAGCAATCGAGTGGTGTTCCCCAAGGATCAGTTTTTGGACCTTTGTTGTTCTTGCTTTACGTGAATGATCTTGCTAGTGTAAACATAACAGGTAAAATCACTATGTTTGCTGATGACATGACAATACTTTGGCATCAGAAAAGTAAGGAACTTCTTGAGAATACGGTGGCTGAGGACTTGACAATAATCAAGGAGTGGTGTAATGCAAATCGCTTATCCCTTAACATATCGAAGACCAATCTAATGACCTTTAAATGCAGCTTAAGTGACGTTTACTTAGAATCTCAATTAATATCCAATGTTCAGGTCAACAAACTTGGGGTTAATTATAGACAATAAATTGAGGTTTGATCAACATATAGAAAGCATTTGCACTAAAGTAGCGAAAGGCTGCTTTGCAGTGCGAGTTGTAGCACGCGAACTGGATTTCCCTACAGCAAAGAATGTATATTTTGCACTTGTGGAATCGCACTTGCGTTACGGCGTTACGCAAGAACCCCAGGTTCTTGCGCTAGATATTTATTTAATTCTATCTTTATTCTTCAGAAGCGAGCACTACGAGCTTTATGTGGTGTAAAAAAACGGGAATCCTGCAGACCTTTATTTTGTAGTCATAAGATCCTTACACTGCCCAGTATCTTTATTTTGGAAACAGTGTGCTTATTGCATAAAAAATTCGGGGATCAAATCAGTATCACGACTGGACCATATTTAATGCGTAGAACACATCAAATTCCTCTGCCAATACCCAATGCAGCACTTACCAAAAGATCGTTACTTTATAATAGCAGGACGATTTTTAACCACCTTCCCATCCAATTGAGACAAATAGATAACTGCAAATCTTTTAGAACACAAGTAAAAAGCTTTCTGGTTGAAAGAGCCTATTATTCAGTAGACGAGTTTCTGGAATTCTCATTTTAAAGAAAAAATGTAAAAAAAAAACAAAAAATATACATATATATTTATAATTGAATTTTGTCGTTCTTGTATTCTATTGTTTTGTGTATATCACCGACCACATGACTTATATGTAGGTTAAGTTTCTTTTTGTTTAGTATTAGGATTTTAGCTTTGTCAATGAATTTTGTTTATGACAATAAAGCCATGTTTGAGTTTGAGTATAATAGTTTCAAAAAAAGAAAATGTGATAATAATCTAATATAAAATAATCTAAAAGGAAGAACTATATATAACTTATAAAAAAAACATTTAAAATCAAATACGCATAAAATCGAAATAAAATAAGATTACAAACCATAGATCACAATAAAATCATTAAAACTATCATTAAAAAATTCATCAGTAGAGTAAAATGCTTTTTTACAAAGATAACTCTTGATTTCTTTGTTGAACAGACTGGCCAGTAGGTCTCAAATATGCTGTGGAAGCTTATTGAAGGCTTTAGGGCCATAAAAGTTGACTCCAGACTTTGTTTTTGTAAGTCATTTATAGTTAGGTTTGGTGTTTGAACTGCTGCGAGTATTGTAATTGTGAATGTTATCATGTCTAGTATATTTATTCAAATTAGATTTTACATATGTTAGGCATTGAAAAAGATATAGACTAGGCACTGTTAAAATATTAGATTCGAGAAACTAGCCCGACAGTCATCTTGGTAATTTAGTTCAGTGATAACCAGCATGGCCCTTCTTTCAAGTGAGAATACTCTGGAGGTAGCTTGGCCCCAAACAAACAAGGCATAGGACAAATGAGCCTGAACGATAGCAGATAGCATAAAATGCTGTGACAAGTACCCTCCGTGATCTCAGCATGATATTACCACGTAAGCTTGGTAAACTCCCAAAAAACGAATATACTCATTGTTGCTCACTGAGCTCAAATCCCTATGAGAAAAGTATATTTCCTTCATTTTATCTGTGTTCAGACACAAGTGATTGTACCAGTCAGCAAGTTCCAACCACGTCTCCTCCACCATTATGCGAGACACAGAAAGATCCTTGCAAACACTTAGGGCAGTAGTATCATCCACAAACAATATGACATCAGTCATACTGTTTGCAGAACCAGTCACCCTCAAATCCTTAATGTAGATCAGAAAGAGAACTGACCCCTGCGGGACCTGTAGTTGTTCTGTAAAATGTCAGTAGTACCCCTGTTGAGTGTCACAAACTGCCTTGTTACCAAGATAGGATCGAAGAAGGTTTACACTCTGCATGTTGAAATTATATCCCTTAAGCTTGTTAATCAAAATGCCAAGGGAGACACAATCAAAAGCCTTCGACAGATCACAGAAAAGAGAAGCCCTATAGCCACATTCCTCAAAGCCCATATTAATAATGTCATAACATTTTTTTATTTTCCATGACGGTAGATTGACCTTCCCTAAATCCGAATTGACTAACATTGAATAAATTATATTTTTCAAAATGTTCAATTAGCTGTTGTTTTAAGGCTTTTTCCAATATTTTTCCGAGTATTGGAATGATTGAAATTGGTCTGTAATTACCAGGTATATTCTTGGAACCCTTCTTATGAATGGTAATTATCTTAGAGATTTTCAGACAGTTTGGAAACACACCTTTCTGAATGCATTCGTTATATAGCTTTGTAAGGCATTGGCAATACATTTTATAATTTTTGTATTAAGACCAAAAAGGTAAAAATTCTGTCCCTGGGCCGCACCTGACATGAAAAACTTTTCCACTGGTACTGCTATCAACTGAAAGGCCACAGACCATATTCTTAACAGTGGTAACAAAAAAACTAATAAATCTGAGGATATACTACAGGATATAACTTGTTTTTCTGCTATGCTGCTCGATATTCCCTAATAATATTAACAAGTCCAGGACGGTCTTGAACTCTTGACAGTTCTGTCAACATATTTGGGGTCTCCCTCATAGTAAGAAGTTCATCATCAAACCAATTGATTTTTAAGTCCCCATTCACAAGAGCCACCTCTCTAAATGCAAATGCAGTGTCAGCGGCCCCTACCATCCCATCCATAAACATGCCATCGCTCCCAAAGTATCTTGAAAAATACAAGACCTCGTTGTGGCCTAGTTTGGATTCAGACTACTATACAGGCTATTTTTGATCTCACCGGTAGCGTGTTCGACGGCCTTGAGGAGGGTAAGCAAACAGGTAATTCTGTACAACCTCAGCAAGACATTTGATTGCATTGACCATAACAGACTTCTAGACAAGATGGAATATATGTATGGTTTTAGGAGTGTGGCTCTTTGGTTTTTTGAGTCATGTCTTAGAAACAGACATCAATGTGTGGGGCAGAACCAGGACATTTCCAGAGTAAAATCTGTTCAATATGGAGTGCCCCAAGGATCCATCCTGGGGCCGGTTCTCTTTATGCTCTATGTAAATGATCTCTATTACTTTCTCTTTCCGGAAAAATGTATCCTTTATGCTGACGACACAACCCTTATAACCTCTGCTATTGAGCGACAAGACCTAAATAATCAAATTACTTACTTACCCGAGCTGCAAGCCAAACGTTGGTTCGCTGGCAATGGTTTGAGCATGAATCAGGAAAAGACACAAAAAGAGTGATAATTACCAGTAACAACAGAGTTGTTAGCTGCTTGGTGTGACTGTGAACGATGGTCTTTCCTGGAAGGAACATATTGATAATCTATGTCGAAAATTATCTTTAAGTATTTTTCTCTTGAGGAGATTAAGACATTTCCTTTATGATATCAGCTTTAATACTCATATAGACTGTGTCATATTATGGGGTAATAATCATCAGTCTGTACGAGCCTTTCGAATGCAGAAGAAAGCCATCCGTATTATTGCAAATTATAATTATTAGATAGAGAGCATTGATGACTACTTTTTATTTGTCTGAAGATTCTGGCATTACCTTCAATGTACATTTATCAAAGCCTTCTTCAAATCCACAAAAATAAGTGCTTGTATAACTCCAATTCAGGCTTTTCTCACTATAATACCAGACATGCTAAACAGTTGCGACCACCAGGATTAAGACTACAAAAATCTGTAAATAACTCTGTCCCTTTTAATATATACAATAAACTTAAAATGGCAACAAGGGAGCTAAATCTTCCCCAATTTAAAGTAATGACTAAAAGAGTGCTGATTGAGCATGATTTTTATGACATTAATGCATACATAACCACTAATATTACTATATAAAGCATTAGGCACTCCAACGATCTGTCACTGTCATGTCATTTTTGGGTTGTCATAGGACAAACAAACCGATTTAGCCAATGAGGCTTAAATATTGGTTTGATAAGTCCTACAATATTGGTTAAATAGCTGTCGTAGGACAAGCAGCTGTTTTGTTGGACTGCCTAATTGCTTTTGACAGATGCTATTTAGGGTTAGTTTTATTACCTTCACCTATATGTATTTGTCAATAAGTTGGTTGTTTATGACCTATTTTAACAGTAACTTGTTTCATGTGTTCAGATTGTTTAGGTTAAGTCAACTTTGCATTAAAAGTTGCACCCAAAAATTGCACTTGACAATCATGCTGAAGCTTCATGCTCTCAATGAGAAATTAACATTGTGGGTTTTGCTGTTACTCAAATTCATATTATTTGCAAGCAACCAATCTTGAAATTGCTGAATGGGTTGTATATATTACAGATAGGATAGAGTATCTGGTTTTTATCTGTTAAGGTTTGTAGTGACATCGGCAAATACAATTATCTTAGAATTGACTTGGAAATTTAGTATACTATTTACATAGATCAGGTACAGTATTGGCCCAAAGATTGAGTTTTGGGGAACTCCGTGTTTGATTAGCGATAACTAAAGATGCTTTGATTAAATGGAACATACTGGATGTGCTCAGAGAGGTAAACCTCATAAGACGAAGGTTCTTATTTATTTAGGAAGGAATTTCTGATCAATAAAAGCTGTTTTAATTAATGTTTTAAACCATTATCTGAAACACTGAATAAATTAAATTCTAAGCCTTAAGAAAGCAGCCATGTGAAAGGAGAGTGCTGTCTATAGTTGCTTCTATGAGAAGATGGAGAAAAAGTGGAATGATTCCCTGTATTTCTAGATGTGAGAAAAGAGTCAATTTCAGATAAAAGAAAGTCAATTATCAGTCAAACCAAGACTTGAAAAAAAGAATTATTAATAAGAATAGTCAATCAGCATTTGATCAGCAAGGGATGTTCAGTTTACAAGACAGAAATTTTAAAAATTTATTCTTGACCATTTTCAGAGTATGAACATGACACGGATAAGTTGGGGACCATACAGGAGACAAATCTCTTAAAACAGTTCTGATAAGAGTCTAATATAATACTTTAAAAGTGTAAATGTTTGAAAAATTATTACACTCTGCAAATAAAATCTAAAATCTGTAATGACCTGTTAGTAATATAATAAAAATGGAAACGGAAGTCCAATTTAAGATCCAAAATCAATACAAGTTCCTTAATTCAATTCACTTTTCTAAAAGTTTGATCATTTAAAACATTTTAATAATCCACTGTCTTAACATCCATCTTAAAAGACATAATTTGACATTTGTCAGTATTAAGGTTTAGGTTATTTGTTTTACACTACTTGGGAAAACAAACAAGATCAACTTGCAATAGCAAGTTTACAGTTATCAGATAACAACAAACAGGAACACCTCAGATATAATGCAAGGTCATTAATAAAAATACTAAACAAAAAATGGGCCCAAATGATTCCTCATGTGCACACTTCTTAAATGTGTAATAAGTAAATTTATGCAATAATATGTCTAAGGATAAAACCTAGTTATTAAAATTATTTTTCCAAGCGGATCTTACATGCTAATAATGAACAAAAGGAGAGTTGGTCAGTTGTCGATGACTTGATTAGTGATGGCAAAAAAGATAAAAACCACAATCTAAATCCACACACGCTAATTATCTTTATTATATCTTATTACTCCCCATCATAATGATTTAAATTTACCCTACAAATGTGTATGAAATTATAGACATTTTTTGGTACCGTAAAGAATATGAGTGCTTCCAGATATGAAGATATATAAGTAAGTGTTTTTACTAGGCTTCCTGATTATTTGCTGAGGCTATTAACAAGTTGTTCCTTTCAGGGTGCTTCCCTTCATGCCTAAATATGGCTACAACAGTTCCCCTGTCTAAGGGGGGAAATAGTGAGGAACCGCCTAACTTTAGACCCATTTCCTTATTGCCAACAATGTCTAAAATCATTGAAAAGTTGGTAGAAAAGCGGGTCACTGCATTCTTTGACATACATAATATACTCAGCGACATTCAGTTTGGATTCCAGTCATCTAAGAACACCAGGGATGCTACCTTTGCATTTTTGGAAGACATATCTAGGGTTAAACAATTAAGAGGGTGCTGCGGCATTTTTTGTGATCTATCAAAGGCTTTTGACTGTGTGGATCTTGAAATACTGCTGCTCAAACTTGAAGTCTATGGCTTTAGAGGGATCTCGCTGAAATGGTTTCAATAGCACCTATCTGAACGTTATCAGACTGTTCTTTTGAATAACCAACAATCCAAACCTATAAGAACCACTGCAGGTGTTCCACAAGGATCGGTGTTGGGACCTTTACTCTTTTTACTATATGCCAATGAAAGTTCACCGTATTTGCGGATGATACCACCATTCTTTGGCGCCATGAGGATAGTGATGTCCTTGAGGAAATTATAAAGACAGATCTAATTACCATCAGGGAATGGTGTGACACTAACTACTTGTCTCCTAACATCTCTAAAACTAATATTGTTACATTTAAATGTCAAATTAATAACAGTGTTTTGCATGATCAGATAGTTGAGTCTCTGCAAGGGTTCTAAATTAAAATCGAAATTCTCAGCCTAAATAAAAAGCTCTCAAGAGGCTGCTATATGGTGAGAGTCGCAGCATGCGAATTGAATTTCTCAATGGCAAGAAATGTTTATTTTTCGGTAGTGGACTTGAGATTTGGCGTTTGCTTCTGGGGATCTTGTTCCAAGTGTCTTAATTACCCTCTATGTACCAGTCATGTTGTATCTCTTTATTTCTTACATCAACCTTTACAAAAAATGCAATTTTTTATAACGTAGAAAGCTATTCAACTCTCAACCAGAACACTTAAGGCAAATTCAATAGAATAAGTTGTTTGAAAGAGGGGCCTATAAAATGCTAGTCGCAAAAGCCTATTATACATTAGATGAATTCTATAATGATAGATTTAGAGAACATTTTATAGCTAAAATTAAAATCTATCTGTATCTGTGCCTTATTATACTGTTTCTGGATTTATTTTTATTTTTGTATTGTTGTTTTTTCATTTTTCTACAATTTTATGTTTTTTTGGGATTCTTACTTTTATACATAATTTTGAACTTTTGAAATGATGACCATTTTATCTTATATTTTAGTATTGTGATTGTCATATAAACCTTTGTAATTTTAGACATACCTTTATTTAATTAAGCTTGATATGTGAGTTTACATATTATTAACTTGTGATTGACTTGGTCATAGGCTTTTAAATAGTCAGTGTAAACACTATTAATTGGGAATCCAGTAAGCAGTGTTGGTATTATTCTAAAAGATTACCCGCCAGAGCATAAGCCATGCTGGTTATTTACAATCACACCCCAACACATTCAGGGGAGGTGATCAATTACCAATTTATCTAAAAATTTTGGGACGGTGAATTGCAGGCATTTTCCTCTATAATACTTAATATTATTTCTGTCGCCTGGCTTAAATGTAAAATAAGACCAAAGCAAGATTAAAGCAAGAAATCCTGTTACCTGTAATAATAAGTCATAATTTTGATTTTAATTTATTTTAATGATTGCTTTTTTTCACATATATATAGTTTATAGTTAGTGACTTTAAAAGCAGGGCTAGGTTATTTAAACCACTGGAGACAGTGTACCTTGTATTTTTGTGCTTTTCTACGTATTGTATATTTCTTATACAGAAATGTACACAATAAATATTTCTTCAGTTTCAATTTGAAAAATTATTTTCACTCAACAGTACCTCTAGCAAAAGCAGCGAAAAAAATTCTCAGATTTGTCTCACCAAACATTTGACTTTGTTGCATATTTTGATTAGGTCAATTTTATCAAGGATTTTATATTGTTACCCAGGTTTACAATTATTAAGTAATTTGAGATCTAAGTCAGTGTTAACAAAGCCCTCATGTATTAATATCACCAATAATTCTAATAGTTTAGCAGACAGTCTCTTGTATATGTAATATTTAAATCTGATTTTTGTAGAAGAAGCTGCTAAAAGGCAACTTACTAATGCTTTTGCTTTTGATTATAATAACCCCCAACCTGTGGAATCAGTGCAAAATGTTGGAGTACCTACGGTTCCTGAAAAAGAAGAGGAAGATGTGCCATATAAGCCTTCACCTGTGCTTGATGTACCAGTCGATATAAATATGGTAAGTAATTTAGATTAAAAAAGTATATTATACTTTTATGATTTTTAATGTCATTTTTTTGTTTGTAGCAAAGTATTTTCTTTGTAGTAAGGGTTAAATAAATTATAATCATGATCATTTATGTAATAATGATTGTTCAGTAGTTATTTCTTTCATTACTGGCAGTAAAAAAAAATTGAATTTTAGCCAAATACTGTAAAAGAATATGCAAGAATAGAAAAGACTGCCCTATTTGTGTGTCGACAAGGGCCACAAATGGAAATTCTTATTAAAGCTAAACAAGCAGATAATCCCCAATTCAGTTTTTTGATAGTACAGGACCCACTTTATAAGTTCTACAGGCATGTTTTGTCTGCATTTAAAAATGGAAGGTATCATCCTCAGTGTGAAAAAAAAGCAGGTAATTATAATTCAATTTATAATATATTTAATACTTTAAATTAAAATTTAAATTGTCTTCTATTTTGAATTGTCTGACTGATTGGTTTAGTTTTTATGATTCCATATTTCTGATTTGTTTCTCTTTGTACAAAACTTGTACATTAAGGAAAATCATAAAATGACGGACATACGACGATATTCTAAATTTTTCGTTATTCTTCCTATATTTTTTTTAGTCGGTAACAAAAATTATAAACTCAGACCCTCCCAGAAGAAAATCCTGTTATATTCGTTCATTAAAGAGAGGACTATGTGGTTTCTTCTGGGCAATCTAAAAAATCTTTTATGAAATTTATGACCCTTGTATTATTTAGCTAGGTGCAATGATTAAACCTGTAGGTCTAATTTTTACATATTTGGTTTTTGATTTCCATTTGGGTTTATAGAAAACTATACCAGATCAAAATCCTCTCACTCAATAATTTTAAAATTCGTTAAGGCTGTTTTTCTGATTTCAAAAATATATGTAATATATTTCTACCTTTGTTAGTTTTTAAAATATGTAGGTAAGTTTAAATATCAAAATATTATATCATTACCGACTAGTTGTGTGGTATTATGGGGTTTAAGTGCCTGGTAGGGCATAAAAAAGGACATAATTTTGTGGTAATGGTTTGAAATCAATGCTTTTTAACATGCTTTAAAAACAAAATTTGTTTTGACGAATTCTGAAAATTTTTTGCCTAATTTGTGTAGGCAAATTTTATTTTAGAAGACCACGTCACTCTAAAATTTAGTATAAAGAACAATACAAGCAATTTTTTTGTTTTCAAAATAAATTTTGTTGAATTCAGAAAAAAGGACTGGGAAAACTGTTTGATTAAGTATGAAAATTCTGTTTTTGGTGATTTTGATTTGATGTCTTATTCTTATAGCCAGGAAGAACTTCATAATTAGGTGTTTGTCATCCGACAAGGACTGAACAGAGCTTAGTTTTATTATATATTAAAAAAACTAAAATAGCCATTAAATATGTAACTTTTTCTGCAAACATAAATTCACAATATATATATTTTTCAAATTGTATTAAAACTTTACTCATTAGAAGAGAGGACCAGAGTTTTATTTATATGGATATTAATGGCCATTTTACGGTGGTTTTTAAATACCTTCCCTGTATTAAAAGGTGGATTTAACTTTAATCATAGGAGAGGTAATTTTAAATCATAATAGGGGTTAAAAGCCTATTCGCCATTTTCTAAATCTAATTGAACTTGAAGATAGGTAAAACATAGAATTTAATTTTTAAAAGTATAATAGGTGTACTTTATATATAAATGTAAAAAACAAATTTCACTGATATAATGAAAAATAAAATATCTAATATAATATATAACATAATTAAGCTCAGAGAACTTCTTTAAAACAAAATTTTTAAACCAACAGGTTTGGATTAAAAGAAGTAATGGATGATCTATAAAATCGGATATCTAGTCTGGCATTAGCAAAACGAATATTTAATAACATCTATATGTTATTGAAATTTTAGTATGTTATTGAGCATGTAAAGATCAAAAAATTAGAGCCACAGAAAAAATTCTATGTAAAAAATCTATAAAGAGCCATTTTTAATTTTTTAGCATATTTGATAATAATTGAGTTACCCTATAGCTCAGAAACTAGACGAGCTAAAATGAATATGTGGTATCCTTGGTTTCACCAGAAAGTAGCATGGGGATGTGAACACTACTCTATTTTTATCATAAGTGAAATACCCCATAAAACATACGAAAATGGGATACCCGTTTATAAACCTTGTTAAATGCAAAACTGTTATATTTTCAGATGAACCTCAACATGTTTCGCAAGAAGAAGAACAAGACTCTCATTATTTGCACCCGAGTTTAGTATCTGCAAGCGCCAAACCGGTAGGTGCCCATGAATTCACCAGTATTAGACCTAATGAACTTTTGGTTTTTGTAGTTTTACGGATATTGCAGGTTACATTAAGTAACATATACAAAACAACGTGGGTAAAGACTTATTTTATGTGCGGTGTGGTGGTGTAATGACAATCTTTAGACCTTTAAATGAAGAATCAATATATATTTAAATTTAAAAGTACTCACCCTAGACTTTTAAAGAAAAAATTAATATTGTTATGTTACCATGACTAAATGTATTTCAAATAGGAAATAAATGCTTAAAAAGATTAGCTTTTGTTTGGTCAAATCAGATTTTTTACCTTATTTAAGACTAATTTATAAAAAATTAACAATAGCGTCTAAATGTAAAAAAATTAAACTATATTAATAAAAAAACATTTAATAAAACCTCTGACCATAATGAAAACTACTACTAACCCTAACAGCAAAGGACCAGGACCCAAGAAGATTTTCTAGTAACTCGCTTGAAGTTTATTATTCTTAATATGAGTTATTCATTAATTCTTCAAAATAACATTTTGTTAGTTTGAACGATTGTCATTCATGTTTCTGTAGATTCTTTCAACTAAACTTTTACTACCTATAAACATAACCAAGGTTAATTTCACACTTAAAAAAAACTGCTTGGTCTACAAAAAGCAATTTTTATTTATTTGATATTTCAGTTTAGGTGCATTGTTAAATTAACTGTATTTAGATTGGCGGAAGGTTCATTCATATTCTTATAACTTCATATTATTATGTCTGCCTTTTAATGGCTAAAAACAGTGAATAGAAAAAAAGTATGTAACATTTTTTTTAGAAATTGGCTGAAACCGATACATTTATTGGTATGTGTAAAATAGAGCTGCTATTTTTTTTCCAAAATATACCAATCTAAACATTTTTTTAAAACAATAGATCCCATTTATACCAAGCAATTTAAATTTTCGACTAAATTTGCAGTTATCTTACTTAAAATATGAAGCAAATGCAGTTGGGAATTTAGTTATTAACTACTATATCTTTTTTTTATTAGTTATTGTGTGTTTTTACGATTTTAGTCGGTGTTACTGTATAAGTAATATAATTGGTATTTATTTTGATTTCTAAAATAAATTAAATTGTATTGATTTACATCCAAATTTAATTTTAAAAATATATGTGTACATTCCCAGTTTTGATAATAAATTTCAAATATTTATTTCTAAATATGCTCCTCGATTTTTTTTATAAAAAGAACTAAAACTTATTAAAAATACCAAACTCTCCAGGGATCAATCTTCTGTTATTATAAATGTGATGCCATGTTAATTTGTCTGATATTTCAGTATCGGAAAAAATCAGTAACGGTTGATCTCTAATTTTTTTTATAACAATTCAATTTGGAAGCATAAAATTATGATTAAATGAAATGGAAACAAATATATATTTGGTGGTTGTTAGGTTGTTCATCTTGAGTATATTTCATCCCAACTTTCATATATAAGTAATTTACATATATATTAAGAAGATTTTGTCACATATTTCAAGGATCTTATGGATTAAAACTGAGGTTAGCGAGTTAATTCTGCACACCAACAGGCCTCATTCCAGTACCTAAACTTTGAATTGCATTCTAAACTGGGGTAATGTGGAAGAGACCAAGACAAAAGACAATAAAAAGCAATTGGAAAACATACTAATCTTTTGAATTATTATATGTTTTACTGGCTGGAGAACCTGTTATATAGGATTAACCAGAGACCAAACTCTCTTTATATAGACATATAAGGCCACTCCATATACTTAATGCTTCAACAGAGAGAGAGAGAGCTCTGCAAAGTCACCAGGTCATTGCCAGTTTTTTAAGAAAAAAAAAACGCTAATCTGTTTAGAAGCATGAAAGAGGAGGTGATATGACATTTGAGCATTATGTTTTGCAGGTGTATTGAAAAATAAATCATTCCAAGCTGCATATAAATTCACTGAGTTCTACAAAAATCGGCAATTTTGAAGTTATTTCAGTAAATATGTTGACAGTTCAAATAGGGTATTTTGGAATGTTATTTACTAAACTCCTGTTATAAACATAAACTGTAAGCATAAGAGAATCACCTGTAGTTATTTATACTAATCAAAAAATAAATAATTTGGCATTATAAAATTTCCTAAAAGGTACATCACTCTACTTTGATTAATATTAAGTTAAATAATTCACTGTAGTGAAATGTTAAAAGATCCAGTCATAATTTGTGTGTGTCAAGTGACAATCAAAATCAATTTTTTTAAATACTTCTTGGTATTTTCAACATCATTTAAATATTTCTTTGTTTTTAAGTACAAGTCATTGACATAGCAGATACAGTTGATCCGTTGGATATTTACCCATACGTCGTCATTCATATTTATTTATTTATTTACTTCAATTCTACGGCTGAAACTATTTACAATATATTACAAATAATTATAATTTACATCTAACAAAACAGAAATTCAATTGTCACGTTACATAATATCACTTAACTTACTTATATATATATATATATATATATATATATATATATATATATATATATATATATACGTCATTCTGTTCAAAAATATTGTTTATTAAATTATGTATTTATTCTCGTTATTCTTTGAGGAACGTGAAATGGTATCATTTCCAGTAATTCAGGACAAGATTTACAATTTTGTAAAGTGTACACCGATCAGTTATCATTCGTCGATTCTCTAGCGTGTTTAGTAATATTAAAATATCATTTTAATTGATTTGGTGACTTGGTATTTTTAATTTAAAAGCAAAAACTTTTTTTGCACCATTTCCAACTAGTCAACACAGACTCTGTAATATTGAGAACACACATTACAAGCATGCTAAACAATAGATCTTACATAAGAACAGTATAATATTCTAAAACAATATTACTAAAGTTGGTAAGTATATGCTGCATCAGACCCAGGAGCTTTAACACTTTATTTACAATAATTTCAATGTTATTATTAAAAATCAATTCTCTATCAAATGTTACACCTAGATCCTTTATAATTGTTACTTTCTCTAAACTAGAATTACCGATCACATAGTCATAATCAATAACATTTTTCTTACTTAGGAACTGCATTACATGACATCAAAAATTTCTAGGGTAAAATAATTAATAAATTAAATTACTATTAAGTAACACTACTTATCAGCAACAAAAAATGCAACAGAAGTAGCTTTCTAAAACAACTGATTCGGAGATTAAACAGCACAAGACTATAGAAATACAAATATGAAGAATAAAAAATGACAATAACCTCCAAAAAAATATTTGACGTTTGAAGTTTTTATGTGTAAAAAGCCTGCCTATGTTGATGCCTAGCAAGTTCGTTTTGGTAATTTAATCTCTTAACATATTTATTGAATGTATTCATATTTGGAAGACAATATTTTAAACTTGATCATTTTCTTTTATTATTGGTTTATGGATTACGCACCGATAAGAGAAATACGATGTTTAAAAAAGTACGTCTTTAGTATTTTCATCAATTGATGACGCATGGGTAAACATTCAGCGGCCCAACTGTACATATTCAAGTTAACTATTTGTAAATAACATATAAAAAATATATGGAAATTAATCTGTGAGTGATAATGAACTACTAAACTAAAATAATATTATTTTATGTTAAAGAAAATATATCTAACGTAACACATCCTGTAAGGAGAGATAGGGAAAGTAAGTCAATAAAAAGCTTGTACCTAATTAAAGAAAGAAAATGCTATTTTAAAATGTATCTTGAAAAACCCAAAAATTATAAAAAACAACAATATTTTATTTTTATTGATTTATTCATAGTTTATAGAAACAAAAATCGACTCAACAAAAAATAAACCATTTGTGTTGTTTTGGGTTTAAAAGTAGGTACTCTCAAAGTCATAACTTCGTTTTCGAAATTAGTTACAACAAAAGTTTATATCCCGATTCTGTAGCAGTTGCTTAAATAATGCGTAAATCACTGACTTTACATATGGAATAGCAGTCATCCCACTTTATATCCTTCAGGTAAAAGTATTTTAGCATAAGTATTATTAATATTTTGTCATAGATTTCCATGAATTTGTATAAATATATAATGCAGAAACGGATTCTACTTAAAATTGATTTGTGTGACAAACATGTTGCGATCTTAAAATGTGGCACAGCATCACTATAGCTTTTGGTCTGTCTAATTTAAAATGCAGGCTATCAGTCAAATATGCATTTTGCCAACTTTGACTTTGGTTATATTCTTCTAAAAATTTTTTACATGACATGACACAATATCATTCTTTTAAAAGAAATTCACGTATTTTGCCATAGCCATTCTTCTCAATAAACTTTGTAACTTTTGCGACATCTTTAAATTTAACTTAGCAATATAAGTGTCATAATTTTTAACAATATTTCCGTTTATTCCATTTGATGTCAAGGATGACAAGTTTTAATGATAAATTTTACTATACAGATTTTGTCATTCATTTATATAGGTAAGAATTAACCCGATGTTTCAAATTTATGCAATTTTAAAACTGTCAAACTTAAACATTATCACTTGTAAAGTAAATATGTATTTTTTATTATGTCCAGGCTGAAGACATAACAAAAAGTTGCAATAATAATTGTGCTAAGGGATAGGAATAGTATAAGAAACAGTGCTAAAATAACGCAGTTCAATAAAAGCACGATTTTATTGGCAAAAAGAAAGATTGCCGAATACGGAAAAATAACCGTACAACCAAGTTTGAGCTGCATCAAGGAATAAGTTACCGGATAATAGATTGATAAATTATTTGAAGGTCTTCAAGATGTACTTAAGATTGAATTGTTCAAATACAAATCTTCACGAGAAATGTTTTTTTTAACTATAAGCATTATGAAATACTTGCAATTTAACTTAGGGAAATAACCCACAAAATTAATAACCCTAAATTGAATGGTCAGGCAGCGCTTACGTGTCTGAAAAATAAAAGCTTTTGGCTGTCAAACAAATATTACAGGGTTCACGACACAACTAAAGCATAAAAGATAGCCTTACTTTAAAAGATTTTTTTAATGAAAAAACTTTTAATATAGATAAAGGTAACAGTCATGTTGATATTCCTAATAGGACTTTTAAAAATATTTACTATTTTTTTAATTCTAGGTAAATTATTCTACACAAATTAATTATTAGAACTAAACAGATTAATTTGAAATACATTTAGTGATTGCATATTAAAAAAACAATTCTGAAGCAGTATTATGAATGACCCTTAATAAAAACATAATCAAAGTTTTAGTTGATTGACAGCACATGCATATAATTAATAGTCTATGAGCAATTAAGCTGTACCAGAATTTTATAATCGCGGTGGTAAGTACCTATTTCTACAACTATGGCGCCCTTATATTTTAAGTTGTATCAAAAAAAGACATGACAAGAACACTAATGTTAAAAAATCTTTATTGAACCTAAGCATCAAAACAGTTGTGTAAGTAATGTCAAATCAAATCTAAAATATATAGAAGCTTTACTGGATAAATTGTAAAATTTTATTGTCTAAAATATATCTGCACTTTATATTTAAGTAAGTTTTGGAATTTTGTAATTTTAATCATGTCATTCGCTTTAAAAATAATGTTGTATTTTATGTTACAGGTCTCCTTTATATCAGTGTTATAGCGTTCAAAATGAGTGAGGACATGGATCTGATTTTTTTTTGAGCTTTTACCCAACATTTTTTTTTTGCATTATTATTTTTCCATAGAAAGGGGAAGACAATGTTCTGAATACAAATTTATTCTAAACTTGAACAAAAAAAAGCAGACTCTTTACCCTTTAAGATCAAACATTTGATGATGCCACAGTGTTGGCGAAAGCACTGTCATGTGTTTAATTTTTTGTAAAATAAAATAAGTGGAAATTTTAAACAAGTGTTTTTGTTTACTTGATTAAAATGGATTTCGGTCAAGTAACGGCTAGTTCTATTCAAGACTCTTAATGATATTTTTTATAAACACATCGTATGTGGAGCACATTTTCATTATTTCTTAATATTATTTTTAAACATTTTTTTGTTTTGTGTTTATAACACTTTGTTCCAATGGGTAAGTGCAGACGACCATGTAAATCATCAAGAAGTTCCGCACCTTAGCTGTCATTCAGGGTTCCCGAGCAGAAACAGGAAGAACAGGATTTCTGTCATTCATCAAAATAGAAATTTAGAGCTGCTGATGGTGAATGATCGATAATGTATACCAAGAATTATGTAAAATATTAAATATAAAATTGTACTCTTAATATGAAAAAAGAAAATTTTAGTGTACATATTTTTTTTAAGTAATTTTAAAATAATACCCTAAATAATCTATTTAGAGTTTTATACTATAAGGATATCAATATTCTATATTTGAGAAAAATCAAATAAAGAAAATATTGTACATAGTACTTGGTGTTTACTAAATAATACGTATTTGGTAGTTAAGACCTTAATTTATAAGGTCACACCTTTTCCTCGCCCTTCAGCCAATAACCTCCTTCTTTTGTTTTAAACAGGACCCGCCTCCTCCACCTCAAAACCCACCCATTCCTAGTGTGCCGTACAGACCATCAGCTGACTGCGCCTACTCACAATTGGTTAACCGCATCCAAGGATCCGGATTAAGTAGCAATGGCCAATCCGAAGCTCAGGCTGTCGCTGTCGGCCATCAACAGGTTCTGGGACAAGCTGGTGTGGTATCTAACCAAATGCATTTAATCAGTCAGATGTCACTGGAGCAACAGTATCATCAGTATTATTATGTTCAACAATTTTATGAATACTGGAGGCACACTGTTGTTAATAGTGAACAAGGTGGTATGTATATTTTGTTCGTTAACTGATTGGTAAAGCAATTTGAAATTGTTATTAATATTTTTTAGCTATATATGCGGGATTACCATTAGAATTTAGCCAATTAGATCAAAATATGCAGAGTTACATCCATCAACATGCTTGGGCTCAGTTTGTTCAACATCACCAGAAGCAGATGCAAGAAGCCCAACAGGCTGCTCAGGCTAATGCCAACAATAATTCTTATGCCCAAATCGGTAAGGTTAATTGTAAACTATTTTTTTTTGCATTGCTTTTTGATTTGTTTTAATTAGTTTCACCTTTATTGGGATTATTGATGTTTTTTTTATTTACTAAAATGATTATTCTTGGATTATAAATATTTTTTATAAAACTTATTCTATTCCAAAATTCAATTGTTTAGGTGAATTGACCTTAACATTAAAATTTTAAGATTTTGACATACTGTAAACTCTAAATGGAACTTAGTTTTTATTTTCTTATGGTATCAACTTTGAGTCTAACTGAAAGGTGACATACATACAAAGCAAATTCTATATTCTTTTATAAGGCTTCCATAGTTCTGAATTTTATAGTATCGTACCTCCAAAATAGACAACTTAGGTTATTTTAGGGTCATTCTTTTCAATTTTTTATAACTTTGGATCACCGTAAAGCTCCAACTTTGACCTAGCAGTTTTTCGGCTTTTTAAAAAATATATACTTGGGGTGATTGAGAGCTCATCTTGCTTTTTATATGCAGATGACCTCAAAATTTACTTATAATAACTAGTATCCCTGATTGTGAAAATGTTCAAAAATATATTATAACTATTATTAACTGGCCAAAAGAAAAATGGTATTTCCCTCAGTATTTTAATACTGATAAAAAATGTTGTCGTAATTTTTGCACATATAAGGATACAATTAAAGAAATGCAAGATGGGGTATTATTCAAATCCAAGACTCATCTTTGTAAAGCATAGTACAAATATTCTTAATAGAACAGGTAGATTTTATGGTTGAGATGTTGAGAAACAGTTTTACTAACTTGAACTGTGTAAAGAAGAATTGGAATTACTCTTCGATGTTTTACCTACAATTGCATGAGGCAACTTCAGGGATTTTCACTGCACGAGATCAAAACACACAAAATACATTCTTAGTTAGAAGCGTACTTAAATATGTTTCAATAATATGGAGTCCCCATTAGCTGTGCTATAACTACTTCCTAGAGAAAATTCAGAACAAGTAAATTTTGAGCCACGAGTATTGAAGACTAGTTGCATGAAAAATATGAGTTTGTAAATCTGTGAGTTGGTTTATCTGCACATAAAATTTTCCCATTGTATAAATTCTGCATCAAATTTAATCACAGGGAGCACTTTTTACATACCTTCTTCAACTATAACCAAAAACCCACTGCTCTATAACATTAAGAAGATGTTCAACCACTTGGGAGTATAAAAACGCTTTTAATTAATGCATGTGTAAGAGTATGTGTAGTGTTATGTATTATATGTGTTTTTAAATTTAATTTACTAAATAGTTTATTTTATTATTGTGTTAGTTTTAGCAATGTTTTGTAGTTTTAATGCAGTAATGTTGCCTATTGTTTATTTTGTATTAAGCCTAATACCTAAATGACTTTGTCAGTATGATTAATATTGTTGAGGCATTGAAAAAATAACAAGTACTACATATTTATGCATTTTGTCTATGCTGAATCTTCATAATACGAAACATTGTTTTACTTATTGTTTCTTTTTGTCTATATTTCTATGTATTTATTAAATAATTTCGATCAGGCTTATTATGACTATTATGCGTTTATAGATTTAATTTTTATTTAGTATTACCTTTACAGATTTGTAAACAGAGTTTTGATCTTATAGGATAAAGCATGTATTGATTGATTGGCAATCCAGTTTTTTTAAAGATAATTAATTTTAATGCACCTACATATATGACAAGAACATAAATAATTTATATTTTATCTAACAGAAATAGTTCGTAGTAACTACCATTTCAGCTCACCCTCGCTTAAACTCTGCATGGCTTATAGCATTCAGAATAGTTGTGATATATTTGATTGCACATACACTATGACAAAAGCTGCATTAAAGAGATTGTTCAAAATAGCAGACGTATCTTATTATAATATTTTGGTTTTGAATATTGGAACCAAATATTGATTATATAATCTTTGAACTGTTGATGCTTTTCCTGGGTGGAAATCCATTATTTTGAGAAATACTAATATCTAATTTCCACTTAAATTTTCTCAAAGTCTACCATTTTCACTTTTTAAATGTCAATATCTGGAACTCAGTAAAATGCCAATGTAATAAATTATCTAGTTCTGTTAATAGATAATACACTTTCTCGGTCTACTGCCTTTTATACAAGAAAAAAAAACTTATGCTTTGCAGACATCTGCTTGCTTTATATCTCAGTGTGGAGTACAGGTTCTAGTTATATCTTACAATCAATAAAAACGCTTTATAATTGGGCAATAAAAATGTATGTACAATACCTCTAATATATCAAGTGACCATTTACAAAAAGCACATCTACTGACCTCAGTTTAGACAATTATAGGGCATATGTAAATTCATTAATTCATTCATTGGTTTTAAATTATATGATAATATTCCTGAACATTTTAAATTATTAACAAATCAAAACTTTTTTAGGAAGAAATTAAAAAACACATTCTGCGGATAATGTGCATTTAATACCATAATTTAACATAATTGGTTGTACAAAGGTATTAAATTTAATAGAATATGATTATCTGACAAAGTAAAGGTCATTACTATTATAATTTAACTCGCAATTTAACATAAGTCCTTAAAAGAATCTGTCAGATATCATAATTTTATATTAGATTATTTGTATCTCCTGTGTGTAATGTTTCTATTATAGATATATGTATTTCTTTTTAATGTATGGCAAGCTTGTTTTATAATACAACGTCATATTGTATTTTCTGGGAATTAATAAAAGCCATTTCGAATATTATATATTTAAAAAAACTTGCAATTGCACCTTATGCCATATTTTTGGGTCATCTTGTATAAATAAAAATATATTTGCAAAACGCACTTTTAATAATCAAATCTCTGGATAATAACTAATGAGATCCAAGTATTACACACTAAATTAATCTGTATATGAGACAACCTCTCTATCTTTTTTTTTTCTAAAATGACAAATAATATTTTTATTGACTAAAGTCTATAAAAATTTCTCAACGTGAAAATTATATTTCTTAATAAGAAATATTTTTCTCGAAAATTAAATTTTTCATTTACCCATCTTATACAAGCTTAAAACTGACATTTTATTTATTTTTTGTATTAATAAACTTCTCTAAAAAATGTCCCTTTGGAGATTTATACTTCTGAAAGGGTTTGTATATTGATTTGGACATGATTCTGATGTCTTTTATTCAAGAGGTTAAAAACTACAAAATATAAAAAAAATCAGCGATTTTCATTTAAATAGGTTTTCCTATTGAAGTTGAAGGGTGGTTCTTTCAACAAAGGTTATTTTAAACGTGTTCAGATTATTTGTTGTGTCTAGAATGATACAGTTTGTCCATAAAACCAATAGGGAGACAGATAAACGCCAAAAAGATTTTTCTTGTTTAACAAAGATCATTGTATTTTTTTTGTTTATTAAAATTATTGTTTATGAATTATGCTGGTTATTGTTTAGTATCAAATCTCAACAAAGATGGTGTAAATCCATATACTGCAAACGTACCTCACCTACCACCACCAGAATTGGCAAAAGAAGAACCAAAAGTATCTACAGATGTAGAAAAAAAACCTGAAGAACGGACAGTGACTCTTGTAAAATATGAAGAAAATGAAGGTATTTAATTTGAATATTTTTATTTTTAAACTAAATTTATTATTAAATTTGACCAAAATCATGAATTTTATTTGGCCACGCTAATTATGCAACTACTTTTACAGCAAATATTGGTAATTATTATTTTAAATAATCAAAAATTAAAGTTGTAATATCCATTGGTAATGTTGCAGTATTTGACATTAGGGTAAAAATATACATATATTTGGACTAAATTACAGTAAAAAAACCTTTGCTGTCCTTGGCCGCTGCTTATGGATCAGGATCGGAAAGTGATTCGGATAGTTCTGATTCAGATTCGGACTCGGAAGATTCTGTTAAAAAGGAACCCCAAGAGAAAGTAGAAGTTTATAGGTAAGTTTTTCCTGAATTTTTTACACTTTATATTTAATTTTTTTTTTAATTAAAGTTATGCGTAACATACGGAGTCCACCGAATGCATTATACCAATGACTGCGCCAAATCACGTGTATTGAAATATTTAACTACAAATATGTAATTAAAATTGTATTCAAAACTAAGTATTATTCTAAAATGCTTTAAGACAACATTTGAGAAAACTCTCAAATTGCACTTTATTTAAACAATCTAATTTAAGAAATATATATTTTAAAAAAAACTCACTTATTATGTGCCTAAATTCTAGCCATTTAACTGCTTAAATCGTCACAAATCTTTTTTGTATGTGTATAAGGGATAGGTAGGCAGTGTTTCTTACTAGGTCACTGTAATATTTTTATATTTTTGCATCCATTATCAGTTATCCTGTCTGATCTACTGCTGTACATAAGCTCTCTTAATAATGTGTATCTAATTTAATCCTGGGTAATGTAGGCTCAATTTTAGTTGAAGGATGGTCTCTGCTTCTGAAAGCATCTTGCCCATTCGATTATTTTCTTAGTCATTCGTTGTATTTATATACTGTTTCTATTTGATTATTTGGAACTCTATGGCTCAACATGAATCCCAACTTGAAACATTCAATTGACTGTCGTGTTAAATTAAAAAATATTTGAACCATTACAACTGACAGAATACATTGATTTAAACACTTTCTGCTTCAAGCATGTGGGAATATCGGATTTGAAATCGTATTTAGATTCCCAAAAGCAGCTCATGTTAGTGCAATTCTTGGATATTTATAAGATGTGATCCAGCCAAATATTTCAGCTAGGAACTAAGTTAAATTGGGTTTTGGATGTGTTAATTGTAAGGCAAATTTTATCAGAAGCAGATGTTAGTTTTCCAAGTAGCATTTCTGTTCTGTTCAAGCTAGTCGAAATCAGCACGATGCCGTCAGCAGCTCGAAGGTGGCGGAAATTGTCATTGACATTTTCATATTCTTTAGTTCGATATTTTTGAACATGTACTTCAGGAGGGTGCTAACGATTTACAACAACGGGTGGTCGTTAGTATCGAAAGTATGTCTGGTAAACTGCCTACGTTATGTCTATGTAGATATGTTTCAATATACATACAGAGAAACTGGTGGGATGTGGGAAAATTAATTGTATTAAACAATAGTTAGATATCTTAATAATCAAAAATAACTTTACTATTCAAAATTATTACAAAAGTCGAGTTTCCTTATTTTTCTCTTTGTGTTTTTGTAGGGTTCCTTCTAGTGAAATGCAAACTGTGATAGACAAAATGGCTGAGTATGTGTCAAAAAATGGAGAACAATTCGAGGAAATTATTAAACAGAAGGGTGATGCTAGATTTGACTTCTTAAACGAAGGACACGAATTCAATAAATATTACAGGTACATACATTTTACATATTGGTTTTGAATCCAAAACAGTATAGGTCAGGAGCTTGTTTTGCTTACTCCTGACTAGCGTTTTATTAGTTATAAACTTATATATAAATATGTGCGTTGTCGCCTCTAAGCCATACATTTATTTAGTGATCTGGAAAAAGTATCGAATACTATTTTTTTGGATACAACAGATACCTGCTTTATATTTTAAAGTTGTATTTCTTATTGGGTGTATAAGACTGCGATTTAGGCTGCTTTCGTTCTTTTTGTCAAAATGGAAGGCATGGAACTCATATATAGAGAACAGAACATTCGTCAGTCGTTAGCGACGTACAGTATATATCGTTATAACCATAGGTCGCTATTTCCAAACACCAAAATGATATAGTTTAATATGTACGTACAACTTAATTTTACAAACAACTTATCACTGAGATAATTTAATTAAATTTTAAGAAAAAATCTGATATTTTATTTTATTTTTGTAATTTCCTTATTTCCTAAAAAGTTTATTTCAATAACATTTTCCAAATGTAGCAAAGCAAAATCTGTTATACACTCTCTTAGATTTTAATTAAGTTTTTAAAAAAATTGAATCTTTGAAAAGAAGCCAACATAGAAGGTTGTTGTTTCTTTTTCTTCTACTTCGTCGTTCAGTTTTGACTCCAGATTTGGATCTGAGAGATGCTAAAATTTCGTCTTCCATCATATCCTCCACCATTTTGAGTTCTTCATCAATATTTGAAAAATGTTCCTAATTTTCTTGTGTTGCATGGTAAACTACAGCTAAAGTGGGGGCCTATTCAACTAGAGGTAGATTGCGTTCATCCTTCATGAAAAGAGTTTTCTGCTGCGTTTACTTTAAATTCAGCATGTGTAAAATAATAATATTGGGGGTTGAGAAACACAATCTCAAGTTTTTGAAATTAGACAAATTTTATTGTTTTGTCGGGCATCATTCTAAAAAATTAACCTATTTCATCTGTGTGAAAAATATCTTCATCTGTGTATCCTTTTCTTAAATTTGGGCACATTGTAGTTAACCAATCGTTACAAATCTCTTACGGTACATCTACTGCTACTTATTTTATCAAAAACAATATTGTGTTTTCAAAATAGTTGAATCCAACTGCATTTAAAATCTTCTAATTCAAATCGCCTAGCAAAATCGTCCACTTTTTCTTTTAATAGGTTATACTAATGGGATATTGCAAGTTATCTGAATTTAGAACCATTCAAATAAAGCCTCGTCTACTTTAGATTGGTTACCTGATGCGATCTTATTTACTCGTATTGATGAAGAACTGTTCTCATATACATTCTGTATTTCATCTAGATATTTTGACATTGTTGAGATTGTTGAATGTACCATCTTAAAAATCAGTATATGCGTATTGTTGTAAGTATTAATCTGTCAAATTCTTTAGCAATACCGACAGACTATCAGCTTCCAAACTCCAAATAAGTGCGGCTTTTTCAGCGATTGTAAACGCTTTTCGTTTCTTCATAACAAGTAATTTTTAATTAAATTTTTGTTATATTCTAATTATAGAACTACGACGTAAGTCAGTTAACTGTTAGGTAACTACGGGCCACTGAACTCTAGACTGAATATCTGCCTGTTGCGACGGTTTTTCGGAACTCGGTAATTCCCCTAGCTAGTTCGGTACTTACCCGGCCTTTTCTTGCAGCGCATGGCGAGTCCGTCGTTATAAACGATAATCTGATCAAAAATCTTACTACATATTTTGTCGTTATATTAGTTTCGTAGTAATATCCGATGTTGTTAAAAACGATAGGTCTCATATATAAAAAAGGGACTATTTCCAGCCGGGAATTTTGAAATTTGCCGCATAAACCTGTATCTTGTCATATCAGATGTCGGTGTCAACGATATCTATTGTATTTGCAAAGGATGCCGAAATAGTGTGATGGCTTTTTTTCCTGTCCACAAAAAATTGTTTCAGTGTAGTTTTACTTTATTCTGGCTAACGCCCTTAAATTAGCTAACACACCACTTTAAGAAAAATATCTTTAGAAATTGTTAAATCCCTTTATGGTTTCTTCTTGATTTGCTCGTAGCTTAGGAGATACATTAAACTGTTCAGCCTTTTTTTTTGAAAAACTCATTTATATATATATATGTATATATACTGGGTGGTGCAACCAAGATGGGGTGGACGATTGTGGGCAAACGGAGAGGAATTTGAAAAAAAAAATGGGATATGATTGATAGTCAAGAACGCTGTGTTTTAAAATTATACCCATTATACAGGGTGGTCTGAAAAGTTCGTGGTGAACCAAACTTGTGTTTTTTTAAATGAGATACCCGGTATATTATTATTTTAGTTAATTCTCCTATTCGTTGCGATCATTTTGATATAAGGTTAGTTGGGTCTAAAATTTATACCAAGGGAATGGGACGAGGTTAAAGTGGAAAAAAGGGTTATACTCCGGCCATTTTTTGAAAACAATTGAAGCAGGTATGGAAAAACCAAATATTCTATAAAATGTATTGTATCTAGGATTACAATAATCGCTTGTAAGTCGTTCAAAATTATTCACTGTTATACAGGGTGGTCAAGTTTTGCAAATTTACCTTGGATTGAATTTTTTTAAAAGGAACACCCTGTATGTTTTACTTTCATGTTAAAGATGACATTACTAGCTTTCAGAAAATACCATATTTGATACCTTTCTGACCAACAGTTTTTCAGTAAATTAGCTGTGAAATCAAAATTTCTTCATTTTAACACGAATTACTCTGAATTCACGTTGTTAAAATTGACAATTTAATATTAGGAGGCCATGATATCATCATAAATTGAACAAAAGATTGACAGTCCTGTCAAAACAGCAAAGTGTCAGAATATTGTCATCAGTAAATAAATAAATATTGTTCTTTGATGATGCGATGCCGAAATAAAAACAAGATAGAAGCTTTTGCAAGTTTATCATAGAGATTTCAAGAAACAGGAAATGTTGCTTTCAAAAAAACGTAAAGTAATTAATAAACCAGTTACCAATGAAGATAATGCTTTGACAGTATTAATAACAGATTTATATAAATCAACAAAAACAATGTAATTAAAACTTATAAAAGATGTTCAACTAAACCACCGTTTTGCTGAAGGCACATTTCGAGTCTATCCATAAATGAAAGTTTCACTTTTCTCAAAGTCAGGTCTGAAATGTTGCGAAAACTGCTTATTATTCTCAACTTCATATCTTCCACTGTGGTTGGAACCTCTTTATAAACTTCTTCTTTAACATGTCCCCATAAAAAGAAATCTAGTGGCGTTAAATCGGGTGACCTCGCAGGCCACTTAACTGGTCCACCTCGCCCAATCCAATGCTCTCCTTTCCAATTATTGAGAAAATGTCTTACATGCCTATGGTAATGCGGGGGTGCTCCATCATGTTGGAACCATAAGGAATTTCTTAACATTAAAGGTAAGTCTTCGAGCAATATGGGCAACTCATTTCTCAAAAAATTTAAATAGACTTCTCCCGTTAAATGCTCTTCAAAGAAATATGGTCCTATAACATGAGAGCCAATTATACCTCCCCAAACATTAATTGACCATTTATTTTGATGGTCCACCTGACGAATCCAATGTGGATTTTCGGTTGAATAATAGTGCATATTATGTTTGTTAACCAAGCCGTTGCTTTAAAAGTTGCTTCATCTGAAAACAGCACCCTATCTACAAAACCTGGATTATCCCAAATTGTATTTAAAAACCAAATTGAAAACTCTTGTCGTTGGACGTAATCGCGATCATACAGTTCTTGGTGTAATTCAATGTGGTAGGCATGATATTTATGTTGTTTCAGAATCCGTTTAATACTAGTGCGTTCAATATCAGTAGCTCTCTCAATTTCCCTGGTACTTGTGTGTGGATTTTCTTGCACTGTTAATAACACTGTCAAAGCATTATCTTCATTGGTAACTGGTTTATTAATTACTTTACGTTTCTTAAAAGCAACATTGCCTGTTTCTTGGAACCTCTCTAATAAACTTGCAAAAGCTTCAGGTCTTGGTTTTTTTTCGGCATCGGGATATCGTACCGCATAAACCCTGCTTGCTAGTAAAGGGTTTTTTTGACACTCGCCCAACATAAAAGTCATATTTATCAACTCTGGAGTACTCAAACTCATTGTTACTTAACAATTTCTCGACTTATCGTCAAAAAACAATGGTAATTGATGCCAATTCTCTGACACTTTGCGGTTTTGACAAGAATGTCAATCTTTCTTTTCATTTATGATTATATCATGGCCTCCTTATATTATAGGTAGTCAATTTAAGCAACGTAAATAATACCGTTTCTGTTAGAATGAGTAAATTTTGGTTTCACGGTTAATTTACTAAAAAACTGTTGGTTAGAAAGATATCAAATAGGGTATTTTCTGAAAGCTGGCGATGCTATCTTTAATATGAAATATATGGGGTGTTCCATTTGAAAAAATGCAATCCAAGGTAAATTTGCAAAACTTGACCACCCCGTATAACAGTGAATAATTTTGATCGACTTACAAGCGATTATTGTAATCCTAGATACAATACATTTTATAGAATATTTGGTTTTTCCATACCTGCTTCAATTGTTTTCAAAAAATAGCCGGAGTATAACCCTTTTTTCCACTTTAACCTCGTCCCATTCCCTTGATATAAATTTTAGACCCAACAAACCTCATATCAAAATGATCGTAACGAATAGGAGAATCAATTAAAATAATAATATACCGGGTGTCCCATTTAAAAAAACACAAGTTTGGTTCACCACGAACTTTTCAAACCACCCTGTATAATGGGTATAATTTTAAAACACAGCGTTCATATCCCAAAAATGTTTTTTCAAATTCCTCTCCGTTTGCCCACAATCGTCCACCCCATCTTGGTTGCACCACCCTGTATATATATATATATATATATATATATATATATATATATATATATATATATATATATATATATTACTTTTAGAGTGAAACTTCGAGAATTAAGAGGGGAACCAGAAGAAAAAGTAATTCCCAAGAAAGAAGAACCAAAACCAAAGCTTAAAGCAAAAAAGGTCATTGGTAAGCGAATATTTGTTTTATTTTTTTTTTAAGTTTTTTGTAGTAATTTTGGCTAATGTCCATTCATGTAACATGTAAGCAAAGCTGCGATATCGCGGATCGGTTTGAATTTTTTTGCCATTTCATGCTCAGGTCAAAGCAGGCTGATCTAACTCGAGTAACCAGTTGGAGGCAACTACATTTCCGTCTTCGACTGACAAAATTAAGTTTTTCCTAATCACATTGTTTTAAATGTTATATTTGACGAAATAAGAAATTGGTTTTTGAAAGTGTTAATTTTATAATTTTATGTGCAAAATTGGTTTTATATGTTATTAGATATTTGTGCATTTATTTGATGTTCCTATCTCTATTCGTTTTTGTTTTATGATGCATTTTCTGGACCTGTTTTACTTAAGAAGTTCTCCCGGTGAAATTGAAGTTAACAGTAAGTGTGGCGATTTGGTTATTGATATTAATATTCTCTCAACGCTTTTCGAGGTTTTGTTTACATTCACCTGGTGAACTTGTATGTGTGAATATGTTAAGAGAATAGAAAACATTGTTTTCTGTGTTTTTATGATTGAAGATTTTGAAAAGCTTAATTTTACGACAAAGTCTGATAAAGTTTTGTTTCTAAAATACACATGATTATAATATTTTACAATATTTTGAAGTTGTAACTGCCAAGTGTTCTTTTTCCCAGTTCTCAGATATTCAGTATTTGCCTGTCATATTTCTAAGGAATTTTGTTTTGTTTAGTTTATGTGTATAACTGTTATAATATTTCTCAGACTATTTTGTTAATTATGACATAATTTTCAGCTCCTGTAAGCTTCTCAATAAAAAAACCTAAAGAAGAACCTCCAAAGGAAATAAAAAGCGCACTCCCCATGGAAGATTCTTCAGAAGAAGAAAGTTACCTTGACAATCTTCCTAAGAGTCCATCAAATAGTACAACCTCCAAAAATTCCACCAACAATAATACTTCGACTCCTCCAAAAATACCTGCTAACCCAAAAGTGATCTACAAAATAGGCCAACCTGTCCTAACCAATTTACCACAACCTAAGGTTGCTCAGGTAGCTTTTAATAATGATGAAGCCAATAATGTATCTAATAGTGACAAGCGAGTACTTTCTAGCAAAGAAATTATTGGAGGGTCGACAGAATGTGTAAAGTCCCCCGTTGTTCGTCATACTGATTCTTTACTCAAGCTTAAGTCTCCAAAGAGGCGTTCTAAGTCAGGAAGTTTATCTCCAGCCAGGTCAGGACGATCTCAAACTCCAAAAAAAAGATCAAGGTAAAAATTGGACTTTTTTTACAGTACATTTTAATACTTTTTTATGATATTTTTATTTGATACCATTGACCTTTTAGCAAATTTAACAATTTCCTCAGCTTTAGGTATATTTCTACTAACTGCAAATATTATAAATATCTAATACTGATAAAAAAATACTTGTTTTTAGGTCCCGTACGAAGTCTCCAGTTCTAGTAAAACGAGCAAAATCAAATTCGAAATCGCCCACTAAATCATCTCCAATACTAGTAAGTGATTCCCCTCCTGTTAAAACCAATACCCACTCTCCCGAACAAAAGGTTCGTCCGAGAAAGAAAAAATCTCCTGTAATAGATATGTTTGATGTTGGAGATGAAAGTGAGACTGTAGCCTTAAAAACAAATTCAAATGGAGTTACGAGAGAAGATGATCCTATTCTGGAAATGATGGAACTGGAAAAAGTGGAAAAGACTGGTAAGAAATCGTCATTACATAATATATGATGTAAATGACTTAATATACTTGCTCATTTAGGTTATCAAAAGTTTGCATTATCTGCTCATTCAGTTCACTGCTAGAGCTGCATATATTTCGTTATTAGTATTTGTTACTTATTAAATAATTGTTAAAGAAGTTAATCCACTGTGTTTTTATTAAGGTGATGAAAGGGCTGCCGATGAAATAGAAAAAGCCCGCCAACTGGAACGAAAACGCAAGGCAGCCATGTTTCTTAAGTTAAAATCTGCGGAAACCAAGCCTTTAGCAACACCATCTATTAAAATTAAGACTGATAAATCTTTGCATACCAAGGCAGAAAAACCTCCTGTCAAATCAGAGAAGTCTTCTATCAAATCAGAGAAGCCTTCTCCTGTCAAATCAGAGAAGAACTCTAAGGTACCGCATTCATCCTCAAGTAGTAGAAGAAATTCCGAGGACAGTGTAGTGAGTGTTAGGTAAGAATGGATCAGTTCTACTTTTTTTTTAAATATATATTTAGTATTGATATATTTTAGAGTGTATGTTGTTTTTTGTTATTCTAACTTATGTTTGTGTCTTATGAGTACATTCCCTTATTAAGGAAAAAATCCCATTATATTTTTAATACAATCGAGATATTTATTGATTTGGCCTGCACATTTGACACTGGATCACTAGATCCTACTGTACAAATTTGATAGTGTCGGTATCACAGGAGTTGCTTATAACCTATTTGAATCATATTTGCAAGGTAGAACACAAAAAATAGAATAAACGGTGAGTTAAGTAAAGATTGTTGAGTGGAGTTAGGCATCCTACAGGGCTCTGTTCTGGGTCATTGGCGGCTATTCAGGTGAAGTGCTACTTCACCAGGAAAAATAAACAAGCAAACATCTAACTATTTATTTATTATATCTCTTAAAATTTTAGTTTTTACATTCATTTATTCACCTAATTGGTAAAAAATAAATTGTACATCTCGAATAAATATTTTACTTGACCATTGGCGGCATGTCTTTTTGAAACTTTAATCGAACTTTATTATAACAACTATAACAGTGACAAACTGCTTTGACTTTGCTGGAGGTGCTATGTTTAGTTTACGATTTTCTTAATATGTTGCCATGACAACGAGTAACCGATGACGTCGAGCCCAGCGCCATACAACACTCTTGGGGAATTGCAGACGCAAACTGAACGACACCCACGTGTCATTCCAGTGTCAGTATTTATGGCTATTACGAGACATATATCTTACTTGAGCCCAAGACTGTAGTATCTATTGCCTTTGCAAATGAAAACAATCTCAAACATTTTTTTTTCTCTGTAAGATAAGCAGATAAGGTTACATTTCTTAATAATTACTCATGCAATTCATATTTTAAATAAATGGTTCTTATTAATGAATTAGCTAGGACTTGTCTGTTGTTAGTTTATACTAAAATTTGAAAATGTATTGTAAGTTCAATGTTGCCTCCTGACATGCTAGAAGGAGCACTTATTTGAGTGGTGTATATTTTAGACAGTTATGCTAATGTTAATAAAATTATTGTCTATAACATAAACAATAACTTGTGTCAGGATAGGTGTTATAAAGGGACAATGGTCCCCAAAATGCCATTTTGGGAACATAGAGCAATCTCAGCTTTTGTCCCACTTGGTCCAAAACTGAGAAATATAAAATTTTACTCAAATTGATATTATATAATTAAGAATATGAAACATAACCACAAGTACCGTTATCAGCAAAATTTTGATAAGAAATTTGTAATCAGTGTTGAAATGTACATTGCAGTATTTACATAATTATTTAAAATAGTTTATTGTTTCAAAACAACTAGGAGTAAGTACTGTTATTAAAAGTAAAGCCAAAACATATAGTAGAATTGAAATGCACGTTAGAATTTTAAAAAAATTACAAACTGTAAGTTGAAATATTACAAATATTGGTTGAAAAATCTTCTTTACCTGTTTCAAAAGAGGTAAAAAGTTTTACTAAAAAGCTTGTTTTCAAATTTTGGTATCAAATTCAAATAGCAGAAACAATACAAAGTCAGATATTCAGACAAAAATGGATAATGATCAAAACGTTACAATGTGCAGTTCTTTAATTTTGTAAAATACGACGCACAGTAATATCAAAATTTGAAAAATGTTTTTTTTATTATAAACTTTCAGGTCCAGAAGTAGAACAAGGGAAAAAAGCAAGCCAGATGAAAAAGGAATATCAAAAAAAAGTAGATCAAAATCTAAGGAAAGTACCCGATCGAGTCGTCGCTCCAGGTCTAAAGAAAGACGAAAAGATAATAAAAAACATAAGAAAACCAGAGACAGGGAAAGAAGCAGAACCAGAGATGATGAAGAAAGGAAAAAGAAGCGGGAAAAAAAGAAAAAGTCACATAAGAGGTATGTTCACTTAACAAATAAATGAAATATTTTCTTGGATATATTTTGCTGTTTTCAATAAAGTTCCAGTGATAGTGCTTTGAATATTCAGACTCTGAAAACATGAAAGCAAATATAAAATAGTTTTAGAGTCATTAAAAAAGTGTCAAAATAAAATTACTAAACTACACTTGCCCTACATCCTGAAGTTGGAAGAAATTAATTTTTGAAAGATAATAAATTATTAATACGACGTCGAATTTTATAGATTTTGTTGACAGTAATGTTCACTTTCTAGAATATTAATGGTTATCCCAATTATTAAATTTTATAGTCAAACTGAGTATGAACTAGTATGCCTCATTGGTTCCTATTTGCATAACAAGAATAAGTTCAATTTTTTATGTGAAATCTCACCCCCTAGTGACACTAATCAACCGATCTCTTCGCGAATTCTCCCTCACGACAAGCCACTATATATATATATATATATATATATATATATATATATATATATATATATATATATATATAATTCGTTTTTTTCTTTAACCTTATGAAATATTTTTGTCGGTATTTTCTTGGGTATAGGTTAATATAAAACCAGTTCTATAATTTTACATCGACGTTTCGCTCACCATATTGAGCTTTCTCAAGATGAAAATTTATTTCCTTGAAAATGACATGTTTATCCTAAACGGAATCGAGATTAACAGTGTTAATCTCGATTCCGTTTACTCCTTCACGGATGGAAAAATACAATGTGTTTTCATTCCGGGTGTACACCCGGAATGAAAACACATTATATATATATATATATATATATATATATATATATATATATATATATATATATATATATATATATATATATATATATATATATATATATATATATATATATATATATATATATTATATATATATATATATATATATATATATATATATATATATATATATATATATATATATATATATATATATATATATATATATATATATATATATATATATATATATATTATATATATATATATATATATATATATATATATTATATATATATATATATATATATATATATATATATATATATATTATATATATATATATATATATATATATATATATATATATATATATATATATATATATATATATATATATATATATATATATATATATATATATATATATATATATATATATATATATATATATATATATATATATATATATATATATATATATATATATATATATATATGTGGTGTATATCTCCGCATCGATCAACACCAGATGACTTTTTAGTTTCATTCATTTTGATCCTCACGAAAAAGTTCAATACCCGTCTATTTCTCCTTAATAGCCACTAAAGCGTTGCTCACCTATTTACTAACTACACAATTTGTTATGTTGATATTCCTAGTGCAAGTCTAAATTCTCCGAAATTATATTAATAATTTAAATTTCAATATATCTAGTTTACAAATTATATAACGAATGTGACTTAACATAACGGGTTCAATTCTAGTTGTTACCGAAGGTTTTTTAGCTATGGCAAAATTCCTGCTTCCAGAAAGTGGAAAATTTCCTACACTTCTTTTTGAAATATTGAAATATTTGAGAAAATTTCGCAGAACCTTTTCCACGAAAACTTTCCTCCTTAAATTAAAATATTTTAGATGTTTTTCAAATTAATTTTTAAGTAATAAAAATCCTCGAAAAAAAAACGAAAATGATAAAATCTAACGGAGTTTACCATTTATTGGTAATAAAACTACAAAAATAAAACATATAGATGTGAATTATTTATAATTGTATTTATTCTCCCTAATGTAACGAATGAAGAAAGAAAACAAGACTAACTACAAAGGGGATTACAACAATGTTGAAATACAGGAAAGTGTATTATTATATAGTATTAGAGCACATTTTCCAAAGTACAATTTTATAATTACTTTTCATGCAAATATTGTAGATAAGTCGACAATTTTCTTCGTTTTTGAAATATTCTGGTACATTTTTTGGCTTCATCTGAAATTATTTAGTTTCATTTTGATTGAAAATATGTACAGTGTGAAACTAACAGTAATACCTAACATAATGGTTACCATAGCTGTTCTAAGTTATGACATGCATTTTTTTCTAGTAATTTTTTATTTCCCTGTGTTTCGTCAAGATAAAAAGACAAAATATTCCGCTGGAATAATAATTTTGCTGAACAACTCTCTATATTTCTGAAATGTGCTGTATGCTGCTATCAGCATACAACTATGTTTTTTTTTTCTGGTTGATATTTTTTTTTTGAAGCATACATTGAATAATGTAACATGTAAATAAGTCCACTTATTGATATTAGATTCTCGGACATGACTAAACATTTCAAACAACACAGGCCGTACATGAGGATCGGTTTATGAGGGATCTTCTGGATTCAAAACATTGCCTTAGATTGAAATATAAACTGGTATCCATCTCAAATTAGATAGCTGATTAAATCTAAAGCTGTTAATTCTGAATCTTTAAAATTGTTAGAGGAATTTTCGTTTACTTTGTAATTATTTAGGCTGATGCTTGTGTATGTCTGAAATGTTTTAATTTTTACCAAATAGAGATTTTAATTTTTAAGAGAGATTTTGTATATATATTTTTAAATATGAAATATTTTTTGCAGTTATATAAATATGTATATAATGTTTCAGGAAACACTCAAAGTCCAAAAAGAAGTCAAAGAAACATAAGCGGTCGAGATCAAGGTCTAAATCAGCCTCCAGTAGAAGCAAAAGTAAAACCAGAAGTAGGAGTAACTCTGTCAAATCGCACATTTCTATTGATAGTTCCTGACAGAAAAAGTGATATTAATCTAGGTTTATGTTATAATTAAACAAAGCAACTATAAGTGTCTTTAAGTGCAAGTCAAATGATTTTTGAGTCAATCAGACTATAATTTATTTAAACTAATATTTTTGACTGATACTGAAGTTATTATATAATAATTAAATCCTGTATAAGTTGAAGCGTTATGGTGTTTATACAATTTTGAAAATTTGTGTTTTTTTTGGTTTGTCAACTTTTAGTTGTTTGTGACCTTATGAGATTATATTACTTGTATAGATGCAGTTTAGATTAGATCAGAAATCACTTGACCTCCACTTACCAAAACTTATTACTGCTTCTAAGTAAAAGATAAATAATGTTTCTTTTAGGAAACTTTAGAAGATCAATGCCTGGTCTTTGTCTCATCAGGTATAGAATTTATATTTTGATGAATATAAACAGATAAAGTTTAATGAAACCAAAATGTCTAGTCGTAAAAAGCATATTTGCCGGGAAGTGCTTCATAAAAGCTGTTAAAAATGACTCCGTGTTTTATACTGTCATTGAAAATATGTGTTGGGCTACGTACAGCATAGTGACCTGGAAAACCTGTAAAAGTTAGGGAATTAAAATCGCGTCAAAGAATTACGGTAATTTGTGTAAAAGCTAGAAAATTTAGTTGATTAACCTAGAAAGTGGCATTTGAAAATTAAATTAACTCTGAGCCTCTAGGGAAAAACCATATTAGATATCATTGAATTTTAAAAATACACCTATATGTGGCTTATGCACCTCTTCATGCATCCTTCACATGCATGATGGTGCTCCTGCACATTTCATGTTATATGTAAAAAACTTCTAAATGGCACTTTTAAACGTAGTTAGATTGGACGAGGTAGACCCCAACCAATTCTGACCATATTTGATTTATTAATGGCGAATTGAAGGATTTTTCTAATATAACTCTACAACGCCTTAAAACAAAATTTGTTTGCATATTTTTAGAAGCTTTAAAATCTTGCCGATCTTTGTCTTATTTTTAATTTCTAATAAAGAAATTGTCCTTTCAAATAATAATTGACCCTGATAAATCGCTTTGTCCTGGGATCCTTTTACAAAAATAATTAAAACACAACAATAAAACTGAAAAAAAAAATTTTTTTACAGAAGTATTTTTCTATTGTTTCGTTTAGTACAATAAATCAACTTACACCTATATTCCCATAAATTGAACTCGAAAACCAAAAAATTTTTGCTCAGCACTATAATAAAACTAGCAAAGTAAACGAAAACACTTGTTTAAAAAGTCCACTTAATTTATTTTACAAAGAATACAACAAATGACAATTCTTTCGCCAACACTGTGACTTCATTATATAGCCTAATAAAGATTTAACAATGGGGAACTATTTAGGTGCAACTGATTGTTTAATAAGGTGTTGTAATTTTTATGTTCGTGTATTTCCATGTTTTCTAGTAAATTAAGTTTTTTACTTTTTCGTTCTACATTTAAAATTTCAAAGTTCTCATCGAAAGTTTTTCCTGAATTAAAATGTCAGTAAATGGAATTATCTTTATGCTTTCTGTAACTACTTTAATTCTTTTTTCAAAACGCTCTCCCTGTTAGTCAAATATAAATTTTGAAAATAAAATTTTAAACAAATTTTTTCATTTACTTAGTTAAAATAGATTTCCATCATGTAACGGCTAGTCCCATTGAATATAATATTAGCACTAAATCTATCTAATGAAGTGTACAATGGTTCAACAAAAGGTTTCCG
Source organism: Kuschelorhynchus macadamiae (assembly GCA_030620095.1). Lineage (NCBI taxonomy): Eukaryota > Metazoa > Arthropoda > Insecta > Coleoptera > Curculionidae > Kuschelorhynchus > Kuschelorhynchus macadamiae. The sequence goes on from JAUTXW010001505.1 coordinate 204,043, forward strand.
AAGTAATAAATGAGATAATATTTTATATCATGTAAATATAAAAGTATTTAATGACATATTCGGTCATTAAATCCAACAAACTTAAATTATATCCAATCATTTACATGTAATGATATTTAATCCATCCCTCAGGTTTACTGTGGGTAAGGAGATAAAATAAGTTTGTTTATACAATGTAATAAATTTGTATATGGTGTACAGAAAGTACATTATTGTGTATATATGTAGTTTTTAAATAAATTGAGTAATGTATTTTTTTGTATTTTTAATTTCTTTTTCCTGATAGGTCAAAATAGGATGTGGATAGTATTCAGGGACTGATAAGCAAAACACTGATTTCACTACAAAAAAAAGACATATAAAGTGTAACTTCAGATATCATTATGCAGCATAGAGTAAAACTGCTTCTTCCGTCAATCTTGTTGGCGTTTTTTAAATGATTCTTTAAATTTATTCTAAAAAGTAAAATGTTGTATTATGCAGGCAAACCAGTGGTATGCCCAAACCTTTTTGAAAAGAGAAGGCGTAACAATGCATAACCATAAATTGAAAAGGAACAGATATCGGCTTAACTATTTTTAACTCCAAAATCATCCGCCAACAGCTTATCCAGTGCCGGATTAGCTACTAGCTTCAGGCCTTCAGTGGAGGATCACCACACAGGCGCAGTTTTTTGTTTGCTCTTTAATTTACTATGCTCTGAAAGGACCATTTTTTCTCTTTTGTTTATTTTTGGAGTCCACATAGCTCAAATAATTGTTATCTTTACCATTCCTGATTCAGTGCTTAATCCAGCACTGAGCACAAAACGACAGAAATTATGGGAAATGCAAAATTAAAATCAGTCTGGAAAAAAGTCCCCAACTAGGATATTTATTTATGATAAAATAAAAAGATCTTATATACGAAGCCAAAGAAACATTAAGAATGTAGAGGGGTGTGCTTCCATTATAACAGAAGTGCATATTAAAAAAGAGTAGTAATGTAGTCATCAGTAGGGTAATTTCTTCATAGAAACACATATGCGACTGTGTGCAATATGTAACCCCACAATATAGTCGCTCTAGAAGAATTTGGTAATGTAAAAATTATTTTATATTTCGTACTTGATTTCCCCAAAAACGTATTACAAATATTTCAAAAATTCGTAAAACTATTTTAAATATTTTGCGGTTTTAAAATCAATTATATTTTATGTGTGCATTTAACTAGTTAGAAACACCAACCAAATGTAAGTTTCTCCTCCACCTACAAAACAAAATGGCATTTTTTATTTTATTAATAACGAATCTAGAATTTTATCGAGTTTTTTGACATACGTCAAAATTAACTATTAATTTTAACGTCAAAAATCAAAAGGAATCTCATCTACTGAGTACTATTTCAAATTGTTAATATTAATTAGTCATTACGATGTCATTCTGTTTAATCCGAATCAGGTCTACCTTTAACTTAAACTTCAGCACTTATTTTTTTCTCGTACAAATACCTAGTAAAGTACTTACCCGTTACTTGATACTTCAAAGTTACGAAGTGTCTGTTAAGTAGTACAAAAAACCGATTATACTTCGAACAGATAGTCCATCAGATACAACTCTGGGCGTCGTGCGGGTTCAAGAACGTCGCTCCGGGTATTGTTCTACGCGAAAATCTCTCGATATATCCTGATGAACGGAATACAATACAAAGTTGGGGATACATTTAGGGGTTAATTTATTTTACATTGGACGGATGGGCTATTCAAAGTATTATTATTTGTCTTTGGTAGCACAAAGGTCGGGGTGTTTTCCTCGAGCCCGGATTTTCCGAAAAATCGTGAACGGGTAGTCAACAGCAATTTCCGTTTTTTTTAGTAGTCAAAATTTTCTTGGAGGGAGGCACGTCGTTCGCCGGGCCTGGATTTTCTCTTGGCGGCTCCGGGTAGCACACAAAACTATATGAAAAGGCATTTACAAACCTATTGACAAAAACGGTAAAATATGAGCTTAACAATTTGTATTTGAACTTTTTGTGTCAATATAATGGACCAGTTGTTTATTTTCTAAAGTGGTGGCTGCACACCAATTTTAAAATGGAATTCAGAGGTTTTAAAGAACCTATATTAGCACTACACATACTCGCAAGATAATATTTTTATAGTTTGATGTAATTCATCTATATTTTGGTGATTTAAGTAATTTATAGATTCAATAGGCAAATGAGGTCAGGTCAAGCTAATTTTAAAGGTTTTTACAACCCATTACTTTTTAACCACAGAAGATATTGCCCCCACTTATATTTCATATGTCCCCCAGACAATTTTAAATAAAACTACCATCTAATGAAACACTGCAAACATACACTACATAAATTGTCACATTTGACTTATCTAAGAAATATTTTATTTTTTCTGTTAGAATTCGTCCAGATCTTTCGGGAGGATAACGGGTAACTGTTATAACATTATTATGAAAGATATTTTTTGAAATTTCATTTTTATTTTACTTGCGTTTCGATCTAAACAGGTATTGTATATTGAAATGGGAGCCGCTCATTAGAGCTGCGTAGGCCCCATTCGGTCTCGTGCCATCTTTTATCATGTTAGCAAAAATCACATTTCATTAGTAATATAATATGTAGTTCTGTTGTTGTATTTTCACAGAGTAATGTATAAACGACGTAGAAAATATCTAATAAGTAAATTCTTCTAGCCTTGTAAAAAAATATATTGCTTTTGATATTATAAATTCTATTGTACCAATCAGTACCAGACAGAGTTTGAGCTATTTTTTATTTGATATCGTTTTGTATTGTATTAAAGAGTTTTAATATGTTAAACATTTTACCTTTTATGTCGATGAATAAACATTATATATTATAATTTTCCTCCTGTTTCTCCCTGGCTTAGGGGGGTTACATTATGCTGGTAAACCAGGGCTGTGCTATAAAGTATTCCCTACAGTATTCTACAGTGTTACTGAAATTTCAGTAATTATTCAAATAACTTTTGATATTTTGTTTTTCAATCATTTTATTATAAATGAGGGACTAAAAAAATAAGTTAAAAAAGAATATTTACGTAGATTTGGATCCCAAGAGATATGGAACGCCGTTTTACTTTTTAGTCTGCTATATGCCCGGTATTAATTTAAATTGAATGGGACTTCATTATGGCAATTTATTTTATAATATTATAATAAAAATGTAATTTTAACTGAATCCTTGGAACATCTAGAGCTAAAGCCTTCATATAGATTTTTAACAATCAATTAATTTGATTTAGCTATTAAAATGTATGTCAGGATATTTGGATGGGTCTTTACAAAATTAATTCAATTTTCATTATATTATTATAATTAAAATGCATTTTTTTTATTATAATATAATTTTATTACTTACAAATTTGTTGATATCAATATTTATCCAATATTTAACGAGTACCTTTGTAGTATTTTGTGGGAAACAATATAGCCGATTATCAATTTTTATGAATGGTATTTTCATTTACAGCAATTTCTATGATTATCTATTTTCATTGAAACCAATTTCCATTGATATCAATTTCGATTGAATACAAGCACCTCGAATGCATTTTTATTATCGGAAGTTTCGCCATCTATAGCCTCCCAAAAGAAATATAATGTGTTTGCGTGAGTGTGTTCGATAACTCAAATTAATTTGCGAATGTGTCGTCATACGAAAGAGAAGTCTTCGCGCTCAAAAAGGTTTGTAAAATTCTGGAGCTTCTCTGGTCTGGTATTCTGTGTTCTGAAGTATGAGCCGACTTCTTTGGTTTGCGTATTGCGCTAACATTGGATTGCATTCTAATAATCTTGCTTGCTGATTTTTTAATGTCATTTGTGCAATAAACGACGATGATACGGACCGACTTTAAACTCGTCTTTCTCGCGCAAGTACGTCACATCTATGTACAGCGTTTGGGAGTCAAATAGGCCGTAATGCATTGTCATTTGAAAACGTTTGTAGAATTTACGCTTCAATAAAATGTTTTTAAAATTATTAAACTAATTATTTTGAATCTAAAGATTTTATTTTCAATACAGTTTATTACGTCCTATCTGTGCAGTTGCAGGCAGTAGAAATCGAGATTGAAATTATAATCGATAAACAAAAGTGACAGATATAAGATATTTCAAATTTCCAAAATAATACATTTTCAAAAATGTGGATTGGTGCTTACCGTCAAGCTGTTAAGATAAATTTAAAAAATGGTAATTTAGGATATATTTACTATAATAATAGAACAATATGGCTTTAGCTACTTGTATAGGGCACTTTTGAAACTGGTTTGTATTTTTCAATTGCAAGTAAAAACTAAAAATGTCAATAGACGGCACTAGTGCAGCAACTCAAGTAACAAATGTTATAAAATATGAATGGAAGTTTCCCCTGCAATTATTTTACTTGCAGCATTCTTAACTTTTATTTTAAATTAATTAATTATTTTAATCAAAATAAATATCACGAATCCTCACGATGAGCACTTTAGATAATCTGATATTTGTAAACCTCAATTTTATTTTCTTGCTGAATGCTGAAGAGACCGGCGTGGGCATACCGTTGTAAGTGTATCGTGGTGTTAATCATAATTTTATAAACAATGAGTATTAAAAGGCGACTCGCATGTTGCGTTATAGAGGCTGCTTTTCTAGAAGCAACAAGGCCGAATTAACTACTTACGATGGTTGGGGCTCATCTGGGCGAGGCAAAGTTTTGCGATGACAAAAAACGGTCAATGGGTTTTACGTATTTGGGGGCCCTTCGGCAGCAACTCAAAATTTACATGATGACAAAAAAAAGAAAAGATCCTCAGTTTTGTATTTCGCTCGCTGATGTCTATCGGGGCCCCCACCACATATTTGAGCCTTACGCGTTGTGGCCTTTTCAATCATTAAATCCCCACAAAAACAAAACGCGCAAGCTCTGTGCTGGGGCCACTGCCGACGCGACGGCAGGGGCCTGAGTCAGTGGCGGGCCGTTAGTATATGAAGTGGGAGGGCGAAGGCAAAAAATAGTATTCGCATGACGTGCGACGTCGATGGTTCGGCAAACTACTTTCAACACTTCGAGATTTTAGTTTTAAATAAATTTGTACAAGCTATATTGTCACAGATTACAAAACAATCTGTGAAGTAACACTTATTTTCTCGGTTAGTGATAGTGTCTGATTCTGATGTTAATGAAAGGTTTATAATTTGAATCGGCCATTGAATTCGGATTTATTTTTTAATTTATCAAATAAATAATATATATATATATATATATATATATATATATATATATGTATACAACCATTATTGTTAAGCTCCCGTTTATACAATGATATAACAATTTCAATCAAACAACACAACCTTTATTTTATTGGTAGATGTAAAATAAAGCAATGAATGTTCTTCCAGCAAAAGCTGAATCTGATTTTTTATCTAGAAAGCTATTTTTATGTTTTGAAATCTGAAATGCGTGTTTAAACGTTCTATCTGTAGCACCTCCACTTTGAGTTTTTATCTATTTTGTTTTATGATATATCTTACTGAAACAGTGTTGCCGTATCTTCTTTTAGTTCCGAATTTCTGCTATTAACTTTTGTTTTTTAAATGGGACGCCCTATATTTGTTTGTTATTTTGATTTACTATGATATTGTAACTTCAACCATGACGTGTCAAACCAGAACCTTCGTATATCAGGGTGACTAGAAATTGCTTAGGCTTAAATGCATATTATGCCTTTATTTGCCGATTTTTTAAAAAACTGCATATTGTTGTGGGGGGTATCATTATATATTACTCGCAAAGGCTAACCCGAAGAGCGACATTAAAAAAAAGATTTTTTAGAAAAAATCGTTTAATATTTAAATGGGCGTATAAGATGTTTAGTGAATAGACAGATAATTTTATTTTTCTCAGGGTTCTTGGAGGTAAGTTAATAGTTTTTGCCAAATCACAGCACTCTAGATTGAGAAATAAAAATTAGTTAAAAAATAGCATTCAATGTGAGAATTACATATGGTTGTATTTGGAATATCTCAACCATTGAGGTAGTATATTGGAATGGTCCCAACGAATGAAAACACGCAAACATATACAGGGTGTTACAAATTTGATACAATGGCAGTTAAAATAGAGCAAAGTTGCGCAATTTAACATCGAATAATAAGTAGTTGACAAAGTTAGAAAATTATGACTACCTCCGAGGATATAGGTACGTAAAATACCGAAAAATCAGCTATACATATTTTATTTTTTTCAGGCTGCATTTGAAGAGATATCACAAAATAAATTTTATATCTTTATAGCTACTTTCCATTATCAACAAGATGGTACACATAGATTTGAAATCCGACGATTCTTTTTCGCGGTCAGATCAACTAATTTTTTTTTTAGATAGACCTGCGTTTTTTAAAAGCCCTTGATTTCATAATATGTGCGTGAGTACCAGAATGTAAAAACTAAAAATAGAAAAAAAAATAAAAAAAATCAGCTTTGTAGGTTAAACTTGTGTAACCTACAAAGCTGTGTGTAAAGAGACCTTGTGAAATAAATTACCAAGATAATAGGGCATGAATGCAATGTTTTTGTTTTGGGGTATTCTTCAATATAACATGTTCTGCATTCCAACATACGACAGTTTCGGTTTGAGTACGTGCAGGAGACAAATGCACCCTGCACCCTCTTTCCCCCCGAGCTAATAACTCAAGCAAAAATTACATTATATAAAGCATTTCGGGACTTTTACCTCACAAACATTGAGAACTTTGTTTTTTTTTAGTCTTCATGCTTATGTTGTTCCAACAAGAACCTAGAACTTTTTTTTAGTTATCAAATGTTTGCCTCCCCCTCTAAGACGGCATTCTAAATACACCACTGATGTGTTCATTTTTGTAAATCCGTATCTTGATCGACACGCAGCTTTGAAAGTGAAGTGCACATACCTATAAATTATAATAATTACTCACATATTAAACAAGGGAGACAAACATGAAAATAGTGTCCTAATTATCAAATAAATATTGTAAATAAAGATATAGTGATATACCTATACAACCTTACTACAGTTTGCTTTAAATAGGGTGACCACATATACTCTTTTTAAGAGGAATGTTCTCTTTTTCGGGTCCATGTACTCTGGTACTCTTACTATTTCCATAAATACGACAAATATCCTCTATTATGAGAAATCTGGGACAAATGATCTCTATTTTGCGAAATCTGGTGCCATTTTCTAATTATTTTTGTTATTTTTAGTCCATATTATTATGTGTATTATAATAGGGGTGTATATCGTATTCCGCAATGATTTAATAACTAAGTGTTCCCAATCGAACAATAATTAAACACGTTTTAACTGTCATTGATTACCTACGAATATGTTTTTCATTATTCGCATCCGACTCGTCATAACGTCATGCACAACACAGTCTTAATTTTATATGCACTTTTAAATCTTCGAACGCATGCCTAGCCAGAAACTCGGGTATTTAAAAAATTACAGATTTCTGCTCTTGTTGTTCTTAGTTTGCACTAGATCGCTCCACGTCCGATAATTAAAATTGAAACAAGGTGGCTGCATTCAATGAAAATTGATATTCAGAAGAATCGACATTAATAAAAATTCGAAATCAAAACAATGCATATTAAATAAAACCAGTTACCTTATACCCGCTAATCATTTAAATTCCACAACTCTTATACAGTTAAATCTCGTATTAACTTTTATTTATTTATTCAAATGTATATTCAAGTATTTTAATTTCAATGGTAAAGGGCCCGTGTTATATCCGTTTGATGTAGTATAAATTACATATAAACGAAAATCAAAATCAAAATAATGAGCATTATTCTATTTACATTTTTAGGGTGTTAATGGAATTGACATTAAAAAGAAATGATATCGTAAGAGATGCTTTAATTTTTTTTGATATGCGATAAAAATAAATTAATTTTTTTTATTACATGAGTTCTTAAATCAGATTTGCCTTCATACGGTTGAAATAAATTAATCTCCACACAGTCGTTATTGCATTCTAATGTTTTCGGTATTAATATTAATTTAATGCGATCCCGTTTGAAGCGATTACATTTTAATAAGAGTCAATTTATTAAATATTTAAACTGATTTTTGTATATAGCATTTATTTCATACCAATTTTTATTAACATCGATTTGTTGAAATGCAATAACCAAGGAAAAACGCATGTATATAGAAATTTTAAGTAGGCTGTATACGTGTTAAAAAAGGTTAAACAACCACTTTTTTGTGGTATCAATTGAAATGGTCTGCAAAGCAATTGCTTATCATAAAAATGTCATTCGGTAAAATCGGTATCCACAAAAATTCGACATCGGAAGAATTAAAAAGAATGAAAATTGTATGCAGGCAGCATCATTTATATGTTTTGCAATTAAATTTGGTATCAAAGACGCGTATGACTAAAAAGTAAAACGGCGTTCCATAAAGAGACCTATACATTTTATATGGTTTAAACAAATATTCGAGTCTATGCCCCACCCATCCATCCCATTCCCATTGGCAATCTAATGTTATTTTAAGATAGGAATTAAAAATTAAATTAAATAACAAGACTGGCATGCACTTCTCAATGACCTTGGTTTACTTAAATAATAATAATACATTAATATATTTTAATATAACAAGAAACGGTATAAAAATAATGTTGTCAGCAAACAAAAATATAATGTTTAATTTGCTGAATAAAGATATTTTACTTTACATTCTATGAGTTCAATAACTTGTTTTATTAGACGTTGTTAATTCACTCTATCAAAATGAAAAGTTTAGTTTTTTTGATTTTAAGTGTTTTATTGGTGAGTAAAATTTTTTACGACTTCCGATCTATTGTCTAAGCGGAAATTTTGACCTTTTATTAAATGTTTAGTTGATAAAATACAGGGCTTTAATCAAATTTTTCTTATTGGCTGTACTGAGAAATATTGATATAAATCCCGAAGAATTTAACCAGAAAATGGTTTTATTTCCGTTTTTTTTTATTTAACCAAGCATCCGATTAATTTTATTTCTTCTTCAAGGGTCCTTAAAATTTAAACGAATTAAACTAACATGTAATGAAAATGAAAGGAAAAATATTGGTACATTTTAAAATGCGTAAACAGATATCTATCTAAAACAACTTTTGAAAATGATCTTTCAGTTTTTGCCATCCCTCATCAATTTCCTGTTTTAAGTCACGAAAAAATATCCTAGTAAAAATAACCCAAAAATAAAATAATATTAGCTTTATCGTGTTATAAAATAATAGTTATAGAGAAAATTTGTTACCTTACAACTAATTGATTATTTACGTATTAAATACATATATAAAAATGTATCAAGAAACAAAACAATATACAAACAGCCTTGCAAAATAAGCTGTTTTTTTTTTCAATGCACTAACATTTAATTTATTTTTATTAAGTACATATTTTTCCATATCTCCTGCAAATTTTAGAACTGCAGGGAAAAAAGTATTAGGTACAAAAAATAGAGCAATTTATGTGATAAGTGCAAGTAGCATTTACACTAAGGGAAAAATAGTTTGGTTTTAGAGAAAAAACTAAAAGCTATATTAAAATAAAACTGGACTTCCACATAAAAGACTGACTTTTTAAGAAACGAAGCTAATTATTCAGGGCTTTGAAAATGTGACTTATTTGCTTCTCGATAACTTTGTTTTTAGTCGAAAGAAATTTAATTAATTGTTTGCAGTAAACACAACTAGATAACTAAAATAAAATTATAGAGCATTTATTATTATTACCTTAAATTTCATACCATCGAAAAATAAACTAGTGTTTAAAAAACGTTTTTAAATTTGAGGAAAAACGACACTTTTGGAAAAAAATCGGTAAATTTCCTTTACCCGGAACTTCCCTCGTTACGAATATTTCTTTTATTAGGAATAGTGAAGTATAACCCAATTTAGTTGAGTACATAGTCATTACTATCTTTTCAAACATTTTTATTCGGCTCTATTTTGTTCCATCTTATTGGATTCCTATCAATATTTTACCAGTTTCTACCTATGTCACATTTGATTCTTGGTTATAAATTAAAATAAATTCCATAATTAGTTTTTACATTGACACCCACCGCCATTTTGTTACGTCATGTTGAATTCGTACCAATTTATCTCTATATCGCATTTAATTTTTCTGCCAAATTCGAAATTAATTTAATAAGAGATTTATACCTTAGTTTTTTAAAAATTTTATTTGATCGCCATTTTAGTCCGCCATCTTGAATTCGTACCGCAACTTTGCCAGTTTATCTCCCTCTATATCACACTTAATGCTTGCACAAAATTTGAAATTAATGTAATAAGTAGTTTTTTTTAGACTGATTTTTTTTAAATATTTAATTAGGCCGCCATTTTGTTTTGCTATCTTATGTTCATACCACAATGTTACTAGTTCATTCCTATTGAACACTTGATTTTTGTGCAAAATTTGAGGTAAATCGAATAATTTTTTAGTAATATTTTAGGCTACCTATGCCGTGAACTGACAGACAAACCGACAGACGAATCGTCGGAATTATTAAAACATATTTTTTTGGTATCCAGGAACGTTAAAATATGAAGATATGTAAAACCTGTGAGGGTGATTCTTTTACGATTACAAACATTTTACTTGGCCGCCATTTTGTTCCGCCATCTTGAATTAGTACCACGGTTTTACTAGTTCATATCTACAGTACAATTAGTTATGAAACACATTAAACAGTTTTTAAGTGAATTTTTAAATATTTTATTAAGCCGCCATCTTGTTCCGCTATCTTGGAGTCTTATCAAACTTTTACAAGTTAATTCCTACATAATACTTCATTTTTGTACAAAATTTGAGAAAAAATGTTTAGTAATATTTTTAACATTTCACTAGGCCGCCATTTTGTTTTGCCATATTGAAGTCAATCGCATATGTAGTTTTTTAGCTATACCGCCAACAGGCAGACCGGCGGAATTGAGAGAACAAGTTTTTCGGCATCTAGGAACCCTGAAACGTGAAGATCTGAAAAAAGCTCGGAGGGTGATTTTTTCACGATCACAATACTTCCCTTTTATGAGGAAAGTAAAAATTGGTAAATTGGCCGTTATCCAGAACTTCCCTCGTAATGAATTCTTCCGCAAATATATTAATGACTTTATGCATAATATACACAAATATTTTAACAGGTAAAAGTACAAGTAATTGAGAGCAAAAAAAGTCTTATATAGCAGGAAGCCAACACTCGAGGACTTCTTTGGCTTTACAGACATTTTAAAATTTAGTTTTTTTTTTAAAAAGGCAGAAATATTGCAATATTTCTTAATGCTGCACTAGTCAATTTGACCGCTACTTAGATTAGCGCATTGTATTAGATTTTAAATTTTTATCGTTTAATTATTCCAAACACCTTATCGATTATTTTTTGTCTATTTTTTTTTAAATTAGAAAAACAATACTTTGGAAATAATAAACTCATAGCAAATTAATTATAAACATTTATTCACGACGAATCAAGATTTTTATAAACCACCCGGTACACTAATGTCTTTCATGACGGCAAAAAGTTCTCGTACGCAGTAATAGGTATACAAATAATATTTTATCGTTTTAAAAATGTTTTCTATAAATTGCTTCAGCGACCTATTCAAGAATATCATTATAACACAAATCTCAGCTTCTAAATAAGTAGGTAGAAATAAAATAGTTTTTTTGCTAACCGCATAATGTTTTTGTCCGTTTACAGTAGCAAAAACAATTTTTGCGGCAAGTAAGATTCATTCCGTATTGCCGGATTGCACTTTCTGAAATAAGGATGGTTCAATGAATGAATGTTTGTTAAAATATTGTGACTATTTTAAAAATAACTAATTCTTGAATTAATAATGATGTAATTAATAGTTTTAGATAACAAAATGAATAAAATATTTAATACATTTCGTAAATTACACGGTTATATAAAACTTTTTTGCCTTGACTGATCTGTACTTTTTCGTGTTAAAATATTTGTAGTCATTTGCTTTGTAATATATTTTACTTTGCTTGAGACAGGCAGAGTGTCTTTACGAGGAAACAGAAAGATTACCGATTTTTTATATTATTTTTATTGATGTTATTATTTAACATATTTCTTTACCATTCTTGCTACATGTTTATGTTCTTTGTCAAGTTGAAAGTCACCGTTTTCTCAAATAGTCTTCTTGGGCTTACGTAAATAAGAATGTATGACCACACATCTATTTGATTAATAAATTTAACATTCATTTAGATTAGAACGAATAAATATTTGTCATCTCCTCAGCTTTTATCTGTAATAATTTTTAAACCTAGATTGAACATACATATATTCATTTACTATCCATACGTACTCAAATAAATTCACTGCTTATACTCCAGTATACCAAATTTTATTTTGTTATTTGTTTTTCTTTTATTTAAAAAAAAATAAATTATATCGTTTTATTCTGAGAGCAAGGTTTTATTATTCTGCTCCATATTCCAGGAAATTTTGGAAAAATTAGGCGCCATTTTGTTTTACCATATCGGATTTTTACCAAAACGTAACTATTTCATCCCTATATGATTACTGATTTTTACCAAAATTTGAAGTCAATCCGATAAGTAGTTTTTAAGCTATGCCGCGTACAGATTGATCGGCGTAAATAGTAGATGTTTTTCGAGGTCTAGGGACTCAAAACGCAACAATCTTGAAGAGTGATTTTTTAACGATAACAATACTTACCTCGTAAACAGTTTAATTCGTAAAAATATAATGTTTATAATATTTAATTATAATAAAGCAAATAGTATGTTCGCGGATACACATTTGTAGAGGACAAATTGACAAAAAATACCATTTTTCAAAAAAAGCCGCTCTTAATAATTCTAAAAAAATACGAATTAGGTTGCAAATTTTCTATTTTATTATATGGGGTGTATACAAAATAAAAAAAATATGAAATAATAACAGCAAACTTGCTTTAATACTTCCTTACGGACCTATTCTTATTTTTTCCTTAGAGGTTGAATTCTTTTTCTACGAATATTCTAGTAAATACAATGTGTTACGAAAAAGCGTACAAGAAACGGTTTAAATTTTTAATAGATTAAAACTATTTGTAAAGGAACCTAACTGGATATTCCCTCCGGAATGTTTTCTTCTGTCTACAAAAATGAAAGAAAACGCAATTTATATGTGCGGAACTAAATCAAATCATACTTCACTGTTCCTAATAAAATGAAAAGTACATAACGAATAAAGTTCTGCGAAACGAAATTTACCTTTTTTTTTAACATTATCTGCAAACATCTTCAATTTAAAGGATGTTTTAATATTGTGCCAGCATATAGATTCACGCTTAGGCATCGACGCGTCTAACTACCTTCAGCCCTGTGTGCATATGAGTGTTATGTACTTGTGTAAAATCCCGTTTTCAGCAGTGATAGGTGAACCCCCTAGCTCAAAAATTAAAGATTTAGCACACCTAGTTTATTTGTAATTACTGTCATCCAACCTAAAACTGTATTCTTTAAATCATAAAGACTAAGATCGATAAGTAATTTTATCAAGCGTACGCAGTGGAACGCAACAGATCGTGTCAGAAATAGTCGTTAGAAAGAGACAAACAGATATACATTCGAGAAGCCGCCCGATGACCTTTAAGCGCTCCGCGCGATGCGTTATGAATAACAATCAGCTCTGAGCGCTCGCATCGCATACTCACGTATGAACGAGATTCTCTATTCAAGAGCATTCTAGTTGCTTAGTGCGGGTAATATATAAACCTATATTACTTCTTAACAAGTGACAAGAAAAGATACGAGAAATATTCAAGCAAATTCAGCACAGAAGAAAAAATATCTATCAATATGTCTGGTTTTAAAAGAGGAAAGTGGACACAGAATGTCGTTAATTCCCAAACAAATGGACTGAAAAATACCTTTTTAGCACAGTGGTAAACCTATGTTTGTTGTGCAATGAAATAATTTCTGTTTTAAAAGAATACAATATAAAGCGGCATTACTCCAGCAAGCATTTCACTCAATATAATTTACTTACGGGTCAAGAAAGGATAAAATTAAACAACTCATTACCGATTTAGGGAAACAGCAGCAAATGTTCCATTCACAAAGATCAAATCTTGACAGTGTTGCTAAAGCTAGTTTTATAGTTAGTTCCAAAATATCAAAAACATCGAAGTCATTTCCTTAGGGAGAGTTTGTTAAACGGTGCCTAATAGATGTTCCAGAACTTTTGTGCCCTGAAAAGGAGAAAGAGTTTGAGAAAGTGAGCTTATCGCAACCTACTGTTGATCGACGTATAGATTGGCTGAGACAGAGAATTACTGGCTCTACGGCTACAACAAGGAACCACTACTGGAAAAGATATTTTTGACGAGGTACAAAGTACTTGTGAGTAATATGGTTTGCAGTGGTGTAAATTAGTTGACGTGTGCACAGATTCACAGAGTTCACGAAAAGGTTTTATCGAAATTCTGAAGGAAAGAGCAAGCGCTATGAATGTGCAAGAATGTGATTTAATAATGCATTGCATTATTCATCAATAAACTTGTGCTCTAAATTCATTCGACTGAAAAACGTTATGGATGTGGTAGTAAGTGCCATCAATTTCTGTAGATCTCGCGGTCTTAACCATCGCCAGTTTAAAGCATTTTTGGATGGACGATGCTGTGACATACTATTGCGAAGTAAGGTGGCTAAGCAAAGGTAAAACACTAAAAAGATTGTTAGACCTTAGAAAAGAAATAGCTGATTTTATGGAAATGAAAGAGAAAATATTGTCGCAAATTTGTGATCCAACATGGCTTTGTGACTTGACATTGCTATTCCTGGTAGACATCACAGGACACTTAAACGACCTGAACTTGAAGCTTCAAAAATTGGTAAAACAGCTGTACAGTCACCTTAAAGTTTTTCAAAACAACATTCGTTTGTGTGAAACACAAATGAGAAATAAAAACTGTTTTCATTTTTTAACATTAACCAGTCACGCATAACATTGAATACGGTTTTTATGCTAAAGAACTGAAACTACTGTCAGAGCAATTCAGTGATCGGTTTTCCGATTTTAAGAATAAGTAAGTGTAATGTGGAAGATGCTCCGCTTCATCTACAAATGGAATTGATCGAGCTTCAAGAAGACTCATATTTGAAGTCTAAATTTGATGTGGAACTAAGCGAATTTTACAGAAACTACCTCTCTCATTAATTTTCATTTGATTTTTCTCTGTTTTTGTAAATTTGTTTTTTATATGTTTGATATTATAATCAGTAAGTAAAAAAATGTGTGAATTTTATCGCTTTTTTATTCAATACTACCTACTTATTTCTTACCTACGGCCCGCGACCTGACTAAGTTCCGAAATTACGCCCTCAGCTAAGCAAAGGTTGCCCATACTTGCCCTAGCTAAATAAAATTCTTATTTTTAAGATTTTTTCAGCACCAGCTTTTTCAATATTTACTGAAATGCTGTTCTCTAAAGCTGGAAATCTTTGAAGAAAAAAAGAACAAATTGTCAACTGAAAATGGTGAAAGGCTAATATATCTCCATCAAAATTTACCTCTGCTTAAGTTTAAATAGGAAAATATTTGTATTAACATTCTTAATTTAGTTTTGTTGTGAGTGTTAAGAATTTGGATATTTTGTTTGAAACATTTGGCCGGGTACCACTACATATCTATTTAATAACCGTGATTACAACAGAAACAAGTACGTATTGGAACACTGCAATCCCCATATTCTATCCATTTTTACCCTTATGTCAATGCAAAATGATGGGAATTACGGATTTTTTAACCTATTTGCTCAGTTTGAAATATTTTTTCATGTATCATTTTGTACTAAAATGAAAAATAAGGCTAGTTTACTCTCGACAATATTTCATATTTTTGTAGATCATTCTATGCATTCAGGGACGGACATGAACAGTATTTTACCCTGTTGGAAACATCTTGTCTTATTGATGGTAATAGCATTCGCAGCTCTATTTAAACTGTTTTCCATGCCTTATGCTAATAAATAAATCTGAAATATTGTGTTAGCGAAATTAAAATATCGGTAAATTGGCTTTTACCCGGAACTCCCCTTGTAAAGGATTCCACCACACATATGACAAAGTTTATATATGCATATAGTTATACCAATTTGCCACATATAAACTTTGATCTATCTGTGTTACACAAGACCGAACTTTATGGAGAATATATTGGAGGTCTTCTTCCTGCAGTGAATATGAAGATTATTTGGTAATAACTTTATATACATTATATAAATATTAATATTATCATTTTCCTACTAATGAGAAATTTTTATTATAATGAAAGATCTGTTAAAAGGGCTTTACCTATTCTTGTATCGAAGCCGTGGCGTATGAGCGGGGGTTGAGATGATGAAAATTTTCAATAAAAAATAAAGGCCATTATTTTTTTCTAAGTATAAGTACCACCGGCTCTGGAAGGGGGTTTTACCCGCCAATCCCCAAAAAAAAGATCCTGACTACTATTTCTATCATTCTAGCTTAAATAAAAGTGGCTTTGGCCTTTATCTGCGTCAATGTATCGAAGTAAATACCCAGAACTTACCTTATAAAGTGTGGTACACGTTGCAAATTACGTCAAACGTTATTTTTCAATATGTGTTTTTCAGTGTTTTGTTAGATACTGTTTTGAAATATACGTTATAAACGGTTATATTTAGTTCTAATGTCAAAAATTAACACCCATTTTTGTACCACAATGTATATTTCCTTTTCCAGTTTCGCTTTTGTTGGTTAGTTTTTACGTTAAACTTTTCCGGGATTTGCATAGTGTTCTAGGCGCAATAAAAGTCGTTTATAGAAATAATAATAAAGATCTTTTTAAATCCTTGTCCTTTTGCATACCTAATGAGGTTTTATTACTTTATAGATCACATGTATTACTTAATGCATACATAATATGCAGGTAATAAATATTGCTGATTTCTTAAATATAATTTTAGAATTTTCAATATAAACTATATCACTGATTAGATCTATGTCAAATTTCAACAAAATTCAAACAAACTTACCAACATTTATATGTATAGATAATTATAAAAAGTTATCGAGGATTTTTTTAAACTTAAATTTCGAGAATAGGTGTGTAAGCTTCTTAAACTAAACCAGAGGCAACGTTTCCGAACAAACATATCAACATTTGTCATTTATATGTATAAATAGTTTTAGAAAAATATCAGGGGATTTTTAAGAAGTTAAATTTTATGGTCATCGGAGTTATCGTTTTAAACCGTTGGAAATAATATTTAAACACATATTTTATCTTTTCAGGTCATTGTCTTTGTATCGGCGGATATAGCCACAAACAGTATTGCCAGAAAAACTAACAGTTTATCAAAGAATAATCCTGCGAACATAGTAGAGTCGTTACGAAAACAAATCGAGTATAAAGAGCAAGAACTAGAAAGAGCCGAACGAATGAACAAAAATTTCGAGAAACTTTTCGAATTCGCAAACATTATGGGCCAAGTAGATAGGTTTTTGACGGATCGAACTAAATCTTTAGTTAAAAAATTAGCTGTACTTACCGAGGATAGCGACGATATTATTGTTGCTAAAACTTCAACATCAAATAAGGATTAATATTGTTAAGTTAATAAATACTTGTTAACTTTATATAGTTTTATTCAATATCCTAGAAAAATGCAATTTTTAAAAGTTAAGTAGTTAATCTTGATGTTGCAGAACGCGTCTAACTGGCTATTACTGATTTAATAGGAAATCATTTTAAACAATGGAACAAAATATTCTTATTTAGGGCCGGTATTTTCATCTCCCTATATTTTTTTCGGTGGATATTTCCCATGATTAAATTGCTCCAACAATAGTTTCCACGGTAAATATTCGAAGAATAAAGTTATTTGGGCATGAAAATATTGGCCCTTAACGTATTTAGTTTTCCTTGGAAAATTTAAAAAACATTTTCTCAAACAAACAACAAAACATCATAAGGAAAATTAAGATGAGACAGGAATGTACAGCGGGTTCATTTTTACCTGTTCACATTTTAATTTGCTATAACCTTACTTTTCAAGATACCAAAATTATCCAAAAAAACAAATTGTATGGCTCATTACGAAGTTTTTTATAACATTCGAAATATATTAAAAAAGACAAACATCTAAATATAATCTGCACTTTTAAATGAGGCAACCTGTAAATTTTACTTTCAATAGATAGATCTCTTTTTTCTGATTCTAAATATACTTGGTTTGATACCTTTATCTTAAACAATAAAAAATAAGGTAAGCTGTGTTGTAAGACTAATGAGTGTGCTAAAGGTTTTCTTCCTCTCTTAAAAAAAAGATCTATCTATTGAAAGTAAATTCACAGAGTATACACAAATATATATATATATATATATATATATATATATATATATATATATATATATATATATTTATTTTTGACAATTGAGAAGCTTTTTATGTAATTGTAGTGCTACATAATACTTGATAACTAGGCACAAAATTGTATCACAGAAACAACTACTGCTAACAGTTGGTGGGTTAAAATTATTGCTCCCAATATAAGTCGTGAATCAACAGTGAAATTCAATGCCGATCTGATATTAGCCAGAGGAGTAGTTCTTTCTATAATTCCATTTTGTGCCTTTGCCCTACACGAGGCTCGCTATCTATGGCGGCCTGATAAACCCTAAAAAAAAAACGGAATCACCATTGTCGTTTGGCTAAAATAGATCATTACGCCTGCGGAATTACAGGACGTTTCAAACAGGGATCATAGTATCCTTGTTATGATGTTGGTGAATCGTGAAATAAAATATATTAAAATTGATAACTTCCATTATATACATTTTTTTTAAATCATTTTCATATCTTGAAAAATAAGAAAGTTATAGTACAAGTTATGGACAAATTAAAATGGCCACATTGTAGTTTTTCTTGTATCTGCATTTGCAGATGCATTTTCGCCCTTAATATTTTTAATACTAAAAATCGTACCTACAAACTTGAAAAGTTTGATGTGGAATATATATTTTAGTTATATGGCAAAATAGATCTTGAACTAAATTGACACAGTTTATGTTTTTTGCAATAGAACAACTTATATTATTTTTACTTCCGAAAAGACATTTTTCAATAATACATAATAAACTCTGGTAAACAATTAGTTAATAAAAATCGTAGTAGCCATGGATAACGTTAAAAGTAACAGAATGGTTTGATAGTTTTGACACACACAATGTATACGTTAGCAAAACAGATCCACTATGTTTTTTTTAACGTTTTGATGGCTACTTCGATTTTTATTGAACTACTTTTTAGCAATGTTTAAAAGTTATTATTTCAAAAAAGACTAAAACAAAAGATATTTTAGATATTTTTAAAATCCGGAAGAAAAAATCCTTGCAAGCGTCAACAAAATAACCCCCTTGAAAAAATAGTGCAAATTTCGCAGGTCTTCAATGATCTTGTTTGTTGTAGTAGTGGATTTATGATTTAAGAAGATAATTGTTGTGGGTATTACGACACATGATATAAGAATTAATAGTAATAACAATAAACAAAATTACCTCAAACTTCCAAACTTCAGTCTTGGGTTCTGAGTCCATTGTAAAGGTACCTCTGTTTTTTGGTGAACCCAGAACCCAACACTGCAGAATTTTGAGGTAATTCTGTTTATTGCTGTTACATTAGTTCTTATATCGTGTGGTGTAATACCCACAATAATTTTCTTCTTAAACTGAAAAAACAACCCACGTTAAAGTCTAATAAATTTTGTTTTACACTTGTTTTTTGTATTACAAAAAATAAAGGATGCATGCTCGTAAAAAAGCCAAGCCAAAAACTAGACTTATGTAGCTTTTCTGGGCTACCCGAATATCGAATTAAAAAGACAATCGAACGCCAAATAAACCAATATGACGAGGAAATAGGTCTTAGATACAAAAAATCACCCTGTATATTATAGCGGAAATCGATAGAGAACTTCTATGATATAATATAGTGTTTTTTATGTTGCGATTTAATCGAAATCGACCATATTTTTTCTGATTTCAAAAATACATACATACATATATTTATCTCTGTAGTATTCCCGTTTGAATATTTAGTTTCTTAATATGTGACTGACAAAAACTTAATTAAAAATAAACAAATAAACATGAACAATTATTATTTGCCATTAGTTATATCGCTGAAAATCACGCCCTCGTTTCTGGATGCACTTTCGTAGGCCTCTTAATATTTTGCTTTTTAAATTTGTTTTTTCTTAAAATCTAACGGGCTTAAATGTATACTCAAGGGCAGAGGGGGCATGTTAAAAGGACATTGCTACCAATCCAAAGTAGTTATTTAGTAGTCAAAAATACTTTCACATTTGGTGGTTGATCTGTGGAATTACAGACCTTTATATTCTTATAATTGGCATATAACTAGCAAGAGGAAAGAAAAGTTGTCAATTTCAATTAGATGAAAGACTAAAATTTAAAAAATTTAAGACATTTTTTACTCTTGATAAACACAGCAAATGGTACAGAGTTGATGACAAACTTTTGAAGGGTTTTCGTGCGTATTAAAATACAAAGTAATTTAAATATGCCATATAAAGCAGGACAAAAGCGACAAGATGGTATGGAAGCGAAAGGCGTCCCCCTCGTCCACTATTAGCCTCTCGCTACAGTCCTGATTTGGATCCACGAACGCATGCTAATAAACTATAACCAACCAAGAACATCTCTGTATAAAGGTACAAAGATGACTTTGACAGACTGCACTTAGTTTGTAACAATTTGTACTAAACGTCGAATGGGATATAATTTCCGAACATTTATTAATATAAAGGCAAAATATCCTATGGTACAAAATAAGCAATGAAAGAATATAAAATATTAAATTTATTAACAAAAAAAAATTATAAGCATATAAAAATAAATTACTCATATCAGAACTGATAAATAATAACAAAAATGACAACAACAAAAATGGCATTACAAATAGAATATAAAAACTGAAAAATTTATACAGATTTCTTGTTTCATCTTACTGGCCATTACGGATAACCAACATTTTCTAAAATCAAAATAAACTATACATAATAATACATAAACGTCAAAACCAAAATACACTATATCCTTTAAAACATTCAGAAAACTTAAAACATATATTCCAGAAACTAGTCTACCTTAAAAACTCAAAAGTGTATTCAACTATCATAAATATAAAAAAAAAGGTTTAGGCCAGACAATCCAAACAGCCCGTATCGCGCAAATGGTCCAGATTATTCAGTCTCTCTAATTCAACAAGATAGTCATCATCTATTTGAACAATGCAGATAGAAAATACTTAGCAATCAAAGAAATCGATCATTTTTTACAAATATTTCTCAAGAATCAATATCATAAGAAATATATGTAAAATATTAAAATAAATACCTCTGTGGAATATAGACAGATATTTAAATTATATGTAATAAATTCTTGTTATGGAAAGAAGTGAGGAACGCGGAGAGGGGGTGCCAGAATACGTGGGCAAAAAAAACAAGCACATATAATAGTCCTAAATCCCACCACCAAAATGTTATATTCATGGCTGCAAGTCTGATAGACCCATACATGAATGGTTACGATACTCTGATGCCTACTAGATTTTTACGTCCTGGATGCAGGGTGCTATAATGGTGGGAGGAAGTTGCAAGAAATGAAGTGTATGTAGACCCTGCACGTCTGATATTTCAGATTAAAAAAATGAGTATAGTATATAGTAAATTAGATATCAGACTGCAGCGATCAGTTTACGAATGCACTCAATTTTTTGCTACTCCCCTTAAACACTATAGCATCGGCTGGGCTCAGAGCGTACAAATCTAGAAGTGGTATCACAGGTTCATAATTAACCATGTACCAGGTTATCAGACGCACAACGATGGAAACACATTTTGGTCGTGGGCTCCAGGACTATGCTAGTTTGAAAAATGAAACACTTCGGTCATACACTACATCAAATGGATTAAACCGACTTACATCAGATTTTGTTATTAGAACTTGAAGAGATCTCACAATAAAGTTATCTTGAATATGACTGGAAATCAATATATTTTCGATCCCAAAAAATTTGTACTCAATATTTCTTATTAATTTTTTACTTATTATAGCTCTTATTAATTTAAGCTAAGTGAATAACCTTCATTTAAAGTAGTATTTGGTTGCAGTGTATTCAAAACTGATAGAGTATATTTTTTTGGAAATGTCTGGGACCACGAAAACAAATTCAGTAAAATATTTTTGTTTAAAAGTTATAAACTGATATCTATTAACTTTTTGTATGCAACCATGTTACGTCAAAGGGCACAAAATTTGCCTGAGATCCCTAAGATTGCCCACGTCAGGCACGTACCCAGAATTTCAGTTCGGGGGGGGGGGGGGGAGGTCAAACGGTCCAACCTCAGGAAAATTAGTAAGAAGCATGCCTATACCAACATATCTTCATGGTTCAGACCCCCAGAACCCCCCTACGTGCCTGGCCCACGTATTCAATTAATCCACTTGAGGTACATTTTTTTATGATTCGTATAGATAAATATAGATAAAACAAAAATATAACAATAAAATATACATTTTAAAGTGAAAGATATGTAAAAAAACTTTGCATAAATTACGTTACCTTTCATAACAATTTATAAAATTTAAAAAAATCAACTGCACTATACTATTTAGTAATTAACGGTAAAAGAATAACTAGTACAATATCTTGGTGGCCGATTTAACTACTCCTAGAAATCACATCCCGCTTTTCTAATCACCGGAATTTATTCCTTTTTATTTCTTCTACTCGTCGTCCTTGGTACTTCACATGCCTCGTATTGGCATCCCTCAAAACGATTATGCCGTTCTTGTATATGGTCTTCTATAGCTACTTCGGTCGTATTTTCGTACTTGCAAACCAGACATCTATAGGTTTTTTGAAATTTAATGTACTAAAAAATAATAAATTTAAAAATCTGTGGTAAACTAGGAAATGATGGGTCTGAGCTTGAGGTGGTGTCAACTTATATACGTGACAAGTTCAGGGATATTTTAGCACGGATGTTAGGGAAAGTTTTTAATGTCTCATTTTACCAAAGCTAATTCTTAATTGTTTGATTATATTGGTATTTCTGAAAAGTAAATCTACTCAAGTAGCCTATCGAAAGGTCTATCGAGCCCTACTGATCTTTTCCAGGGGCATAAAAGCAGATCATTTATGATAACTGACACAAATTGGATAATACCTGGGTTATAATTTCACGTAACAAAAATTGTTTTGATGATTTCAATTTTTTGTTAAACTTTTGCCTTTCAGTTGATACCTTGAACAAAAAAGACCGGAAACTATACAATTTCATAAATAACATTTTCTTTATATTCAATTAATATTACAATAGTTTTTCGATTTTTTTTCCTACACTACTTGCATAAGTACTAAATAAGTAGACAAACCAAAAACCAATAACGTAAAAAATTATATGTCTATACATTTTATGATCATAATTTTTTATTTGTTTTAATAATTAGAACATTAATTTTAGTACATTATTTATTTCATTTATCATTAATATGTATCAAATTAAAAGATGAGAGCCCATACTGTCTATAGATAAGGGAAAATAAGGGACCAATTATTCTCGTTTGGAATTATCATTATTTCCAGTGTAAAACTTGCCCATATTGTGTAGGAATAAAAGTTTATTTTGTATATTGTTTTAGTGATTGGATTAATTTTCAGAACTGCCATTAGGTACCGGGTGACCATTCGAAAAGTACCACCACCCTTAACTGTTTTGCTTTACATTGTAGAAAAAAATGTTAAATACAAAAGTTTTAGGCTTTAATTTATATTTTTTAATAACATATTTTGATATATACAAGGTGACGCAATAAAGCGTTTCAGCCCAAAGTTGAAATACTACCATGTATTCAATTACATTTCTGGACTCTACGGGTCTAAGCAAATTTCATAACTCATGCGCTATACGTAAATTTGAGTTGTAGTTGAAATATTGACTTTGAAGTTGGATACTTATAAAGCTTTTTTCTAAACGGTTTGAATTATAGCAAAAACGGTTTTTACTTTTCTTTCTGAGTTTTTAATTATCTATCACTTCCGGTTAAGCCGGAAATTAAAAATGTTCAACTTCCGGTCTAGCCGGAAATAGATATTACGTGACAGTTAATTAAAAACTAAGGACAAGTGCAGTAGAATTTAGGTATAGGACATGATACATTGAATGTGCTTATTTTTTCCCGTAGAATCCAATTTACAACGGAAAGCAAAAAAAGTTAAGGGGATGGTACTTTTCGGATGGTCACCCGTAATTGAATCGCTTTTAGTGGCTTCAATTTCATTTTCTGTAATTGAATTACCAATTACTTTACTTGAGAAAATTCAGTTAGTTTAGAGGAGTAAATGATACTTCAATTTCATTTTAAAATATAAGTAATTGGTACTTGGCCATTTCTTATTGGCAATGGTAATTGGTAATTTAATTACTTTGGGTCGGTAATTGTGACAGCTCTGTCTACAATATATATTGGTATTTAAATCACGAAGAATACCAATAAGAAGGGTCAGCTTTGTCGGCTTCTTTAATGTTCACGCCGAAAAAATCTGTCGATAGTCTCTTAGTTTGTACACTGAGAAAATAGCGTTCTTATCGACAACAAAATATTTTTTGTTTTACAAACAGTGTAAAAAATGCAATTCAAAAAGTCGATTGTATAGCTATGTATTTCATATGAGAAAGTTCAAATTTATAGGTTAATTTCGAATCAAACAAATTTAACTTTCAACGGCCAGTCTTCCGGTTCGTCTCGTGGAATGCAGACCTCTGTGTTATTAACCTAAGTGGTTCCACGTGTTCGGTTTTGCTGCTTTATTTCGGGGGGAAACGGGAGACTCAACCGCTCAGTGTGGAAACTAACGACCCCGCTAGAAAGGGAGCAGACGCTGTGAACGTGTGAAGCCTAGTTGTTCCTGCATTCTATCCCGTTCGTCTGCCGCAGTTCTACATAGAATATTAGCGTAATGGCCGCTACGTGGCGGGAGTGGGAGGGATAACGAGATAGCTTGAAAGAAAAGGTCATCTCGTGACATCAGTAGTACTCTCAAGGGGCACCTAGTGGAAGTTAAGATGAATTTCAAAAATTTAAAGAGGAAATATTAAAAAGTATTTGAAAGATTCGGGGTATTCGAGAGCTTAGAGCTCGCCATCCGGATATCCTACCGATAACGTCTCCAAACTGGAATAAGGTGCAGGGTCGCCGATTTAACGACTCTGAGCCCCGGACGCAGAGCAATCTGGCGACTGCCTTGTAGCAAAGCCAATAAGCCCTGTTATGTAACAGGATAAACAGGAATGAAGAAGAAGAACTTTCAACGGTCAACCGACAGTTATGACGTAGACGCGGCGAATCGATCTTATTTGAAAATGGCCATGTTTCTGGAGACATAATCTGTCCCAGCTGGCCGCCCAATCGGTATTCTGCTCTGTATTTAAATATCAAAAAGCTCTAAACAATTACTTAAATTTTTACCTAACAATTTCACTTTTTGCCTTAAAGATACTAGTATCTTGAATCCACTTTCACATATATTTTAAGACATAAAAATTTAAGATTTGTTAAATCTTAAATTTTTAACAAACCAAGAAAAAAGAACTGTAATACGAAAAAATGTTGAAATTCATTTTAACTGGAGTGTAGGTATTATTTTGGGAGATAAAGGATTTTCCGTTTTGTTAAATAATAATTTTCGTTACTAGTAGTCTACAACAATGATTGAAGTACACCAAAACAAAAAATAGCTCGGCCTTACCTTTTCCTCATGTCTCGCTTTCATATGCGCTTTTAAACCCTGCTTAATTAAAGTGGAGTAAGCACAATGCATACATTTGTAACTCGGAACTTCATCTGGATTCTTGTGACGAATAGTTGTGTGAATTTGAAGACCCTTATCAGTCAAAAAAACCCGTGGACAATTAGTACACGCTAGTTTTTTTCTTTTACTAAAGTGTACGTGTTGCGTGCTCATGTGAAGTTGCCAAGACGATTTATGGTTACTACAAAAATCACAAAACTGACAAGGAAATTTCGAATCAGGGCTATGGATTGTAATGTAATGTCGTTTCAAATTACCTAAAATAGACATAGTAATTTTATTTAAAATATAATTTTGCTTTTATACAGAATTTTTAATGTTGAGGCAACATTGATCATTATTATGTTTTTTAAAATAAATACAAAATTTTACCTAAAACTGAAGTCGAGTATCAACCAAAATTAATGAGTAAGGGGTGGAAGGGAAAAATAAAAAAATATATAACTTTGTTTTGCATCACTAAACAGAAATAACCAAAAGATCTACTTGTTGATAATTTTTTTCTAAAAATACCTTTATATTGTTATTGCTGCAGTTGCACCCTCTAGCGGTGGATTTGGGAATCTGTAATTTTCACTAAGTTCTAATAAACTGTATACCCTTTTATCTAAGAAAATTTATCATTCAAATAATTACACAAAATCAATTTTTCAAATAATGCCAATTCAAATCTTGTATATAAAATTAAAGCTGCTGGAAGTCATAAGTAATGCTCTTAGGTGCAGTAATATCACGACACAATGTAACTGTATTAAATTTTAAATTTCGCATCAGTTATTTGCTGTTATGCAGTTGAAAAAATATGCCACATTGGCATGTTAGTTTGTCGACTTCGATTTTGTAATAACTTACAACCAAAAAACTATTCTTTCTACCCAACTGCGCATACTAGAAATTAGTTTGTCAATTAGAATTTATAGAAACAGAAGCCAAACAATATCCCTCTTTTTTTGTTTAATAAGCTTGTAGCTCTTTATTTTAAATATTCTAATTTCACTGTAAGTAATAAAACTTGAAAAAAGATCCGCAATGCTTGCTGGTATCTTTCATATTTTGTTTTCTGGGAAGTCTAGGCCCTTCGGCTTTGAACAAAATTATTTTAATTCAAATGTTTTAAGAATTCATTGACAAATGAACTAATTACAACATAAGATAAGATTTTGCCAACCGAATAAATATTGTAGGGACGCTTCCGCCTCCACCCCCATTAATTCAAGGTAGAGAGTAGGGCAGATTTTTACCTAAAAACTAATATTTTGATTCAACCTCACACAACATGTTATTTACATCATTTAATCGCATTTGGTAATATTCACATTTGAAAAATAATATTTTTCATGTACCCATGAAATTTTGATGGCTATAAATAGATTCTTAATAGTGGTTTATATATAAAAAATTTATCTATTTATACAGTGGCGTCATTTGGGGGTGACAAAATTGAACAGAACTGGCCAAACCAGTATTTTGCCACCCCAAAACCGCAATATTTTACAAATAATTGGAAAATAAAATTCTATAAGAATGACACTATCTTGATTATTCTTCGTTAATCATGCAACTTAGCACAGAGAAATAAAATGCGTTTTTAAAACTTGTACATTATATTACTTTATAAGTGGTTCGGTTATTAATTCACGTGATTAACAATAAATAATTTTGGAAACGATGACTTTCACTTAACATCATAGTAGTTTAAGATAATATCAAAAAAGAACTGTGAGAAATTCTGTTTCTTTCCTTCAGTAGTTTGAAGATGGAGGCATATCTTTTTTTTTTCGATTTTCACGAAATTTGGACATTTTTGACTCGTAAGACCAAGTTGTTTTTTTTACTTGGAAAATCCTGCATTTTTATCAGAAACCGGGTAATAATTCCCAGAATGCAAATAATAAAAAATTGTGGCGTTTAAAACGTCCAATTATGCATATCATTTTTTATATTATTCTTTTTATTGACGAATACCAAACTGTCAAATCTTTTTCAGTCTATTTTGAGGGCAAGCCTGTCCTCACATTTTCTGATTTTCCTTTTTTCCATTGGCGGAAGATTCAAGATAGCAAAGTCGATCCCACTTCCAGAGAAGTGAAAGAAATGTCAAAATATTTTGCTTGGATAGTTTATGACTAGAGAAAAGACACAAAGTCTCTTTGTGTCTTCTTTCTAGTTTAGTCATTTGAAACCAGGTCTCTTAGAGAATATGGACGCTTTCTTGCAGTTCGATAGTACAGTGCCAAATTTAGAAAACAAATGTACGTGTAGTTTCCATTTTCGGAATAAAGAAGCACTGGTCATGAGATTTGAATCATGTTGTACTTTCCCTAATAATGATAACTACCAAAAAACGCCCTAAAAAAGCATAACTTACCACTCTCCGTAGTCCTGTAAGAACATTCTGGGCAGTGTTTATAATGTTTTATACTGACGCCTTTGTGCATATTCTGATGCCTCACCATGTTTGCTTTATACAGGCTTCGATAACTGCATTTGTGACACTGTAACATATCGTCTTTAGAGGCGCTATGCGACAACATGTGTGTTTGGAAAAACCTTGCATCGACACTTTTCTGGCATGTTGGGCAATTCTTGTATTTCTTATTGTGTCTTTTCTTATGAGCGTATAAACACATAATATTTTTGGCCTTGTAGGTACAGTGATTGCATCTTAATTCCTGATCTCTAAAACCCATATTCAAAATATACAAATATTGACATGTCTGTTGGCCGCAAAACTATACTATCGTCTTTTTTTATTCCCCTGTAGTCAAAAACACAATATTATTAAAATATTTTCTCAAACACAGAATTAATCCATCCTCTTAATTCCAAAATCAAACAGGTAATCACTATACCCATAATTGTGATTCCTCACCTTACAGCTACTACTGATATATTTTAAACCATTGGAACGTTATCGAAATTCGACGGCAACTATAGTTTTAAATTTACACTTAAAAACTGTAAAATAAAAAGTGGCTACCATATGCCAAATATTTTTAGTAGTATTATATTACGATATATTTTAATTTTTAAAGGTTTAAATAGATATACAAAATCGCGATAAAACTGAAATTTCAAAACCAATAAAATGAAAAAAATTAACAAGCCGGCGAAACTCTTGATAATCCACCCTATACAGGAAAATTTTACATCAATGCCCCCGAGCAAGCTCAAATCCAAACAATGTAGGATATGTATGAAATACGTCTGATTGATTACGTCGAGATTCTTCGAATAGTTAGGCTAACAAAAGTGACATAGCGCACGTTGTCATATTATTACCCGATTTATCTTTTGAGGATAAATGGGTATACATACAGGTCTTTTTAAGGGTAGTAGTAGTAGTAGTAGTCAAGTTTGTATTTATTAAAATAACAATAACATTTCCATATTTATTTTAAAAAAACGTACTTTTGATAGAACCTTTTAAACAAATATGGAAAATATTCACCTCAAGTACTCTTCACTGACTTTCCGGCAGCACCGCTGCAGCTCGTTAAATAATTGATTTAATATTTAAAAATTATACTAAAATTAAATAGTAAGTAGTAATAATACGTCTGTGGGTAGAGCTTTAATCTAAAAAAAATCTAAATTAGTCAAGTGGAAGCGACTGGCGGAACCGGAGAAAAAACTCTTTATGTTTTCACTGTATAAAATATATTAAAGTATTTTGATGGCTAAAATCGGTAAGATTGAGAATTAATAGGCAGGGTGGTATGATGGTGAGGATTTCATTTTTATCTAAAGTCCATGTAGGCATATAGATACTCGTATATATGCACAAATAAATAAATTAACTGCTAATTAAATATTTTAACATTTCTAATTTAAATAAATTAAATGAAATTACTCCCAACGCTGTGCTGAGAGAAAAATAGAAAACTCAACCCAGACGACAGTCCAATGTCTCCGGTATACATCTTTTGAAGAATTAAATTACGAACCATACGAAAACGTATTTCTCTTGAGTAAATAAATAGATCATTTCAAATATATTATTATGTGAATTATAAATCACGTACTAAAATGAAAATTGGAAGAACACTGCACACTAGGAGGATTTTAATTAAGCTAGTGCGAATTAGGAAAAATAGTTTGCAAGTTATTAGCTAAGGATGAGTGATTAGTTGGCTAGGAGTAGGGACGTTGTATCGACATATCGATAGCTGAGTGACATATCGAATAACAAAAGGTAAAAAAAGAATATTGAAAGGTAGCCGAGAACATCGATAGATCAATAATTACGGATAAAGGGATTACATATTTACAAAGATTTTTCCTGCTCTGTGATATCTTTGCGAACAAATATGCGCCATATAAAAAGTAAGCATTTTTTTTTTAATATTTTTTGGCACCGGAACCGTCTTTGTCGCAAATATATCGATATGTTGTAGCAAATACCTATAGTTAGCAATGAACTACCGAACGCGATGTATAAAGTTAAAAGTTCGGTAACTTATGTTTACAACTTGCCTTGCGTCTTACGTTTACGGGTGCAATGCATATGAACTATGGAACCTATTTTAGTGCATTTTAACTTCTTTACCATTTTAACGCGGTTTTTGGTTTGACAAAAAATAGTATTTTAAATGTATCCTAGACAACGAAAAATTAATGGATCTGCTTATATATATGGGGCAACTTGAAAAATTTTAAATGCAAATTATCTCAGTTATAAAAATGTTTTTTGAAAAAACTTCTTTAACATTTTGATACAAAAAAATCCTAGTATTACAGACATCAAATAAAAAAACTACCATTTCATTTAAAAAGAAACCTAAAAATGCAGTTTGTGGAAACTTTTGAAAAAAAAAAACTATATCGAGATATCTGAAAAAATAATGGAGTAAGGGGGGGTGGAATTTCTACGTTGGACACACAATTTCTTTCTAGCACTTAAAATTTTACCAGTATTGGTGGTGGTGAATTATGACAGAAGACCCCGGTCAATTTAAAAATTAACGAAATTTTAAATGCTAAAAACCGTTTCCCCAAAAAAAAATTATTACTTAATTTTGCATTAAAATTAATGAATTCTAATCTTTTGGAGTTTGATATAACATGAAAATTTCTTTAAAGTACCCATACAGAAGCTGAAAAAAAAAACAAAAACATCTACAATTTGTTGAAAAAAAAACCCTGTATATTATGAACCGAAAGAAATTTAAAAAATCGCTGAAATTGTTTTTTGGTATTTGTGCGTAGATTATCTTGGCTAGAAAAGAATAATAAAATATCTCATTTTGTAACACTTACGGTCAAAGACATTTTTGAAAAAAATACAGTCTTTCAAATTTTATTCCCATCCTTAATTGAAATGTTTTTATGGGGATAGGGTCGAGATAGTGATGTTCCCAATTACTTCCCATAGGGTATACTCCATATACGATGTATAGCTATAAAATTATAGATTAAAAAAAACTAAAAGTCTGGCTTCTTGTTTTAATATAGATACAGTTTTTACTTAACCAAAATGGATTCCAATTTTTAAACCACAACTACATACAAAGTTTAAATAAAAGTAATTGTCCGAGGCGGGATTGAGACACAAAACTTAAGCAAATCGCCGCAAGCGGATCCCAAAACAAATATTTTGCTGCGGCAAGACACTCTACTACTACTCGAGTTTACTCGCCTATCTCTAGTTATTCGGTGCTCTAGCACGTCGTGTCGTGAAACAAATTAAACAGCAGTTGCATAGAATTGCTTATAACGTGAAAGACACGTACATATAAAACGCACTTGTTCTTGACTTATTGAATACATTGTGCGGTTTACAGTGAGTTAGTAAGTTTATTAACATATTCATATTTTGGAATATAAAGTAAGTTCAGACTATAACAAACGCGGTAAGCTCTTCCCTTTTTCCTCCGCGAATGGTATTGAGAAGTAAATGTGAAGCTAATAAATGTAGAAGCTGCTGCTGCTGCTAGCGCTGATCCGTGTTCCCACTGAAGAAGGGCAATCGTGCTGTTCGTTGTAATCAGGATATTTTAGTAACATCCAAAATTTGGCCTTCATTGTGGACTACTGACCAGTTGATCGCGTTTCATACTACAAATCCATGGTTGGCTTACAACATGGAAAACTAGGATGTACTTTTTGCACCAACCCCAGCCACAGCATTCAATTTGAATAATCTAATTCTGATGGCAAAATCATGGCTGCTGGAAGTAATATGAAAAATCAACTAGCTTTTTTGAGGACCAAAATGAAACACCACTCAGTAAGCAACTCTCACATGATTGCGGAAAACATCTTCAAGAAGGGTGAAGAAAAAGTTTTGGATAAGATGTTCGGACCTATACCTGAAAAAGCAATGGACGGCAGGGTGCGACTTTTTAATACTGTGTACTGTTGGTAAAGAATCATCGCTCCAATTCTGCAATTTGAAGAACTTGATGAACTCCAGCAAATCAATGTACTAAAAATAGGATTATAATTGCCACATGAATGGTTAATGTCATAGCAAAGGAGGTACTTAATAGACTTATTTCACATCTCGTACAATCATGAGAAAATAGCAGATCTTTTCTTCCGGCATTGTTTATGTCATCGCACAGAACATTCCGTACAATTATGCGGTTATGCATGCACCCGTTAGTCGAACTAGCGATGCCACAGCAACTGGGCTAAAAAGAACAATATAATCTTTATCCTTCCCACAAGAACTTGGACTCTTCTACGGCGTTCTTTGTGAACTAGGAATTTTATCTTGCATACTTCGATCCAGGAAAACAACGCTTATGCAAGCTTAAACAGAGATGTGTAAATCTATTAAAATTCTGGAAAGCTTGAAAGTGGAACCTAGTGCAAAAGAAAAAGATGTTGCAGAGGCTTTTCTAAATGGAGTCTGGAGGATGTCGAGGATACAATAACGAAGTTAGCAGATATCAACAGGTTGAAATTTTTGCAGAATTTAGTTAACAGGATGCGGAAGCACTTGTTTAATGACCCTAAAAATAAAAAAAAGACCAAAAGTTAAGGCAATTAATTAGGTAAAGATAATAGGTTAATATTTAAAGAGGTTCTTTATGTAAGTGATTGACGAAGTATTCAAAACCGTTATTGGATATGAAAGGGGAGAGGATGAAGTTAAAAGAGGGGCACGCCGATTCGGTACATGAAATGCTTCTTCTAGCCACTTCAAAACGCTGAACATACTTCCAACAACAGTTGGTTGCGGACGGGGGTTTTCCGGTATGAACCTTACAATAACCCATTTTAGAACTAGTCTAAATATTGAAAATATGTCAGTTTCATCTCCATTAATCGCCCGCCAGTTGCAGACTTCAATCCGCGGCCATACGTGAACACTTGACTGCAAGACCATCGATCGGCAAATTCAACTCCTCCTAGTACAGTCAATGAACGTCAAGAACGAACAAGAAGAGAATGTGTGTCAAAAATTTTTTGGTCAATATATTTACTTATTACTACTCAATTAAAGGTGAACTAAAGTTGAAGCGACCTCTTAAAAGATTAGCCCCCTTTACAATGTACTTTTCTTAATGATGCGTAGTTACCAATTTTTCAATCACAAAACATGCACACAAAAAAACGAGTATTTAGTAAGTTATTTAAATGTCCCAATTTTAGAATGTTTTGTATTTTCGAGCATTTATGTAAAAGAAAATAAAAAGGATTGTTACGCAATTTTCGGTACTTGTTATTAGTTTTTGTTCCGATATGTCCCTCCAAACTGAAACATCACGAGCTGCTACTGTATTAATAATATCTTAATTCTTACTGAAAATGTTGAAATCTGAATTTTGTCCAAAAATTTGCATGTATAAGTTCGTCTGTTCAGCGGTTTATAGAGAGCACAACGTATATTACATTTAAATATATATTTATGTTTAGTATGGACTTATAATTGAGTTATTTAATTTGATTTTATTGAAAAACATGTATTTTTCATGTTAGAAAAAAATGAGCGAATAGAAATTTACGCCTATACATTAACATACGTTGACAATGAATAAATGGACAATAAAATTGCTCAAGGTTGCTTAGCGTTTTAAAAACAACACCATTTTCTAATATCAACAACGTTGGAATACTCCCCGACCTCCTGATTAGACAAAAAGTTAATAAAGAGTCCTTTATCCCAGCCTTCTTTATTCTCCATCTTGAGTTAGAGCCGCTTCTTGAAGATAGAGAGAACTGAGAACTAAACTAATCTAAGAAAACATAAGTGTGTTTGTATATATCAACTCCATCACAAAAAAAAAACACATTTTTTTAATTAAATTAAAATATGCTTTTTGAGTTTGAGTTCTTTTATAACTAACTATTATTAAAAATGTATTTAAGACCTGGTTTTAATAAAATACTAGAGATTTTTTTATCCACTATAATTAAATAAATTTTATCCACTATAATTAAATTAAATATTTATATGAAGCAATTATTATCAGTATTAGAAAAAATAACTCAAAACATGTAAAATATACTTACTGATGTTTTAACTTATGCCGACGCAAAGTGTCCTTGAATTTAGTTTTGTAGCCACAATCTTCACAAGTATGCATAATACATTCACTGGGATCTTTATGAATAAGCTCGTGCCTATTTAACTGATTTTTAGTAACTACCCTGACATCGCAAAATCTGCATTTTAAGGGTTTTTCGTGATCGCCATGTCTATATTTGATATGATTTCGAAATTTGGCTATAACAGAAGTATATAAAACTTACTACATGTTACTTTAGACATAAAACACAGCCCTTTTCTACCTTTAAAAAACGTACGTTCATTAAGTTAAAAACAACACCACTTTCCAACCTAGCAATATTCTACTAAGATAAATATTACTTTTTAAGTGAATTTTAAATACACATCCCAGAGTTACTGCATTAAAAAATCACAATATAAACATAATTTCTATGTATTATTTTCACCCCCCCGTTGATTCTAGAGTAAGGATATTTATTCTATATATAATGAACTCTCTTTGCGGACACCCCTTGAATAAAGAAATAGGTTTTTAATAATAAAGTGCTCTGTCTTAATGGCCAACGGCAAAGCTGAAAAACTTGAACGAACGATTTCGTGAAATCCTACCACTTGCGTAACCGCCACCCTGGAATGAAATTCTGTTATGTTAGTGATTTTTTTGGTACAATCAACAACAGTCAAAGTTCTGTTTTAATTTGCAGCAAGTAAACATGTCGCAGTAAAAAATGTTATAAGGCTGTTATTAGTAGATTTAACACTGAAAAACCGGATGGGGCAAACATAATTAATAAAATAGAGGAACTCTTAAAGGAATGGCATATGAATGAAAATATTTCTCAAAAAAGAAGCTTTTTTAAACTTAAACGGTAAAGTGACATATGATTGGTTTGTTTAACCAAGAGTGAAAAATAGCAAAGGGTTTGCTGAATTGCATATAATCCACTTTATGGCTACTAAAATATGTAATAAAAACTATTTATATAGCAATATCATCTTGCAAGTTTATACTGTCATCAAAATTGGAAATTTTAACACTTTAAATCATATATATATAAATATATAGAAAATATATAACGCGGTAAGAACTAGTTTATAGTAGAAAATGGATTTTTTCGGATAACAACTAAGGCAATGGAATTTGGCTAACTATAGATACATGTTTGTGACTTAAGGTCTTCATCAGTACAGTCAACTAGGCTACCAAGAGAACATCCGAAATCTTCGCCGGACTTGATACTCTATTTACCACAGAGCAACATATAGCCATCTGTAGCGAAACTCATAACCCAAGAGTAGTAAATCAAAAGTAGAAAATATATAAAGCGGTAAGAACTAGTATATAGTAGAAAATGGATTCTTTGAGATAACCTCTAAAGCAATGGAATTAATAATCACAAATGCCGGTTTTACTCCTGTTGGTGCTCTGGTATTGTTGTGTGTATTTATTTTGGCGCTAGTTGTACTCGTCTTGCAACTAGTTGACTGTACTGATGAAGACCATCAGAAACACGTGTCTATAGTTGGCCAAATTCCATTGCCTTAAAAGTCATCACAAAAAATCCATTTTCTACTATAAACACTATATATATATATATATATATATATATATATATATATATATATATATATATATATATATATAATATATATATATATATATATATATATATATATATATATATATATATATATATATATATATATATATATATATATATATATATATATATATAAATAAATATATATATTAATTACAACTACATAAATTATATCACAGAGAAAAGGCTTTATGTAAGACGATAAAGTTCCACGGATATCATACAATGAATTTTTTTAACGTCATAAAAATCAAGTGTTACATAGAAATAAACCGGTAACATTTTGCTAAAAGACGAATCAGAGATCAGCCTGAAAAAAAACTACCTACATGAATTTTAAATTTTGTGCAAACAATAAGTGGGATATACAGATAAACTAGTAAAAGTGTAGTACGAATTCTAGATGGCAAAGCAAAATGGCGGCCAAATAAAATGTTTAAAAAAAACAATATAAACAGATCTTCTTAACAAATGATTTCAAATCTTGCACAAAAATTAAATCAGATACTGGGATAAACAAGTACAAATTCAACATGACGGAACAAAATGGCGGTATTAAAAAATCAATGTAAAACTACTTGATCAAATTAATTAAATTAAGCGCAAAAATATCAAGGATGACAAAAAGTAAAATATTGGTACAAATCTTATATGATGGAAGAAAATGGGCCCAATAATAATGTTTGAAAAGACAGTATATGTACATGTGTTACTAAATCACTATGGAAGTAAATTGGGTCACACTTCATTATTCCTAATACAAGAAAAGATTCGTAACGATGGAAGTTCCAGGAAAAAGAAATTTACCGATTTTTTTTTCATGGGTACCTGTTGGAATATTAGATAAAAATTAATAAGATATTTTATGTAGGTACACGTTTTTGGTATTCTAATAATTACATTTCTAATTGCTTAGCTGGGTTATTACCAGTTAATTTTTATTGTCATAAAGTCACAAGCATTTTAGAGCATAAAATTTGAACTATAACAAAATTTAACTACCTACCTAAATCACAATGATAGGAATATTAAGTATTAATGTATAATAATACTTGTAAATTAAAATGAATTTTTTAACCCACGTTCTAATTTGTCAATAAAATACAGTAAGAATTACCTTTGTAAAATAAACAAATTTATAGACATCTGCTCACTCTTCTAAAAACATGTTATTAAAATTCCTGCCCACAAAACCACCTTATTGAGTAAAATAAGGATTCTACGTAGCTTATTCAAATGTGTCAAAACAGGCGATCTTCAATTAAACAGCAAAAAAATCATTATACATTTTTAATAGAGAGTACTTTGGCAACATTTAAATCTCACTTACTTAAAAATCACATTTTGATATATATTTTGTTATAAACGGTTTATATTTCAGATCTAAAATCACTCAGTAGAGATAAAGTAATTTCCAGAAAGCAGATAATATAGTTTGATAATATTGACATTTGTTTAATATTATACTTAAACTGATCCAACCAAAAAATAGTTTTATTAGGTGTCTGAAGTGAAAAAAATTAGATACAGATAATTATTATCATAAATAGGAAATATAATAAAATATACACATTCAGTATTACATTTATCACTGATCATTATAAGCTACCGAAGATTTTATCTGGAGACAATTTCACAGTCATGTGAATTAACTCCAGATAAAATCTCAGATATATATCCATATATCTGAAAAAACTAGTTACTAAGTACAAGATATATATAAATATATTAGAAATATCACACAGAGTCCATATATTGTTAAAACATTAAAAAATGTACATTACAACAGTGAAATTATAAACTAAACTAGCCCTCTAAAAAATAAAAATTAGTTCAGATCCATAAAAATACACATAAAATAAACATTTCTCCAAAATAAAAAATCAACAGTTAAACATTGCACAATTACTTACACCTTTTCATACTTTTATACGGGCAATTTTTACATTTCATCCACAATTTTAGGTCAGTAGCATCATGTTTTTTGCTCAAATGATTTTTTAAAAGCCAAACGGTTTCGAAGGTCTCGGGACACACAAAGCACTGAATTGGCTCCATAGACTTATCCAAATCTAGGTATTTTTCAACATATCCTCCACTATTGGTTTTTAGTGTGCAATAAGCACTGTGAAATATGGCAGGATCATGTCCAACCTCACTAGATATGCTGGTATTAGACGTTTCTCTACAAAATGTAATGGTAATAAATAGTTGAAATAAGAAAACACAAAATTCCATTATCTTAAATTATTAATATTAGAATATAATTTATAAATACCAATAATAAGTAGATGTACTTTAACTCATAATTGTACAATAATTACAATTATGTGTTCGTTTGGTTCTTTATCTGTTGTTTATTTAAATAAATGTTATATTCAGACATAATCTCAAGGAGATGTTTTCATTCAATCAATCGTGTATTTGGTGCAATGATCAAAGTAAAAAAAACATGTACTGCAAGTAAAACAATCTATTCTATCCTCCTTGTCGGATCCCACAAAAGACAACTCGGTAGAGTTATAAAGACAGACTTCTTTACTTCTTGCTTTTAACATAATTATATAAAGAAAATAGCTATATTTTTGAATCTATTTGTGTGACAGTCATTTAACTGCCATAAAAAAAAATTACCACAGTGAGCATACTTAATCCCATACCTAATTTATTTTTTTACATTATGCATAAAAACACATATCTAGACTCTTTTTTTTTAACTCTCAGTATCTCAATAATTTATTGTAAGAAATGTAAATTTTGAATGTCAAATCTTAGCTCAAATGTTTGCCCACTTTGCCCATAATGCCCAAGAACTCGCACAAGAATTATCAAAAATAACCCAAAAACTAACAAACATTGTCCAAAAATAATAATCTGACTCAAACCAAAATCGCTTTGTTCCATTTAAGGTTTTACTGGTTGTTGTAAAATCGTGTACTCTGTTACTGACAAAAGAGGGCGACGTCGGTTTTTACGCAATGGCATCGTATGGAATTGGTATAAGCATTTGTTGATAATAATTATAGTATTAGAACCACCTTAAAAATTAATTGTGATATTATTATCAATTATAAATATGATTGTTTTTGACAATGTAAGATTGAGTTCAAATCAAAACAATTCCATCTCCCTGATATTATGTCTCAGTGGCGTATATTAGAAGGGGTTTGGCGATTAACCCCCCCCCCCAGAGCCATTGTTTTGAAAGCTAAAATGATGAAAATAGTATAAAGTAAGGGCTTTCTTCTTGGAAGGTTCGGGGTTAGAACCTCTTTTATTTACAACAAAAATAAAGTACCTAATAACTTTTTTTTGTTTGTTGAAAATTCCTCTTCTCAAACCCCTACCCTCACAGAAGCTATTTGTACTGTAATGTTTATGGGTATATTTTTATTTTTTCAACTTACAGTCTACAACACTACTTGCACCTATAAAAAATTACCAGTGCATTTCTCAAATGTCAATGATTTAAACAGTTTTTATAATATAGTAGTTTCAGGACCAGATCTCAGAAATTTTTCTAAAAGTTGTATTAAAATTATCTCTTCTGAAGTCGACCAGGATCAGGTACTCCATGTAATCTCCGCTATAAAAACTAAACATAATGACCTCTGACAGATATAAATACTAATTTAAATTAAGATCTGGTAAATGGGGAATAAACATTCTGCGCTTTTCATTCTTAATATATAAATGGCTTAGAGAATTAAAGACAAATTATCATTAAAGAAGAAAGTGACTTTGGGCAGAATCAAGCATAGAAGAAAATATCTAATGTCTACCCATATTTGTGCATGGAATCCTGAAACACCAGCCATCTTCAATTGATCTAAAGCATTATAAAAAAGGTCTTAAGTGTTTCTTGTATTTGCTGGAACAAATGAAAATAAAGATGGTCTCAGTGAATAATAAATGTTCCTGCCTAAAAGCCAGTATTTAGCTATCTATTTCTGGAGGAAAAAACTACATATTTCAACTATTCTTGTTCCAACTGCTTCATGTTATCACAAGTAGGTGTAATTAGTACAGCCTATTTATACAAAAATGTCGATTTTCAACTTCTGTCACCCTTCAATATTTATATATTTTTTTAAGATTTTGGAGTATCATACAATATCGTATCACAACTGAGATTACAACTTTGCTTACAAGTCTCAAGACTTGACAAAATTGAAAACTGACTTCGGTAAAATATTATTTAGTTACCTAATATATTAGAAATAAATAAAATAAAAGAGATTATCTAGAAGTAGGATATGTAGAAGTTGAGATGAAACTGCTTATCTTTTATCATTTGTCTCGTTCAATAATATTCAATGATAAGATTTAGACCAACCCTTAAATAAGATTTCTAATCACATGTACCTGGAAGTGATATTTATATCATTTTTCTGAGAAAGGACGCCTAGTATAAAATCACAGAAACATTCGAACTTTGAAATTCATATCTTAAGAAATACTCCAATGACAAGCTGCTCAATGGTCACTACATCACTTGGTACCCAGACGAAGAGTATGTTAGTTTTAAACATATCCTGCATTACTTTGTTAATAATAATATCTTTTCCTATGTCCTCAAGTCACACATGGAGTTACAAAAATGTACTAATCAAGTTAAGGATTTTCTATAGAAACAAAATAAAACTGAAGTTATTTCAGAGATACAAAAGAGGAAAAAAGGCACGTTTAAAGTTTCATTCTGAATTTACCAGGGCTATAAATGATACTAAAATAATCAACTCAAAGAATAAAAATAAGACAATGTGGCAAATATTTAACAGGGAATCTAATAGAGGCAGAAGCTGTCAAAACATTAAATTTACATTGCTGCAAGGTCAGTTAATTGATGAACCTCATGAAATTTTAAAGGTATTTAAAAATCAATTTAATCTCAATACAGCCAATGTTCTGCTACAATAAATTATATTAATTTTATGAATCCTACACTCTCTTGATGATACAGAAGTTTTTAAAATTTTTAAGAACTTGACAAATAAATATTCTGAAGGGAATGATGAATATCCCATTTTTCTTTTAAACCATATAGCAAATAAGATTGCCTCTCTTCTTGCTTACATAATAAATTGATAATAATGAAAAGCTAGCTGGTCTTTATTTTGAGCTTTCCAAGACTTTTGATACAACTGACCCCAACATTTTGTTGATGAAACTGGACAGATATGACATGAGGGTTTTGTGTGCTAAGCTAATATATTTGTATCCCAACAATAGCCATCAAATGGTGTCTATTGTGCATAATAGTAACAGGTTTTTTTCAACAACTAGTTGCCGAGTTTTCTGGATGGAGAGTTTGTGTAGCAGTGCAGATGATACAACATACTGTCCGATACTGCCTTTCAAGGCTAAATAGTATCTGGGGCCTTATAGGTAGACTTCGTTTCATAGTTTCTATTGACAGTATTATACCCTTCTACTTTGCCCATTTTAATATGTATACTAGAACCTCTGTTTTGATGTAGGTTTTACCTTAACATTTTTGTGTTTTCTTGTGTGTAATCTGTGTCAATTTTATATAGTTCTTTATATATTTTTATATAATAATTTATTATTTTTGATTACTCTTTTTAAGTATTTGTCCCTATGATATGTATTTTAACGTTGCTTATTCAATTTAATTGATATTGTTGGCAATAAAGGAATAAATTAATAAATACATTTTTTGATACTCCGAAAATCATTTGAATGATACCGTCATTCAAATACAAAAAAACCATACAGCCTTTCCCACTAAGTAGCAATCGCTAACTTTAGGCAACCCACAGGCATTGAGGAAAATTTGTTACAATAATATTAATATATAATAATTCTTTATATGGTCCTCCAAAATATATGTTATATATAATTTATCATTATTTATTAAATAGATTAATTCAATTATTTCCTTATACCAAAGAATGTTACCAGAACTAATAGATTCCATATTTTGTATTCCATGATGCACCAGCACATGGCTGGTTTCATGATTAGCTGAGCATTTCTCATGTGATTATACAAATATAATTTCAAAGTCAAAATAAGCTTTATTGTCTAAGATACAAGAATCTTGTTGACAAAGCATGATACAATAATTTATGTAGCACTGAATATACAAATTAAAAAGTAGATAAAATATAAAATGCAACACAAAAATTACCTAACCATTATCTATAAAAAGAAAAGAATACAATTCAAAACATCTAAATGGGAAGCAAAAAAAATTAATTTACAGTACACTTTACCAAATAATGTTTAGTTTTACTTGTAAGTCAAGAATAAACTTTATATTTCCTAAGGCACACATATCTACAATTTTTCATACAACATACAACACAAAATTTAAATACAAAAAAATTAGAAAATTGATGATTAAAATATTAATAAATGCTTCTAAAGGGTATCTAAAAAAAATTCATTCAAACTATAATAAGCTTTACCAAGTAATGCTCATTTTACAGTTCTCCTAAAAAACTTTATGCTTTATACCTCCAAGTATTTAATAATTGGATAAACGAGGATTTTTCTTTCTGATAATCCCATGACTAGTTTAGGTATTTTAAATAACACATTCTTTAAAAACAATTTCAAGTAGGTACTTAAGAAATAAATTAATAAAAAGACCGCAATTGATTGAAAAATTAGTCAGAGCAGATTCATGAACATGCGAGTCAGGAACAAGATGATTTATTCTTAAAACAAAGCATTAGGATTTATTCTTATTTAGAAAAAAACTCTAAAACAGAATATTGCTAATTCAACATTTCCATTTCACTAATTTTAGGTAATTCTATTTCTAGCTTTTTGTATTAAAGCTAAATAGCATCATATTTAAAATTATATGTATTTTTTTTAAATTTTGGTTTAAGTCTTTGTTTAAGTGTTATTTTTCTTATGTTTGTACTGATCTTGAAGGCCCCAGGCTCAAGTACAAACTACCCTTCATATCATACATTCTGTTAAAATTATTCAAGTACCAAAACATACAGAATTTATTAATGATTTGCCTAGAACAAAAATTTAAAAATCCACTTTTATAGGTTTTTCCCTAAAACAAAGTTAACCATTAGGATTTTTGCTTACTTGGAAAAAATATGTGAAACAGAATATTGGCGACTCAACATTTCAATTTCACTAATTTTAGGTAATTTTATTATTAACTTCTTGGATGCAAGTTTTTGTTTACAGAGTTTGATATATAACTTTTTTGTTACAGCTGGAATTTCCCCATAATCAGATTTGCATTTTATTTTATTTATATTGCTGTTAGTGTCTTTATCAACCTTGTAGTCAAAATGTATCATTTCTAGTTTTGGTGGTGACAACTGTTCATTTATGGCGTCAAATTTAAAGTCAATTTGACTTTCCAGTATTGGAGGTTTCGAGTCTAGAATTTCTTTACATTCTGTATTGGAATTTGGATTTACACACTCAGTCTTCGAGTCTGGACATTGATTTTCAAAATTTAATTTTACACAATCTTCCAGTAAGAATTCTTTTTTTCCATTTGGTGTCTTAACACTCTGAAGCATATCCATTGTCTGCGCCAAGTGCTAGGTACTACTGTTCGGAGGAAAACTTTGCAGTTTAACTTCTTATTTAAAAAGAAATCTGACACAAAACAACCAGTTCAATGTTTTTATTTTAGTTCTTAACAAATTCTGCAATTATTCTACAATGAAAAAAAATGTGAAAAGCTTTGTCTTTTTGTACAAAGCGACTACAATACCTTGTGCGGTCATTTGTTTTCAAAACCTTCAAATAAATCTCAATTACCAAAGATCCCAGTACGAACCTAGCAAAAAACTCATTTTTCTTCTAAAAGACGACAAACTCCTTTCTTTCCTCCTTAACAAGGCGCTTATAAAAGATATTTATAACAAAAAAATATATATCCGGCTTTTGGAATTCAAATTCAAAATTAAATTTCATGCTGTTCATGGACACTGAACAGAACAGCTCCATAAGTCTTCTTTTTCTAAATATTTGGCTCACGCTCTGTTTACTGTTAGATGCTAGGTTGCGTACGACGGTCTTCTTTTAAGGAATGTAGCTCTAACATCTTTTTGTGCGTCACACTTCTCAAGCCGACATTCCGAACAGTCACGTAAAACTTTTCCTCCATTTTCTGAAAAAATGTAATATAATTTTCGCGCATAGGTGGATTTTCGGGTTGTAATCACAAATCCGAAGACACATTTTTTCGCTTACGTTTTGTTCTTGTGTTATTCATCCTTTTTCATTCTTCTTTTTTATGAAAATTCTCTAATTCTGTATGAGAAGACTATAAATAATTAATTATAAAAGACGTAAAATAAACTCTCTGTTTGTTTTTCTTACCTTATTTATCAAAAAAATTGGAGAACACTGAAAAAACAAATGTACTTCAAATTTTTTGGAGTACTTAGGGACTTTTCCTTCATATTAGCATCATAGCATAACATCATGAAAAACCATCGGGATACAACTTTAAAGATAAACATTAATTGATACCTAATAAATATGGACACTTTTATTACATACATGGGTGGATCGGTAGCGCGAAGGCACTTGGCGGATTGGTATCGTGTTAGCAGCAGGTTAGACGGCGTAGGCATCACCGTTAAAGTCTTAATAGAAAATGCTGACCCCCTAGGGCCGATACCGAATATTATATTTCTGCCAGTGATGCACACCGTTGTTGATTAGTGTTGAACGCCTTTGCGTTCGGGTTTTATTGCTGTAACAAAATATTCATAACTAATTTGTATTACAGTATCTATCAACTAATTTCATTTGTATAGTCGAATGCGGTCTTATCGTGCGGATCCAAAGGTCACCAACATTATGAATCAAATCAGAAAACACAGTGAATACCAAAATGTTGTGTGATTCTTTTATCGAGCTATTAAATCTCGATGGGCTATTTGCAAATATACAGGGAGAAAGAAAATAGTTTTTTTTTATTATATTACGCAATATTATTAAGTTAGCCACTTAATATTA
The DNA here is from genome assembly GCA_030620095.1 of Kuschelorhynchus macadamiae. Classification (NCBI taxonomy): domain Eukaryota; kingdom Metazoa; phylum Arthropoda; class Insecta; order Coleoptera; family Curculionidae; genus Kuschelorhynchus; species Kuschelorhynchus macadamiae. The sequence goes on from JAUTXW010001505.1 coordinate 249,015, forward strand.
TTTTATATGTTAAATGCCGAGGGACTAAATAAGAAAATTCGTTAAATATGTATCTGGTTAAAATTACGCAAAATGGCAAGCGCCTTAATAAAGTGGGAAGGTGGTTCGAATCAGTGGAACAATCAGGATATGTTCTGTTTATTCAGCCACTTAATGAAAGTGAGATTTTTTATCAATCACCAAAAATTAAAAATCTAACCACTTATATAGTGTCATTTATTTAAATGCGGGCCACCCCTATGCAAAGAAAATTTGTTTTTTTTGTATTGTGATAAAAAAAATTTGTTTTGCAAAAATATTATATACTTTTGTTAAAAACACAAGATAATTAGTTATTAATTATCAATTCCGTCTGTCTGTAGGTATGTCCGTCCGTCAGTCTGTTCGCAGCATAGCTAAAAAACTACTTATCCGATTTCTTCAAATTTCAGTCTAAAATTAAGGGCCATGCATGCAAAAAAATACAGGCTATATATATATATATATATATATATATATATATATATATATATATATATATATATATATATATATAGCCTGTATTTTTCGTTAGCCCCGAGTTTCTGGTAAAGCGATTTTATCGATTTTTATATATCAAATGTTGTCTTATAATTAATAAAAAAATTTACTTATTTTAAACACGCTTTAAAATTGGAACAAGTATTCTATAATTATTTATTTATTGCCTACAAAATTACAAATATACTAAAAAAGTAAGCAAAAAAATGGTGTCAAATCTAATAAAAAAAATTAAATTAAAATTTACTGGCTAATATCCAGGAGCAAGTGGCAAAAGCTCTGAGAATCGGTATAAGGAACGTACAGAAACTTGTGCATGAAAAAAAAAACATAGTTTACTTCCGAAGAAGATTAAGAAATGTACACGAAAAAATCCAAAGGCAAAAGACTTAAGTTACAATGCAAAAATGGATATTCATAATGCAATTTATGATTTATACACGTCAAAGACTAATATAATCCCTCAGAAACTATATTATAGACTAAAAAATTACATCATCATTTAAAAAGTCCTCATCTTCTGAGTCGTCCTCAAATGGCGCAATGATCATTGGTGCTATTTCGACATCTAAAACTTGTTCTCGATTCCACCAATCCCATATTAATTTCTCCGTATGTTCCACAGATTTCTTCCAGTGCTCCGACGTAATATAATTTAACGAATCTTGCCAGACAATTTGCACTTCATCTGACGTAAGACAATCGTTCATGTGTTTTTCCTAATATCATTTTGCCCCAGTCCTTATTAATTCTATTGCGTTAAACTGGCAATGGTATGGCGGCAGTCGTAAAACCTCATGTCCATTTTCCCGTAATATTTCATCTACGGCATATATTGTTGGTTTTTTAATAGATTTTGCCATTAAAAGAAGTTCTAGTTTCAGCATATTGGGTAAAGGATTTTGTTTTTGTTTTATTAGCCAGTCATAAATATCACTTTTCTTCCAGGATGAAGTAGATTGTTTACTTAAGATTCTTGAATGATAAAATGCATTGTCCAGAATGATTAAAGATAGAGCATCTAAATTTGGAATCAGTTGTTCTTTTAACCACTTTTCAAACAGTTCACAGTTCAGATTATCATGGTAGTCCATTCTTTTGTATGTTGAAGAAAACAGTAAACTTGCACCTGGGAGAAATCCTGTTGAAGAACCATGCAAAATGACGAACCGTTTTCCCGTCCCACATCCCTTTTTTCTCTTGACGCTCTTTACAGACTCGTCCTGCCAAGATTTCGAACCACTTCCATTAAAAAATATCCAAATCTCGTCTAAAAATACCACTTTTCTAAATTTTGAATGAACATTTTCCGTGTATTTTTTTAAAAACTGGATAGCTGACTTGCTATATGTGGCAACTCGCATAAAAATCTTCGATTATAGTCCTTTTTATATCGAAAACCTAACATTTTTATTAATTTTGACAACGATTTTAGTTCAATTTCCAATATGCCTCCAACATCCATTTTTACATTGTCACTTAAGTCTTCTGTCTTTGGCTTTTTTCGTGTACATTTCTTAATCTTCTTCGGTAGTAAATTATGCTTTTTTCATGCACAATTTTCTGCACAGTCCTTATACCGATTCCCGGAGCTTTTGCTACTGTCTCCTGGATGTTGGCCGGTGAATTTTCATTTTCGTAATATTTTATTAGATTTAATACCATTTTTTTCGCTTGTGGATGCAAAAAACCCGAAAATTGTTTTCTATTACTCATTTTGTCACTGACTTGTCAATCTGACTTTGAAGTAACGTCACTCAAAGATTTTTGCAACTGCTGGTATTTATATGTTTATCCTCTTTTTTTCATATGAAAATATCATAGGTCTATCTAATTCATCCTCCGGATTTTATGCGGAGGATATGATTACACGTAATAAAAGAAAAACAAACTTAAAAAGTTTGTCGTTGATAAATCGTATGACGCGCACGATGCGTATGCTTTTGACTATATCAATTAATACGTTTTTTCTTTAAAGTTGTAGCTCGATGGTTTTTCATGATTCATTTCACTGATTTCTATATGAAGAAAAAGTTACTAGTCCAAAAAGTATTGAAATATAGTTGTTTTGAGTGTTCCAATGGCACATTTTTGATTCTTAAACATCTGCACGAGTCCCGACTCTTGCCGAGTCTTCCGTTTGACAATCGTTGTTTTAATATACTTAAAAACACTTTTTATATAGATCCGCTTTTTTTACATCGTCCAAAAAACGAACCTAACCAGGACTAACCCAAATGCAATCCGCTTTTTAAAACACAATTTTTTAATGTCAACAACAAAAAAAAATTTCAACCAAGACTCGGCAAGCGGCGGGACTGTTTGTAAATGTTAAAGAATAAAAAAATTCCAAGTCCAAAGTCTTAACTTTTTTTGATAAAACAAGGTATGAAAATCAAGAAGAGAGTTTTGCTACATCTGTTACAATTGTTTGAGTAGTTTTACACAGAACTAGCCAATTTTTATAAAAAAGAAGAAATAAAAAGGATTAGAATGCTTATAAACTTTGGAGACGAATATTTCAAACAAGAAACGTGGCTAAAAATGATTTCGGATTCCTGATTAGGGCCCCAGATTTAACCTATATACAAAAAATCATCAAAATCGGCCATGGAGTAAAAAAGTAATTAATTACCGAAAATAAGTCTCTGGTCAGAGAAGGCGTCAGCTTTTGATTATCGGCAACGAGATGGCTCGAGGCTGTATGTCATTTTTTAGCAGGTCTACACGAGGAACATCTGACTTGAATTGTCAATGGCGTTCTAAGTTTCTGTTTGAGGAACTGGTCTCTGAATGCATATCCTACTGCGCCAAATTCACAAAGGATGATTGTATTGTGTTTTTCTGTGGACCGGAGAATGCTATTAGGGGGACTCCAATTAAAGTAGAACAGTTTCAGTGTCTACTTAAAGCCTGTAGTAATACAAATCTCGTTATAGAAATAGACCGGTTTTGAACAGTTTTATCCGTGATCAAAACATATTTTTGGAAAAACAACTTGTCCAGGAGCTCGTCAACTTTATTCCTCTTACCGTGACTACTCACGAACACCTTATGTCCTATGACGAAAGGGCAGAGCTGGCCAGTCTCTTGTGCCGTGGTTTTCCAGTCCAACCTGAGAAATCTTCAAACACAACCAACGTCGAATCAACTTTTCTCATTTCACCGACAAGTCAGCAACAACTCTGACACCAATTACAAATGCTACGCCACAACTGAACAGTCTTGTCATGTTCTACCAGAATGTCAGAGGGCTTCGCACAAAGATTCTAGCCAGGAGTGCTATCAGTCTTTTTGTGTTACTTGCGAGTCGTTGAGAAACAGATACGATAGTCACACATTTTTTGTTTTCGGGGACTTTAATCTTTGTTCGGTGGAATGGGTTTATGAGGATAACACACTTGTTCCAAAATCTCTGCCATCTCCAGCTTCTGAAACTCTTATTGTTTCAATGAGCTTTTTTGAATTGCAGCAAATGAACTCATTCACATGGGCAGAATTTAGGATTTAATATTTGCCAGTGACTTTGTCAATGCCTCCATTTTAAAATCTGGTTTTCCCCTCGTAAACATTGATCCCTACCATCCAGCAATTGAGATAAATTTTAAAATTAAATATGTTTCTCCAATGAAAAATTTTAATGAAGTTAGCGTTTATCAGTTTCATCAAGCTAATTTCCACAATCTAAACCTTTTTTACAATCAATCTGACTGATCTTTTTTATCAGTAGAATCTGATATAAATAAAATGATTGAGCGCTTTTATGAGGTCTTGTTTGAAGGTATCAATAATTGTGTCCCCAAGAAAACGGTAGTCGACTGTAAATATCCGAAATGGTTCGACCTTCCTCTGAGAAAACTTATTGGACAAAAGAATCGTCTATACAAAAAATATAAAAGGTCCAATAAAGATGTTGACTATTTTGATTACTGCGACATACGACGTGAGGTTAAGCTTCGGACTGATATGTGCTATCTTGCATATGTCACACAAACTGAATTGCTTATCCCAGAGAATATCAGGCATTTTTGGTCTTTTGTACGTAATTTGAGAAGAGACTCTGGGTTGCCCAGTGTCATGAATTATGACGGAGAGAAAATTACTGGTTCGAATAACATCGCTAATGCCTTCGCCACTCACTTTGAGTCTTGCTATTCACGTCACCGTAGTTTAGATTTTAGCAAGATTGGCCCTATAAGCTGTTCGGGAAGGTTACTATCAACCTATTGTATTACAGAGGCGGAAATCTGCAATAAAATAAAAACCCTTGATCTTTCTAAAAAGGCTGGTCCAGATGGAGTTCCCACTATTTTATTGGAACGTTGCTGCGAGTCGTTGTCTCGGCCCCTTTGTAAAATTTTTCAGAAATCTTTTAAACTGGGTTCCTTTCCCGAAATTTGGAAGTTTTCCACTCTCATGCCGATCTTTAAATCTGGGGATAAGAGCGATATTAAAAACTACAGAGGTATTTCCTTGCTTTCGCATATACCAAAGCTGTTTGAGGCAATTATCACGGATCATATCTTTGAGTCTCTGAAGCACTACATCACTAGTATGCAACACGGTTTTTATAGTGGTCGCTCAACAACTACAAATCTTGCAATTTTCCAGAATTACTTAACAACATCGGTTGAGGCTGGTCAACAGATCGATGTTATATATACTGACATATCGAAGGCTTTTGACAGGGTTTGCCATCAGCTTTTGTTATTCAAAGTACAGCGAATTAGTTTTTTGGGAACCTATTTGCAATGGATAAAATCGTACTTATTCAATCGCCGTCAGCGAGTTAGCGTATGTGGTTCAATTTCTAGAGAGGTTGTTGTGACATCTGGTGTCCCACAGGGCTCTCATATTGGTCCAATTCTCTTTCTACTATTTATAAATGATATAGTATCATGCTTTAAAGTGTCTAAGTGTCTCTTATACGCAGACGATTTAAAATTCTTTTCACCAGTTTCCCCTGATTCAAATCCACTGCAATCGGACTTGGAAAAGCTTATCAAATGGTGCAACATTAACCATCTTCTTCTTAATGTTTCTAAATGTAAAGTGCTCCGTTTTCATAAACGCATTAAACCCATACTCTCCTCCTACTTCATAGATAACGCGAGTCTTAAAATTGTTAGTTCCTTTACAGACCTGGGCGTTATTTTTGATGAGAATTTAACTTTTGGTCTGCACATTGATAGTATTGTACTGAAGGGTTTCAGGCTGTTGGGCTTTATAAAGCGGCAAACAAAACATGTCACAGATACTAAAGCAATTGGATGTCTTTATAACTCACTTGTTCGCAGCGTTCTGGAGTATTGTTCTACAGTTTGGAGTCCATCGTATCAGTGCCACATCGATAAAATCGAAAAAGTCCAAAATAGATTTGCCAAATACCTTTTGTATAAGTTTAATTTTCCGTACCAGGGTTTATCGTATAATACCAGAGCTCTTCTGTGTGGCCTTCAAACACTTGAGTTTCGAAAAAAGAAGGCACTTCTAGTTTTTCTTCACAAACTGCTCAGTGGAGATGTTGACTGTCCGATGTTGCTTGAGTCGATCGCATTTCTGGTTCCTATTAGGAGAACAAGGCAATCTCAACTCTTTTTTGAAGGATACCATCGTATAATTATGGGCTTTTGTCGATCGACTGGTACGCAATTACAATCGTCACTTCCCTGATTATGACATTTTCAGTTTGAGCACATTACAGCTTAAAAGGCGGTTAAACGAATTGCTTTTATGATTGTTTTATATCTATATATACTTTGTATCTATTTTTATTCACTTAATTATTTATGTATTGTGTTGCTTTTTTGACGAACTATTGTGTTCTTTTTTTTTCTTTATTTCTATTCGACATGCCTCTTGGGGCTATTTTACTTTTTACTTTATCTATTTGACCTTGCATGCGAATTCGTACCATTTGGAATGTTTAGCATTCTGTAGTGTACGTTTCAGAAGGGCCCCTTGTCCGATGCGTGCATCGGCTACGTCCTTACAAACAAATAAGTCGTTATTTATTAATGTATGTATTTATGATAAAGCTATACATTCATATAACGTGACAAGCCGTAGTCAATAATAAACATATTTAGTATGTATTAACTAATAATACAATTATTACACAAAGGAACTTTTTGGCTCTCCGTCGTTGTTTATTTATTTATGTGTTTATGATAAAGCTATACATTCATATAACCTGACAAACCGTAGTCAATAATAAACATATGTAGTATGTATTAATTAATAATACAATTATTACACAAAGGAACTTTTTGACTTTTTCGCAGTGTAAATCAAAACAAGAGAAAAAGCTGAAAAGTTTCATGAAAATAATTCGGACGTAGCAGTAGTTACTATTTAAAAAATTATTAGACAGTTAAACACTAGAACAGAAAAAAAATACAGGAGACATTCCTTTAAATAAATATACTTATAAATAAGAGAATTAAAAACATAACTAACAAAATCTTCCTCAAAACTGACCTTTCTGTGGGTTTTCCTAGAAGTGTGAACTTTATATAATATAGACTGGTTTTATAGTCTATACTACAGGAATTGGGCGGGCATCGTGGCGTTCCATAGGCCTTAGAATTTCCGAACGGTTTTACGAAATGTATACCAATAATCAAGAACCAAGATGTCAAGCACACCACAACCTATCACATTAGGTTGAAACCCAAATGGTGAGCCGGTATTTGATAACGCAGTTTTTAAACCATATTTTCTTGGGATTGCTTTGTATCGCTCCATCAATAATCCGCATAATCGTCACGTAACGTAATTCTCAAAAACATTTAACAGAATATCGTACAACGACAGCACGCAGAAAGTAAGGATTTGTATAATATAATGTATTGTCTATACGTAAAAAATTAGAATTTTACATTAAAAAATTTACTAGAAGTGAATGATGTAAAAAATATTCATAGACATAATTTGAAAGACGAAAAATAATTTATATTTACATTTCTTAACAATTCTTTTTTTCTCTCTTTTTTCATTTAAATAAACTTGTTACTATAATACCGTATATTTCGGCCATTACGAGCCCATTAGGGCGGTTCTTGAGACGATGAAATTTCAAGAACCAAAATAAAAATCTTTATCAGTGTCGTTGTTTCAGTTTCAAGAAATGTACTAAAACATGATGGAAAAAAGTACTAAAACTACTTTATTAGTATATTTATGCTAACTTTTTTTTTATATTAAAATTCATTCATATTATGGTGTACATAAATGCAAAAAATAGCTTTTTTTGTGAAGTATTCAATAAAAACAGTTCATCAAAAAAAAACACGTTAAAGAATCGCTAATGGTTGCAACATTTTTTATTGTAAATAAAGGAAAAAAGCATTTTTTGTTAATTTTTTAAATAAAATGCTTTAATTTAAAAAACAAATAATAATGTATTTCTTATACTGAATATATGTTTATAGATTAGCAGCCAGAAGGCTATTTTGCAAAATGCTTCAAAAATAAAGCTTGAAATATTTCATAGCTATATTTTTAAAGCATTTTGCAAAAAGCTGCTGCATATAAATAAAAATAGAATTTGGGGTATCGAAACTTAATCGGTAGTAAAGGGTGTGCAAAAATAGCAAAAAGAAAAGTTCGTTTCTAAAATGGCGGAATTCTAGATCTATAATACGCAGTTGAAGCGTTAAAAGAAGCTCTAAACCAGGTTCCGACAAGTCTTAGACATAGTTTAATACTTAATTATCAACGCATAGCTCGTACTCCATTTAACACATGCATATGTCAATAAACGGTGCAGGGCTATGAGCACATCTGCAATGTTAAAAAAAGATAAACGAATGATTTGAACTATGAACGAGCCGCTATACCCAGACGTATTTTTATTTCTTACTTTTTAAAATTATTTGTTGCTATTTTTTTATGCACTAAAAAAGTACTAGATTTTGATTAATACGTACTAAGTCACTAGATTAGAACAAAAAGTATTAGATCTGGGGCGGCCTTACCCGCCAATCACGGAAAAAAGTCCCTATTTTATACTAATTGTACTACTAAAGCTTAAATAATAGAGGCTCTCACCCCCTTTACGCCACTGGTTAACAGCGTTGCCAGAGCTAGTACAATTGTACAAATCTGGTACATTTTAATCCTGACTGTACAAAAGTACATTTTTAATATTTATATAAATTTTTGAAAATAAAAATAAACGCACTTAGTTAAACCCTTGAAAATGGGAGTTAAAAAAAATATGTCAGTAAAAGTGGAGAGTCGAAACAAGAAGAATTTGATCAAATGCTGTAGTGTGAACACTGCTTTTGTTTAGAATGCTTAGATGCAAAAAAGCTGCAGGTTTTGACAACATTTCTATTAAAATTATTAAATATGTCAAAAAATAATTAACTCCTATATTTCTTTTTTATAGATATTTTTCCAGAAAAAATGAAAATTGCTAAGATAATTCCAATATTTAAAAGCGAAGAACGATATGAATGTAATAATTATCGCCCAATACCTATATTACCAGTTTTTTCTAAAATAACAGGAAAAATTATTAATAATAGATTAAAACAATATTTGGAAAAATGAGAATTAACTGTTTAATAAACAATATGGCATTTACAGATTCAGGGATAGGGAAATAGCTGTTATGGATGTCATAACACATATTCAAATTAAAGTTGATAATAATAAAAAATGCTATTTACTTTCCTTAGATTTGTGTAAGGCATTTGATACAGTAAATCAACATATTTTACTAAAATTAAGTAATATTGGAATGAGGGGCAATATGTATAATTTACTTAAAAATTATCCTAGAAAACACAGACAATTGTACAAATAAATAATGCAATAAGTAATGAAAAATAAATAGTTTGTCGATTACCACAGGAATCAGTATTGGCGACAATTTTATTTTTAGTTTATATAAATTTAGTTTCTAAATTAACTTTAAAATGCAATATTTAATTGTTTACGGATAATACAATAATTATTTATTTTGCTAATAATTTAAATGAATTAATTTTTTGATATAAAACATGATCTACAATTAATTTGTTCCTGGCTTAAATATCACAAACTTTCATTAAATTTTAGTAAATCTTCTTTTATGTTAATAACTAAAACAAAGATACAATCTCGTATTTCCCCACTGGTAATAAACAATAACAAAATTAAATATTCAAACACAAAAAAAATTTTAGGATTAATTAATTGTAGATGAAAACTTAAGTTGGAAAAATCATATTCAGAGTATAAGAAAATCTATAACTCTGTTAATAGGAGTATTATACAAAGCAAGATATTTCACACCATTAAAATTCTTAAAAAATATATATTATTCTTTAATATATTCTAAATTCCAATATTTAATTCAGATTATCTGCTTGTTCGTCACATTAAACCTTTAAAAAAATTATAAAATAAAACTCTACAATATATTTATAAACTACCATATTTGGAACATATTAACCTGTATAAACTAAGGGATTTTTTAAACTTTTTATTTATAATTTTAAAATTTGCATTTTAATACACTCTATTAGTAATAATAGAAAAAAATTAAATATTTTATTTTAAAAATCTAAGATTTTACATAATCGCGATACAAGACACTGTTTACAATTACAGACCATTACAGTAAAAAGCAATTTTGGAAAAAAAATCAGTTCTACACGATGCAAGGTTTAAAAATATACAATAACTTACCAGGGAGTATAAGACATAAAACAAAATTGTCAATATTTAAAAACCAATTCAAAATTAATTTTTCAAAAATAAAATTGAATGGATTATTTTAAATATTTATTTCAAGCTAATTTTATATTACATTAAATTATAACATAGGAGTCTTTTTTATTTATTATTATTATTATTATTGATTGTTATACGTTATATTCCATGTAATAAAATTTTAAAGTTGGTTTGGAATAAAACATTTTACAGTAAAGTATGCCTAGGAGACGCATTGCCGTACATACATCGGGCAAGCGCTGACTCAACAAAATACTAATTCTTATTTTTGTTAATTTGGCTAATATTAGAAATGGTTTTTAAATTAAAATCTTTAATAAACATTTTTTTTAAGATTCAAGTATTTATTTTCTGTCCCTAAGTATCCAAGAGTAAAGTGCACTTTATTAAAATAAGTGCAGGCTGTTATAGTTAAAAGCACAGATTATTGTCTCATACAACCCTACAAATTTTTATTTTCATTTTTTAAAAAATAAAAAAAAAGTAAATGTGAGCCACTATTTTGCGTCATCCGGTATATTTTTCTCAGTTAAAATAAAATATGATAAATAAAAAAGTATTATCAACATTTTATTAACATTAAAACGTTTTAACGCTGCAGTTCAGTACTAGTTCAAATAAGTAAAATTTTGTTATATTGCAATTACCCTGTAACATAAACCTTTCAAATTTGATTTACAGGGATTTTTTGAGATGCTGAATTTTTTAAAAAATATAATATAATTTTTTCTAAAATTTATCTTTTCGCCATTTAAATCGCAATAATAATAAATGAGTGAGAGTAAATGAATGAAATAAAGGAATCTTAAAAAGAGCAAAAGTAAGACATGCTGTATAATTAATGAAGAATAACAATTCCAAAAACGTTTCGAGTATTAAATAATTTCTTTTTGAGGGCAACTTAATTTTGAAATTTGTAACCTCTTCATTAATCGCCCTATATATTGCAATGTCAAGCACCCTATGCCAATAGGAGTATAGGAATTTAACGAGAACGAAATTTCCTCTTTGACGTAAAAAAATTGATCGATCAGATGCACATTATCAAAGTTACAAAATTTTCAATTTTAGGTTAAAAACGCGTTATAGCCGGATCTGAACGAAGTTATTTTAACGCATTATTGATGAAGTTTACTTATGACGTATACAAATATTTTTTTCAATACTACAAATAAATTTAGTTCGAGTCTGTAGTGCGCCACCGCCTACTAATCATATTGCCAGCCATGAAATATATTTCACAAATTAAATTTGCCTTCCCTCGAAACTGAGCCGGGGCTAGTACCAGTAACAGACTGAATAATGAGAAAAGTCTACGTAAACGAAAAAGCAACCTCTTGGTATTTCTGTTTTTTTTTAATTTAGAAATATATTTGAAGGTTAAAAGAAAAAATTTTTAGAATCAAGAACACATGACTGCCAGAAGTTCTTCAAATGCCAAAATTATTCCTTCATTTTCTGCATGTGTATATATTTTTGGCTTGTAAAAAAATACCACTTTCATGAATTTTTGAAGTTTTTATAGATGGGCCGCGATGAGCCTGCTGTATAATATTTAGTAAATACTTTAAAAATAATTTAAAAGAAATATCATTTGAACAATTATTAGTATTTAGTTTGGATTGTCTGTAGCTTGTACTTGCGATGACCCTAGGTGACCACGGTGATAATATATGAAAACAAATTTATTCATGGATATTCCAACAAATTATCTAAATACTCTCCTTTATTTATACATATTTTATTACCAGTGTTGAGTATTATAAACACCAACTGTGTTTCTAAATAGACATGTTTTACTTTAATTTTTTGTTGGCATGGACCTGGTTGTTAATTCTCCGAGGTGAGTATTAAGATGCTTATATATAATTTTATATTTTCTGTTTTAGATAATGACTAACAATAATAACTGATTTGAGAGTTTAAATAAAAGCAAAAAAAAGTGTTTCTCAAATATTCGAAAAATGCCTTAAGCATAGAGTAGTTTTTTCTGGGTAATTCTGTCAAATAATCAGTTTGGATTTAGGAATGATGCGAGTACTAAGAATTCTGTCTGTACGAATTGACTAATTAAATATTGTCTTAACTTGATAAACACAAAAAAACTAGCAGTATGTTTGGACCTGACAAAAGCATTTGACAGGGTTCCGCGTCATTTTCTTCTGAGTACTTTAGATACTTCTGGATGGGGTGCTGTGTTGTATGTCTTTAAAAGTTATCTGAATGATAAAGAGTAAACTCTAAAAATAGGAGAACCACAAAGTAAAACATTAACTGTAAAAATTGGCAATTATACCCTAAGCTAGTGGCACAGCTGCGACCGTTGTAAGTTACAGTTCGGATCAAGTAAAACAGATTACTATTGGGGATACTGCAACTATATAACTGTCATAATGTCTTTAAATTGAAAGTAAATCAAATGTGTCTAAAGCGACTTATATTAATTGCTTTCTCACTCACATCATCCAATCATCCAACATTTAAAGTCATTAAAATAAAAAAACTTAGATTCTTCTGTTAGAGAAGTTAGTCTCGTAATGTAGCATTGATCAACGTCTTAAGTGGGACCTCATGTTCTAAACTAATAAGAGGTATAAAAATATATATTTTTATATATTAGAGAAATTCTTAATAAGAAATTATTAATTGCATTATATAAAGCTTTGGTGGAATCCCTGAAAATATATGCCATAGTGGTTTGGAAAGTGTGTACAAACATGTCCTTTAATAACTTAGATATTGTTCGAAAAAACAATAGAAAAATTAACTTTATTCAACGTGCTTATTGTATTCAGCAGAAATACTAAATGAAAGATCTCCGGATGTATTATCAATATCTGTGTTCATAAGAATTGATGAAACTCGCAATGTAATTAACAAAGGCTTAGTAATATCCATCAGTGCTACAAACATGATAATTAGATCCGTCAATTATTTAGCGACAAAAATTATTATTATATAACTTAGATCCTAGATTTCATTGGTTTGATGTTTTGTATTAGTGCCATTTTGTCATAGTTTAATATTTATATAGAATTGGTTCATTAGATCATTAAAGTATGTACAGTACCAGATTAGTGGTTACTTAAATTATAATAAAAAAAAGAATATAGTTAGGTAAAAGGTATTTAAGTAATATAAGATGTGACTGTTGAAAATACCCAGGTTTAATCCTCTAGGTGCAAGTCAAACAGTGTAATATAGTAATTTTAACAATTCTATAATATATTTGATTTGATTTATATTTCAAATATTAGATTCTTCCAAAGAGTTTAAACATTTTTAATATAGTATGTGCTATACCACGTTCCAAGTTTTTTTGTGGTATTATAATAACGTTCGAAAATAGTCAATTTCAGCTTTTAACAGGCTGTAAAACGTAAACATTTCTATCTTAGCCTTTATTAGGAAATCAACCTGTAGACTAAGTCAAATGCAAGAAAGAAACGCGCCTCTTTTTGGGTATCGTGTTTCCTGCAAAAAAATAGGATTCGCTAATATAAAAAGAGGAGAGCCTAGTTCATTGGTGTCCATTGTGCTATACACCTCCCCTTCAAGTATCAGACCAAGGAAAACATTCGCCTTATAATTTCGGATTACACGTAGATATTCCAAAAGAAAATAGCAAATATCTTTGATTGGTTAAACTAAAAAAATCTCACAATTTAAAGGGTGCTATATATATATATATATATATATATATATATATATATATATATATATATATATATATATATATATATATATATATATATATATATATATATATATATATATATATATATATATATATATATATATATATATATATATATATATATATATATATATATATATATATATATATATATATATATATATATATATATATATATATATATATATATATATATATATATATATATATATATATATATATATATATATATATATATATATATATATATATATATATATATATATATATATATATATATATATATATATATATATATATATATATATATATATATATATATATATATATATATATATATATATATATATATATATATATATATATATATATATATATATATATATATATATATATATATATATATATATATATATATATATATATACACAATCGATAATGCTTATGTTTCTTGGGTATAGGTTTCTTTTCGGTGAAATGAAACTACGCTATATCTCCTTGACGTTTCGCCCGTCCTAGGCTTTTTCAAAAGTTTTTTTTTTAATTATTTTTCGTGGCAACCTACAAGTCTTTAAAAAATGTAATGTTTAAAATACACAGATTTTCAGGAAAACAAAACAACCTTTTAATACAGGTCAACACACCAAACAAATATGTTGCAATGCCTTACATAAACCAATTGTCAGAAAAAATAAAATACATTTTAGCACAACACAATATAACAGTGTGTCACAAGGCAGAAAATTTACTAGGTTCTTTTTTCACTCACCTAAAAAGTAAAGTCTTAAAAAATAAAAAAATCAAATTTGGTATATTCGATACCTTGTTTAAATTGGCCAATGAAATATATAGGCATGACCCAACTTTTGGAAAACAGGTTAAAGGGACACAAGTACACGAAAAATGCGTCAACAGCTCTACACAAACACGACCAAACAACCAAACATGAATTTGATTATGCCAATACAAAAATATTAGACACAGATCAAAGGTATCAAAAACTCGTTATCAAGGAAATGACAAGCAAGACGTTAAAAATTTAAGTCAAATTTATTGTAATTTAATACATGCAAAATAACAAAATGTATACAGGCATGGTATCACAAATATGTTATTAATTTCCCAATACATTCCAAACCATTATCTTGAATTACTGATTCTACTTATAGATTAAATTAATAAAAAAGGAACAAAAAAACGTATTTCTTAGGAGTACGGTAATGTAAAAAATTAGTCAACAAGAGAGCACACAAGTATAAACATAAACATATATAAGCATAATGTAATAACAATTTCCGAGATACGAACTAATTTTCCTGTTTGTCTTTTGTTTTTTCTTTTTGTGTTTATTTTTACTTGTATATAGCTAAATTTTAATCTCTGACTAGGAATATATTAATGTAAATGTTCCACCAAATATTTTGAAAATCTGTGTATTTTAAATAATACATTTTTTAAATACTTGTAGGTTGCCACGAAAAATAATTAAAAAAAACTTTCTTAAAAATTCTGATTGAGGTATCACTGTATATTAATGTTTTATGTAATATTTGCAGATATGCAGCTGCTAAAGCCAAATATCACTTTAGCAGAATCAATCAGTTACAAAGTATATAACGAACGGGTAAGTTTAAATTTTTAATATCTTCGATTCGCACCAAATAAGAATTTAATTAAGAGAAAACGGAAGGTTCCACCACTTGGGATTAGATCGCGTCAGAATGGATCACTTCATCGAGATTTCGCCTTCACATGTATTAGGCATCTCTGGAGATCTTTACTATACTAGGTTGGAACAATGAATGAGCTCAGAGAGATGTAAGCCGGCCTTTTTTGGTTGACTTTTGTTCACCGAACTGTGATTTGATGTAACGGTCGGTTTTCCCAGTATCTTTATTGAAATTAATAGGATATTTATAAATTTTAATAGATTCATAAAAATATCTTAAAGAGTACATAAGCATTTCATTGTAGAACAAATTAATCTTATATCGTTAACTTGCTTAGAATAAAGTACATTCCAAAATAATCTCCAGGGTCATCCACTATTCCGATCTCGTGGAGTAAAGATCTCTGAAGCCGTTTCGTACAATCGAATGCGAAATGTCTGTATTAGTTCTGGTAAACGGGATTTACAAATATGGAACGTAAATAAATAAATAATTGGATATTTTCCATTTTACCATACGAAAGAGGTATCCGGCCTATTCGTTAAATATTGCGTTATTGCAGACATTATTTGGAGGCTCTGATAAAATGTATAACGTATATTATACTTAATTCTAGCTCACGTGGGAAGAAGCAAGTGATTTTTGTGGCGCCAGAGATTCAAAATTGGCTGAAATTCTAACTTACAAGCAACAAGCAGACCTAAGAGCATTCATAAGAAAAAACAATTTGTTGCCAGTAGATTCTGAGTGTGAGTTTTTTCACTGTTAAATATTTGTAGCAAATTGACATTTCTCTCCCTGGTTCCATGTTACATTATAATCTAATGTAACATAGAATCTGATAATTTTAAGGCAGTGATTCGAGTAATAAATAATGTTTTATTGGGGGCACAAAACCCTGGATACTTGATAGAGTAGAGGCCGCCTTGGCACAGTCGGTTTGATAACTAACTGTGGTTTCAAACGTAGTTGATTCGAATTCTGCCGAAAGCAATTTCTAACTCATACTTAAAAATTATAATCAATTTTTGCATGTCGCTTTATAATATGGAATTACTTAATCTTATCGGCATTCTACTTAACTATCTTAAGGCGTTAAAGAGTATGGAATTCATCAGCTTGTCGCCCCGAGCAAATTAATGTGATCTAAGTGAGTGATATGCCTTATGAAAAAATCATGTTATATATCTTATCGGCATTCTACTTAACTATCAGGCGTTAAAGAGTATGCCTTTCATCAGCTGGTTGCCCCGTACTACCAGTCACAGAGATTATTGTGCCATCTGCAAATAACACCAAACACAACAAAGTTATGAACGAGTAAGATCGAGACTTTTTTTACTGAATTTATAAAATTTTAATTTTTTTCAGGGACAGGTTATCAATACTCACAGGTCACAGAATATAGCAACCGGGTATTTCAAGTACTAGAAAGAATCCACGACACGCCCTGAGAGGTATTCTTTTGTGCCTAAAACCAAATTGCCTCTAGCTAATAAGGTTGTTATTCTCAAAGAATTCCACAATATGTTCAGCCAGAAGTTTTTGAGAAACCTTTGATATTTGGTACGCCAAATAAATTAGCCTATTTAAATATTAGGATAACCATTGCTCCTTTCAGGATCCTTGGAAATGTGCGTTGGTTATATTCAGAGATTTTATAGTTTAGCAAGTAGAGAGTATAGATTAATTTTTTTAAAAGATCAACATAACCCGAAAGTTAACAGCTTGAGAATAGGACGTGAGCTTGAGGGTAAGATGTGGGCCAGGGGTTAAATAGAGTGGTCAAGGATGGTAGGCGGAGCTTACGTTAAACTGTAAGTTGGATGAGACCTATAGCTTAAAGTGGTTTCCGGGTACCATTCTGGCTTCGTCGTTGAAAGGAGAAAAGTGAAAATGAAAAAATAATTCTTGGTAAAATGTCGACTTATATATTAAATATTAAAACTTATGGTTTTGCAGCGTACAGACAATAATAATACACATATAAATCAAAAGGTATGTTTCAAATTTTAATTTTATTTTAGTGTGAAAGTCTGTTTGTTTACTGATTATGCATTTACTTTGTAGCGAGAATTCCTAGGTTTTACTTGCATCCCTATATACATAACAGTGGTGTTATGCATCTTTGATAGCATAATATAAAACTATATAACTTGCAACTCTTAGTTGGTTATTGCTTATATACTTCATTTAATTCATTTAAGCACGATTCACTCTTTTTAAACCACTATCAAAAAAGTCACCTTATTTTCTTCTGCGGATATTGCCTGCAGACACGCTTCCTCAAGAACCAGGATGAAGCTCTATTTTATTAAACTTGCAGAAAATGATTGTGATATAAAAGTTACAAAGTCTTTGTCAAGGCGCGCGGGACTGCCTCATCCACCAAATCATTTGGTAGAAGCCATTAAGATCAAAAAGAGCTAGATTTTCGCCCTGTTTAGTGCCAAGCAACACGCTAAAGTCGCCCACAAAGACAATATTGTTGTTGTTGCTCGAGAATGTTTAAACTACTCTCAACTGAAGCCAAAGAGGTGTCAAAGCTACCCCCTGGAGGCCTGTAAGTTACACATTACGTTTTTAAATGAAAAGCCAGATTCTCCGTAATCAGTATATTCCACGTTTTTACCGCTAAAGTTTAGGCAAGTATACATCTGTATACAGCTAAAGCCAAGAACACCCCGAAAAGAAATTTTTGGGGAGAGTAAGCAAGAAAAACCCAACTGAGAAATTAAAAATAATTTTGTATTGCTAGCAAGCATCACAAAAACACTAAAAAAAGGTCATTTGGCAACGCAACCAAAACTCAAGTTGGGAAAAACAAAATTCCCGTCCTTGTGTTCCTATCTAAAGTGATTCTATTTACGTTGGTTAAAGGTTAGATGAGGTCGTATATCTCGTGGGATGGTAAGGGTAGTTGGTGTAGACTCACACTTGCTAGTAGATTACACCGTGACACGAGAGTGTTAACATCTTGAGGATACTATGTGGGCTTGAGGGTAAGATATTGGCCAGGGGTTAAAGAGAGTAGCGGAGGATGGTAAGAGGAGTCCACTTTAAGCTATAAGTCCCGTTCAGTTTGGCTTCGCTGCAGAAAAGAAGAATCGTAAAAATTAAAAAAATAATACTTAAGTCTTAATATTATTTCATTTGATATTATACAAAGTACTTAATATAATCTTATATAGATGCATTGAAATCACATCAAAATGTACCTAGGTCAAAATAAATCCTGCTAACTTTTGGCTATTTTGCCCGCAGATGTTAAAAGTAAAAGTTCTTTTACTTACTTTTACACAAAAACTAACTAGTCAAGATTAAAATCGGAGATGTTTTGGTTACGCTTATGCAAATGTTATTGTCAGGCTTCTTGTTTGTATATGCAGTTATTTATCTATGTAGGATTTGGTGTCAAGGAATTTATTAGATAATAAAAAAAATACGTTTTTAGGCTTGAGTTCATCTTAAGTAGGTACATTGCGCTGCTCACAAATTAAATTTAATACTTGACTAATCGACAACTAGTTAAATTTATATGTTAAAGAACTTCGGAATTTTTATAATTATTGACTGCAATATTGTATTAAAAAAAAAAATATAACAAGAAAGAACTCGAACTCCACGGTCCACAAGATATAAAACGCAAGTGGCTCTTTGGTACAGATATCTGAGTGTCTTAAACGCTCTTTCAAAATCGTTCTAGCATCGAGCAAAAACACTAAACTCAATGTTGGTAAATAAAAAAAAACTAAAAAACATTTAGGTGGTCTTTTTAGTTTATTTTTGAATCCAAAATCTGAAAATATATTGTTACTATTTCTAAGCACTTACAGAGTAAAAACAAAATATTGAAGACGCATCTAAATTGTTTTATATAAAGAATAAAAAATTTAATTTTATTAAAAAAATTTTATTTAATAAAAAAAGAAGGGAATTATTTAGTTTGGAAATGGGACATAAGCACATCATATGCAAAAACAACAAACAATTTTTTGACCATTTTCAGATAGAGTCGAATGAAGATTGGTTTAAAATAAACAACAAGACCTGAAAATATTACAGTTCAGTTAAATGAATGTTCATATATTTTTGTCATATTTATCTGAATAAGAAAGTTCTCCTCGTGCAGTAGCTTCAGCGAAATTTTTCGGATTTATTTTCCTTACAATTCCGGATTCCATTGCTTCAACAGAAAGAATTCTTTTTTAATTTAAAATATTGTTTTATGAAATATAAGCAAGAAAAGATTATTAACATGACCTATAATTTTTAAACAAAATAAAATCGGAAGAACTGTGAATGATTCATGTACAAAAATCAACATTTGTATATGTTAACGTGGGAAAAAAAGAATAGAATAAAGGATACAGGGACTAAAGTGATTTTTATATTTGGCCTTGTCTCTGATGTTTACTAAATTTTTATTTTTAGTTTATAAAGTGCCTTTGTTTAAATAAATATATAATATCCGTTTTCTTTTTTTAAACTATAATATTTATTCCTAAACAAGCCTTTTATTTAGCACTCTAAAAGAATAAAATTGTAAGATATTTTTAAAAGTGCTTGATATGATTTTGATTCTGGACCACAGGCGTCTGTCTCTATTATTACTACACTTAAGACAATTAGTTAGAATGAACAAATCATTTTATCCATTTTAGCTGGCTACTGGTTAGGAGGCAGGGCAGAAGACGGAAATTGGCATTGGGACCCTACAGGGAAAAATCCTAGATCGGGCCATCATTTCTTGGCTGGATGGCACTTTGGTGAACCAGATGGGAAACTAAAAAATGGTAAGTGAACCACGTGAAACTGACTAGGAATGAACATATGCAAGGCAGGGAGAAGGTCAACCCCCAATAATTAATTCGCCAGTCAAAAACATGCTAGTCTACGTAAAATGAGTTTATATTTTAAAATAACTTCGATACTATTATCTAGTAAAGCACGCCTATTGTCAACCTACTTGAAAAAAGTAGTTGAGTACATCCACTAACTATATAAGTGAAAATTATTTTAACTACTAGAAGTTCAACTACTTTTGCCAAAAAGTACTTAAAATACTCCATGGATCAGAATTGAGCAAACTACTCGAAAAAAGTAGTTGACTACCATTACTAACTACCTAAGTGAAAAGAGAGAGTTAGTAGTTAAACTACTTGTGCAAAAAAGCAGTTAAAAAACCAAGTACTAGTAGTTAGTAGAAGTTTTTAACTACTTTTATAAACGTTTAATAAAAAAAGATATTGTGTTCTGTGATATACTACACATTTCGGGAGGAATCTTCCCTTTTTTGTTTTTATTATTCATAAATTCTTAATTTTTTACTTTGTCACTTTTTTTTATTAGGCATGTACAGGTGTATAAATATAATCGTTTCAAAAAATTAGCCTCCTCATTCGGGGTTGGGCAATTTTAACTTTCAAACAATAAAGAAAATAAACTCATTTAGTTTTCAGGCAACTCGATTTTTTCCGAATTTTCGGTAATTTTTATGGTATTTTAACTGAAAATCGTTTTCTACACTGAAAATCTAATTACCGGCACGTAAAGCTTCAACACATAACAGTAATCAATTGTACTAGTCACTTTAAAATGTTTAGGTGTTAACTTCCCAACGGAATAAATCGAACTAAAATCAAAGCTTTTCAAAATTTTTCCGCACGTTCGAAAACTTTAATGACTATTTTACCGGAACAAGTGCATTTTTAGCTAAAAAAACAAACGAAGGTATCTAAAATTTTTTGATATGCCCATTTAGTGTTACGAGTGGAGACGAGACTACCGCCGCCCCACACGAGTGCTATCTATCTTTGTCACATTTGCCCCTGTATGTCACAGTATCACGCCCCAAGACTCTCCTCTTGATTCGCTCTTAATTTGACTGAAAAATACGAATTATTGTAAAAACAGGTCATTTCTGCTCTAATTCGCTACAACAGATACCAGTTTTTCGATTTTTGACGCATCCCATTCCGATTTAATGAGGAAATTGCAAATCACTACGGTCAAAATAGACCAAACCAGTTAAATAGTGGATGACCAGCCTGGTTCGGAGCACATATTAAGGTGTACGTTTGCGTCCAATTAGGCTTTGTGGTGGAAAGGCGACATAGAAAATAGATCCTAAAAATAAAAAAAAGGCGCGAACCAGCGTTGGCTTGAGACATTGTTCCTAGAATAACGTAACGTAGACAAAATTTGTTTACGTTTAAGATACAAGTCTATATTTGTTCAGGATTCAGTTAAAAGATCGGGGGTTCGGTCTTCGTACACGTGTAGGTATTTTTTTGTGTTGTACGAGAATCAACCATCTTTATAAGAGTGGCATATAATGTGCTTTTATATGACCCCGCAACCTTTTATAATAAACGACAAATGTCTCTTATTCCTGCAATCAATGTTTCAGTTCAGAATTTGACAAAAAATACTTTCCCTTGCATAAATGATGGTTTAAATGAAGCATGCCTGTTTTTTTTGTAATATAAAATATTATAATTTTCAATTGACACAAGAGGAAATATATACATTATTTATTTTATTTTTAGGAATCCCGCAAAAATGTATGGAGTTGCAGTATAGAAGTGAATCCGAATTCATAAAATCATTATCTTGGAATGACTTGTGGTGTGATGAAAAGAGAGGAGCTATTTGTGAACCATGGAAAGAAGTGATAATTCCTCGGTAATATGTGCCTGATGTGTGAAAATCAACCGTCCTAGAAAAACTTAAAATCAGTTTTAACTTAAGCCAATACTGTTCGTTTTTAATATGGCAAGCTTCTAATTCATATTTGTCTCTATTCTGGTCCTAACGTATCCAGAAAATATTGTATAAAAAATAAAGAAAATCAAACTTCAACAAATACAGATAGGTCACCCCTTTTTTCCAGACTATATGACTAGCCTCTCGATTTCGTATTCACATCAAGGTTTGATTCATTTCTAAAATAACGCAGGTGCCATCTTGCGGTGGTTGGGGAGGTTACTCCAAAAATATTGGAATGTAAAAGAATTTGTTCACCTGTATGTAATTGACGGCTGTATATAAGGGGGTTTTTGGAGGTTCAAACCATCCAATTGTTGAAGCGAAAATTAAAAGAATTTATGGAAAGCTTCAAGATGATGACTTTTTAACCACCAGTTGATAGTTGGTTGTCTGTTTAAAAAAAAATGGAGCATGTGAATATGTTGTATTGGTAATTTTGCGTCCTGGTAAGCGATCGTTATTATGGACCTGTTTTTAGATGAATATAATATATATAACCTGCTGGACACTCGAACTGCATAACGTAATTTTTTGGGGTATTTTTAACGTTCGATATTTCAAAAACGGTAAGCTAAATTGAAATGCGGTTTTCGACGTCAGCTTACTCAAGGTGTGTAGATTACAAACTCGACTGGTGGATCGCCAGATATGATGGGAAAAGGTTTGTACAGGGTGTAAACTAAAACTCTGCATTTTTTACAAAATTTCATTTAACGATATTTTTTACAAAACAATATTTTATTTATTGTCATATACACCAAAATAATCTATGATTAGATACAAAAAAATAATTTCTCCCGTTTTTTGAAATTGCCATTTTTTCGGAATATACAGGGGATTTTCAAAAATTTGTACATGGGTTCACAAACAAAATCCCAACTCACTAGTGATAACTCAAATCAAGCTCACTGTGGTATTGTTTTCATTATTTATGACACTGTTATTAGGAAAAAATACAATAATATTATACAGGGGTCTAAAAAAGCTTACAGTTGATTTAATTATTAAAATTTCATGATTTTGCACATTTTTATGCATTGAACATTGAAAACTAAAGAAAGTATAATAAAACGTAAAAATTTTCAATCCCGTTAGTTGATTTACATAAATTAGAGTATTTTACCGAAACGGATTTTTAAATTCCATCCTAACCTCACTTCCAAAGAAATTAGCGGTGCAAATGTATAGCGCTACTTTTCAACAATATTGTAAAGTGTTTTTTGAATATATTCGATTTTTTAGAACTGAATAATTATTATAACGAAATTGTAGCATTATTATACCTGGAAAGCAAGTACCAGTAGCGTTTTATAATAATTTCATAATTATACCGGGTGGCCAAATAAGCGTGCAATGTACTGTATCTCGGAAACTACTGATTTTAGAAACTTGCTGTAAATTTTTTTTTAACTATAGTGGCCAAATAAATGCTGGAAAAAATTTTTGAGTTTCTAAGATGACCGCTAGGGGGCGTAACAGCAAATGAAAAATACATAGAAATGCCGATTTTCGCTGGATTTTTTATTATTTCCGCTAAATTGTAAGATGGAAGGTTTATGGCCTGTGCACCGTCTAATCTTAGTTGGCGTTGCGATAAAAATGTCATGGATTCCATGAATACGACAAAATGCTTAATTGGATATTCTTCCTTGTTTGTCATTTTGACGTACTGTTTATTAAACTCATATTTTTACATTTTACTTCGTGATTTTACCTTTTATTGATTTTTATTTTGTTTGTTTTTTGTGTATTTAATTCATATCTTCTCGATGCGGAGACTAACTGCTGCCGAAAGGCAAAATGCCCTTAGGCTCTTGGACCAAGGCATGTCTCAGCAAGAAGTCGCAAATTTATATAATGTGAACCAAAGTCAAATTTCGCGGCTAAAAACAAGATTTGAAAATACGGGAAACGACGCATATCGGCACGGTGGTGGTTGGGTGAGGAAAATTAGAGGAAGGGCAGAAATAAATTTAGTATGTAATACGCGCCAACAAAGAACGAAGTGTTCCAGGAAATTGAACGATGAGCTGCGTCGTACAGCTGAAGTGCATGTTTCTGATCGTACTGTAAGGAGGACAATAAACAGAAACAATTTGAGGTAAAACTTTATCATAGCAAGCATTAAATTTGCAAGGTCCAATTTTTATCTACATTTAAAAAAATCTTATTCAAGAAATTCCCAAACCATGAGTAATATGCAAATATCTGTAACATCGAAAGCAATTTATTATTACAAGTAGAGGTCAACAAGTACGAACTAAAAAATAAAATCATACAAATTTTTTAGAGCACGACGTAGAGCGAAGTGTCCTCGTTTGCTACCACCTCATCGTGCAGCACGGTTAGCATGGGCCCAAGAACATCGAGATTGGACCATCAATGAGTGGAGAAACTGTTTTTTTTGCGACGAAAGAAGGTTCAACCTCATTCATTCGGATGGTAGAATTCTTGTTTGGAGCGAGCCGAATGAAAGGTATGACGAGGAAAACATGGCACCTCAAGAAGCCTTTGGAGGCGGAGGCATTACAGTTTGGGCGGGGGTAATATACAATGGGAAGTCTGATATTTTCACTACCAGACAAACAGTTAATGCTGTAGTCTATAGGGACGATATCATACTTCCCATTGTCGTGCCATTTGCCGCAAATTATGGACACGATTTTCTTTTGGTCGACGATAACGCACGGCCTCATCGAGCGCAAATTGTAACGGAGGCTTTGCAGGTCAATAATATAAATCGTATGAATTGGCCTGCAAAGTCTCCGGATTTGAATATTATAGAGAATGTGTGGTCGCATTTAAAATTATTAGTGAGATCAAGAGATGTTGCCCCAGAAACCTTGAACGAGCTGTCCGAAGCCATACAAGAGGAATGGAACAACGTCCCCCTAGATTTCATTAATAATTTAGTGCACAGCATGTCTCGGAGATGCCGTGAAGTTATTCGTCTGCGAGGAGGGCCAACCAAATATTAACATGGTTACGTTTCTTTTCTTTCTTCTCCTTTCTCTTATCCCAATCCTACAAGGGTTATTTTTTGTTTTTTTAAGGTGTCTAAAAATGTGCCATCGTAGTTAGGTACACTCAAACTATCCAGGGTTTTTCACATCTGATAGTACTGTACAAGGAGGTACCAAGAATGTTATCACGAGTATCAAATACCTCCATTGGTACCGACTTTCATGACCATCAGATTTTGTTTCCTATTCTAAACTTTTTCTTCGCTGTAGTTGAATTAGGTTAACAAATAATTGTTTATTATATTTTAGAATTTTAGAGTTGAATACAGGTATACTATACTATACCTGTGGGTATTATAATATTGAGTGGAATCCAATATGTTACAATATACAGGGTATTGAAAGATGCTTAGTTGGGTTATGGATCAAGTTATAAATGCAAGCTATAGTCCTGTCGATGTTTCGTTTTATTTTCAAGACACTATAAGATCTTCAAAATTGTTGTAACATTTTAAAAACCTTATATAATTAATTTAAAAGTAATCCAGGTGCGATTACTACCTTGGTTACTACACTAATTATTATTAACGTCTTTGAATGTCCTGAAGATCCCTTAAAATAAAGCGAAACGTAGACAGGTATCTAACAGCTTTCATTTATAACTCGGTCCTACATACCTCAAGTAAGCACCTTTCATAAATTCTCTTCGATCGTTGAAGGAATAAAAATATTATTTAATATACAGGGTGCTTCATAAAAAATCTAGAATTTACCGCTAATTTTTAATTGAAGCGGACCTGATAGAACATGTCTCCTTATGTGAGTAACCAAATTCTTACTAAGACTAAGGTCTGCTGTTTAGTTCGCCAGAAACCATCACCATGAGACACTCTGTAAAACTACGAAATTCCTATAAAACGCTACTGGTACCTGTTTTATAGGTATAATAATGCTAGAATTTCGTTATAATAATTATTCAGTTCTAAAAAGTCAAATGGATTTAAAAAACACTCTACAATATTGTCAAAAAGCAACACTGTCCATTTGTGCCGCTACTTTCTCCCAAAGTGAGGTTAGGATGGAATATAAAAAACCGTTTCGGTGAAAGACTCTAATTTATGTAAATCAAGTAACGAGATTGAAAATTTTTACGTTTTATTATACTTTCTGTAGTTTTCAATGTTCAAAGCATAAAAATATGCAAAAACATGATATTTTAGGAATGAAATCAACTGTAAGCTTTTTTAGACTCCTGTATATTATAATTGTATTTTTTCCTGATGGCAGTATTGTAAATAATGAGAATAATACAACAATCAGTTTGATGTGAGCTATCACTGGTGAGTTAGGATTTTTTTTGTAAAACCATGTACAAATTTTTGAAAATCCCCTGTATATTCCGAAAAAATGGCAATTTCAAAAAACGGGAGAAATTGTTTTTTTGTATCTAATCATAGATTATTTTGGTGTATATGACAATAAATAAAATATTGTTTTGTAAAAAATATCGTTAAATAAAATTTGGAAAAAAATGCAGAGTTTTAGTTTACACCCTGTACAAACCTTTTCCCATCATATCTGGCGATCCACCAGTCGAGTTTGTAATCTACACACCTTGAGTAAGCTGACGTCGAAAACCGCATTTCAATTTAGCTTACCGTTTTTGAAATATCGAACGTTAAAAATACCCCAAAAAATTACGTTATGCAGTTCGAGTGTCCAGCAGGTTATATATATATATATATATATATATATATATATATATATATATATATATATATATATATATATATATATATATATATATATATATATATATATATATATATATATATATATATGTCAATAATGCGCATGATTTCCTTATCAGGCAGGCTTGTACCCAGGGGAGATCTGAAATAACAGATTGCTCGATATGACAAAATCGAAAACGAAACGTCTATCATACTGAAACAGTACTACCAGTTAAACGTAACATTTAGCACCACTTTGTGTTTATTTCTGAGCAGGATATAACAATTAAAACACTAAAAATCATAAAGCTCTCACACATCTTTATTGGCCTGAAAACATATAGATCAGAAATATATAATAACAAATTAAAGGAGTATAAAGATAAATGCCGAACTTTGTGGACTGAAAATGAAATGAACAAAAATACATTTTAACGTTAGAGAATTTTAATTCAGTTTAGTTTGAGATTTCAAAGTGTAAACAATTATTTATTTTATTTTATATATAACCAGTCTTTACCTGTGACATAATCGAAAGCAATTCTTCTTTTGTATTTTGACCTGCAGAAATTATATACTGCATATATGTTTTCAGGCCAAGAACTTTTGGTAAAGATGTGTGAGAGCGCATTTTTATCGAAAAACTACATGATGTTTGGCTTTTTAAATTACCTATGGGTTTGCAGCCGGAAATCCAAAACAATATCGTTTTGGTGTATTTCAGTATGATAGACGTTTCGTTTTCGAGGGTTGTTATTTCAGATCTCCCTGGGTACAAGCCTGCCTGATGAGGGTAGAGAGAAAAAATACCCTGTGACATAATCGAAAGCAATTCTTCTTTTCCCCTGCAGAAATTATATATTTCTGCTATATATATATATATATATATATATATATATATATATATATATATATATATATATATATATATATAAGAATAACAAGACTTTGTGTTTATTTCTGAGCAGGATATAACAATTAAAACACGCAACATAAAGAATCTATTGGAGATCTAAATAACAAATTAAAGGAGTATAAAGATAAAAAGCAAAATGTTTTAAGATTTCAAAGTGTAAACAATTATTTATTTTATTTTATATATAACAATTTTACTGTATTTTGAATAAAAGGAACAAAAACATTGACATTTTGTATTTAGGGTTGCAAAAGGGAAAAATATCCCCTCAGAGCTAATAACCCAAAGCAAAATGTTTTAAACCATAAACAATTTTACAACACATTGACATTTTTATTTTATGCTCACAAAAGGTGAGGACTCTAAAAACCACTAATAATCATTATAAATGTGGTATGCAGGTCCTTAGGCCAAACTCCAAATTTGAGCCTATACTAAACCACCTTTGCAGAACCACTTCACATCTTCCTGTCTATAGAAAGCTGTCATGTTGAGAGTTAGAAACATTTATGGACGCACAATTTTCAAGGTGTTGCCTCCTAGTGGGGGCTATATCCATCCAGCAGTGCTGGCCATGATAGATGAAGATAAAAGCCAGAGTTATGGACGTTATTAATGTCACATCTTCAGTAGCAGAGTGGTAATACCCAAGTATGACTGAACGACCAAAAACAATAGCCACTATATTCTATATATAGGCAGGGAAAATATGCTGCTGCCACAGATGAGTAATTCATGACAACTTTAAAAATACTTCATTAGCGTTTGAAACATTAATTTGAGTCAAATTATAATAACATTATCCCTCTTCAGCTGGATTGCTTTTAGAAAGCGTAATACTAAAATTCATATTATCAATAAATGAACAATGCAGGTAGGTTACAATCACCTATTAAAAATATATCACTACAGTCAAATATTCCATATCACAATAACATTTTTATTCTATGACTGCACTAGCTTGTGGAAAATAGCCAACAGATCCTGTTTTGGTTGCTTAGTTTTACTTATATCCAATTTTTCATGGCCTATATATGTCTGGCAAATTTGATAGTTTTTAACAGCAAAAAGTACACTGTCTACTCTGACAGTGTCTACTCCATTCTAAATACTGTTAAAACCCAATTCAGCATCAGTGCAATATGCAGTTAACCAAGATTCAGTCAAAGCAATTATACTGTAATATATTACATATAGACCTCTACAGTTACGTTAACATAAAAAGCAAACATAGTAAATGGAAGTATATCTTATAATGAGGATTAGGCTTTAATAATAGTTTTATATATAAATGGATATTTTTTATACTTATTAGTTCTAATCTATTTACTCTTATAAATGCTGCGAAACAAACAACAAAGAATAATAAGATGTGATATATTTTAAATTATATCCCCTAAAACAAAACACTAATAATAACTAAGTAACATCTGAATTAATATTACTAAGTAGCTTCCAAATCACAATAATTTTTATCTAAATCTATTTACACTTTTTAGAAATTCACAAATGAATATTAAGCAATACTTACAAATTTGTCAACAATGTTAAACACAAAAGATCTATAAATCAGCAATAGATGTTTATTTTGCTAGTTACATGGCAGAAAGAAACATTATCAATATTCAGAGAACATACATTGAAACAACTACAAAACACAATTCGCTATTTAAATTTTCAAGGACAGCAAATATTTAAAATAAAAATACCAAGATTGATAATCTATCTTTCAGCCTTAGCAATTACATAGTAACCTAACTAAAAGAGTAAAGTGTAGTCCTCTTTTAAATTACCACAATAAACTAAATTCGGAAAAACATTTAACTTCCCAACTAAACTTAATATGTAATTGAATAAGAATCAAAGACAAAAATATATCTAAGCTTCTATACAGTATCATCTCGAATCCAAGCTAATGCTAATCTGATGTTTTGCAGCTTCACTCGACACAAAAAGGTACAAATAAGCAAATATTCAGAACAAGTAAGCTTACTGCCTGGACCACTTTTGTAAAACTGACTACTGTTGCCTCCCTCACAGAGAATCTTTGTAGCTAAGTTCAGAAGCCACTCTAAAATTTCTTCATATGCTGGAAACTTTTCAGTTCCTTCAAGCCAAGAAGTGGGGGCCCATAAGAACAATTGACAAACATTTGCTGCTATGTCTGGGTTTAAACGGTTGCTTGGGTCACGCCTTAACAAGTTTTTAATCAGTCGATTAATAACTGTAGGAGTTGTTTCTGGTAGAGCAGGAAGTTCTTCATCTTGGTATGATATGCTGTTTAATCTCACATTCCTATTTCCATAAAATGGATTTGGTGCTCCAAATATTTCATATCCTAAAAGAATATTTATTATTGATAATATTAGTTTATTTATTGCCATCAAGATCATACTTTGCAACTTTCCTATTAATATGACAATACATACAGGCTTAATAAGAGCAAAGATACATTGGTATTTTATCTTGACTCTTACCTCATTGTGAAAAGTATCTAAAATTAATGAATTCATATAATACCCATATGAAAGGGACACAAAAGTACATTCAATAACTATAAAAAACAGTTGTCACAAAGAGAATATCACAAAATATGTTTAAGGATGCCATACTGAATGGGAGTTACTGTAAACTGTTTATATTAAATATGTCGGAACTGTATATGTAGACAGATGTAATGAAACCAAAGCAACTTGCATATCTGATATATTTCTTTGCTACATTTTAATAGCTTTAGTCATTTTAATAGCTTTAGTGAAATATAAAACAAATAGTATACCTTGCAGTGAAATTTATTAGAAAAAAGATATTATTCAAAAAAAGAGTGGAAAAGGACAGCCTACACAAATTCTTGCATGCAATAATATACAATAAAACTGACATTACCCGAGTATTGTAAGAAAGAATAGTTCACAAGCTTTTTCCTACTAGGTATTTCTATTTTACTAGGAATGAATTACTTTTTAATATCATTTAAATAAGTAATAAAATTATTAATTCTTACCTAATGCTCCCACTGCCCACAAATCTGATTTATAATAATTCAGTCTACTAAAAGGTCCTGGTTTTTTACTAATAATTTCTGGGGCCATAAGTGCAGTATTTCCACCCTTCTCTATATCCAAACTG
The DNA here is from genome assembly GCA_030620095.1 of Kuschelorhynchus macadamiae. Lineage (NCBI taxonomy): Eukaryota > Metazoa > Arthropoda > Insecta > Coleoptera > Curculionidae > Kuschelorhynchus > Kuschelorhynchus macadamiae. The sequence continues at coordinate 280,139 of JAUTXW010001505.1, forward strand.
GAGTAAGGCACGCTAAGATCTACTGATTTTTCTGCCAAGCAACATCCAAAATCACTGATTACAGCCAGGGGACTTATGGGGTTCGTTAGGTCCAGAAGAATATTGTCTGCCTTAAGATCTCTGTGAGCGATATTATGAGCCACCATATGGACTATACCTTCCAAAAGCTGGCTTAACAATAAAGTTGAAGTTCGAACTGAAGGTGTGCTTGATGTTTTTAGAAATTGCTGGAGGTTGTGATGATACCTTGAATAAAAAGGATAAATATAAACTTTCAAAACATATTTAACATCATCATCAATCAACATCAGTATGATTATTCACATCCATGAATATTTCTATCTTTATGTAAGAGTATCTAAACCACTGAAATACTTTTTTTATAAAATGAAAAAATTACAAAAAAAATGCAATGACCCATACAAGATAGCAGATTTTAATTCGTCAATATATTTACTATTTATAGGCAAAGAATTAGATACAAAGTTTTTAAAACGTACCTATTCATAAGTATGAACAAAGACATATTTCTTCCTTCTCCATCAGGGTCAATCCTCTTAGGCAAAGCTGCGGGGTATATTTCCCGACATCTTTCTAACTCGGGAACAAAATCGGTGAAAACAGATAGGATTTTGACAATATTAGGGTGAGGCGGAAGGTGTCTTGACATATTTAGAAATTCATATTCATAACTGCTAATGCCATGATGATTGAAATATACTGGAGCTGGGACAGTTTCCCTATACATTGCCCTCAATATAGCCAAGGAGTTTGATTGAATGTCATAATTAAACATCATTTTTAAAGCCAAAGGAAAATTGCTGTCATCACTTTTTCCTACATGATTTTCTTCTGAATTTTCTGAAGCTAACTTAACAGAATATACAACAGCATTTGCTCCTTTTGCAATAGGTTTTCCAAAAGTAAATGACTGTAAGTTCATTGTAGAATTCTCAGCTATCACTTCTGGCATAGTGTTGTCTCTGTTCCACTGTATTTTGGACATGCATTCACGGATCTCCCAACAGATGCCTAGAATTAAATATTGTTGTTTACTGAAATGACTGTTTTAAATGGGGTTATAATAATAAGATTTAAATTATAAATGTTTTGACATGTCCAACACCTTGTAAAAAGTAGTTTGAAGGATTGAAGATTTTTTAATTGATTTTCTTGATTCTGAGTAAATGCACAAAAACATTTAAATGTGATTATTTTATATTAATATTAGTGGTTCCAGATTACCAGACTAAAGAAATTTTCAGTGCTTATCAAAAGTGGTTTGCTACTTTTAGAGCTACTTATATATGGCCCCCTTAAGAAAATTGTGCACAATGCACAAAAATAAATTAACAGACCTTTAAATTAAGGAAAATCAGATTAATTGACTAAATTTACACTACAACATTTATTTATTTAATACGCCACGTACCATACATAAACAAAAAGATACTTTAAGTACTTAGTAATATGATAATAGTTACTCTCACAGCATGGACTTCTTCCTTTTTAATTTTTTTTTGTTTCAAGAGAAGAGATGCAATAGCTGGAAATAATTCAGGGTTTGATTTTAAATAAACTCCTACATTTTGGTAATGTCAACACTTTGTATTGCTGAAAAACTGAAGACTAGTTTAAAAGACTCGGGATAAGGACAAAATATATAAAAAATATCTTTAGTTCTACTGATTCACCACAATACAATATACTTTGTTAAATAAATATAAGTTTTCATCTCCTGCCAGTTCTTCCTTTTGAACCACTGTGTACTAATCGTTGCTGTCTCAAAGCCTTCTTCGACTTACAACTGTTTGTTTAACACAATGACAGCAAGAAATCCAAAGTCCATACATTTTTTAATTTATTTGTACATACATTTAGTTTAACAAGTTTTTTCTGATTCTAGTACAAAATATATGGCTCCTAATTTTAAAATCATGCAGTATGTGTATTGCAAAGTTGTTTCTAATTTAAATATTTTTTTATCGTTAAATGTCCTAAACATTAAAAATATGTTATTTTTACCAGTTCTGATTTTGGACAAGGATTAATTAGAACCGGGGTCCACCACTGGATTCATTTAATCAGCCAGGTTCATGCAGAATGATACAAGTCTAATCTTTTTAGTTTGAAATTTCAAAAAATGACTTGTCATTCTACATTTCTCCAAATAAACCATTCTGGAATTATGTCAGTTTAGATATTTAATATAATCAACATTGCCAAAACTTTCAATCTTTCATAATAATAATAATAATAATAATAATAATAGTTTATTAACGGAAAGTTACAATATAACTGAATCCATTTTATCACATACATTGGATACATTCTTACAAAAAAAATTAAGTATTGTATTAAATCTATTAATAAGTTAGTGTAAATAATTAGCATTTAATAAATTTTTTTTTTAAGTTTAAATTTAAAAGTATTCAGAGACATGTTAAACATATCAATATCCTCCAAGGCATTCATTTCCCGACACATTCTTGACAAGGGACTGTTGAATCCATAGTTTGTTCTGTGATAAGGAACATTAAACAGGTTATGTCTTCTGTTAACCCTTTGTGGAACAGATATAGCAATCGAGCCAAGCAGATCTGGGGCATCAACTATAGAGTTCACTATTTTATAAAGAAAAATAAGATCTATATAGACACGTCTTTTTGATAATGGAGGTAGATTTGAGGCAAGTCTCATATTTTCATAATCGACCTGGTCTTGGGGTATCCCTGTTTTAAAGGCTACGAATCTAAGAAATTGGTTTTGGATTCTTTCCAAATTTTCAATATAAATCCCATAATATGGCGACCAAATTGGAGAAGCATATTCCAAAATTGAACGTATCAGGGAACAATAAAGCACCCTAAAACAATCAACATTATAGAAATCAGTTAGTGTTCTTTTTATAAAGCCCAACAGCTTCAGGCATCGATTGGTAATGTCATTAATGTGTAAGTCAAAGTGAAGACTACTGTCCAACAAGACACCCAAATCCTTCACAAAATCAAGACGAGTGATTAATTTATCATCCAGTGTATAGTTGAAAATTACACAGCTTGGTTTCCTATGGAAACTAATAACTGAACATTTTTTAAAGCTAAGATGCATGAAGTTAGACTGGCACCAATTTGTGAGCTGATTCAAATCACTCTGCAAACCAATACAGTCTTTTATATCCTCTATTTTATTGCAAATTTTCAGATCATCCGCATATAATAAATAATGGCTAGATGTAATTACTTCCCCAATATCATTGATGAAACAGTTAAAAAGCAATGGAGCAAAGTGTGAACCCTGGGGTACCCCAGAGGTCACCAAGATATCTGAGCTCACACAATTGTTTAATTTTACTTGTTGCCTTCTGTCTGACAAGTAGCTACTTATCCATTGAAGGAAGGTACCATGAACTCCCAGACCATACATCCTACATAAGAGCCTTTGATGATTCACCTTGTCAAAGGCCTTGTAGAAGTCTGTATAAATGGCATACACCCGTAACCGCTCCTCCAAGGCCCCCAGCAAGTAATTCTCATATACTAGAAGATTAGTAACTGTGGACCGATTAGATACAAACCCATGCTGATAAACACTAAAGATCTGTCTGAAAAGAGGGGTGATTTTCTGAGAAACTATGTCCTCAAAAATTTTAGCAAATATGCAAAATTTAGAAATACCATGGTAATTCTCAATGTTAGATTTATCACCTGATTTATGAACTGGTGTCAGATAAGTGGTCTTCCATAATTCAGGAAAGACTCCAGTGGATAAAGAAATATTAAAAATGGTAGATAGTGTACTCGCCAACAGACACTGACAGTTCTTAATAAAAGACAACCGGTATGCCATCGGATCCAGTACCCAGGGAACTACTTAGTCAAGATATTGATTGAAAAACATCTATTTATTGAACAGATAAGGAACCCAAGTTAATCGAATTTGTGTAGGTGAAACTCTGCAAGTCATAATGCTCATTGGAATAGACTGTTGAAAAGAAGGACTTAAATAATTCCGCTATGTCCTTTGAATTCTGTGCAGTTTGATCATTATAATACATAGAGTTAGGCAGAGAGAATTTTGAGTTTTTTGTATTGACATAATCCCAAAAGGCTTTGCTGTCATGCAGTATACCATTTTCAACCATAGAAATATGTTTATTGTAATCAGTTCTATAAGACTCTTTGCATAACCGACTCAGTTCAGAAAAAACATCAAAGTCAGCTGGGGATTTTGATGTTTTATATTTTTTGTGAACGATCTTCTTTTCAAAGATTAATGCTTTCAATTCATGGGAATACCATTTAGGGAATTTCCCATTTTTTGATTTTGCTTTAAGAACTAGATAATCAATGCAACCATTCATGCAATTATAAAAGTTATCAATTGTTTTATTTACATTTCTGTCGTCCATCAAGGATGGCCAATGAATACTAGATAAATAGTGCAAAATTTCCCTGTAATCACAATTATTAAAATCATTATAGATATAGTTAAATTCTAGTTCAATAACTTTCTTTGGTACAGGAATTTCAATTTCAAGAGCAGGGTGATGATTATCACAAGTTGTGATCGGCACTTTTGAAAGATTGACCTTAATATCTGCTGTGGTAGAAAAAACTAGGTCTAGTATATTACCTGATGTGCTGGGATATGAATTCAACTGATACATATTAAGATAAGCAAAAATATCTGATATAAGTTTCGACTGATCACTAGTATTACCACTAGGGAGCACTCCATATTGAACATTGCACCATGATATCTTTGGTAAATTAAAGTCTCCACACATAATAAAGTCACTACATTTATAATTATTCACAACATAGTCCAGAGTTGAACAGAGGTCTTCATATGTTTCCACTGAACATTGGGGAGGCATATAAACACATGCCGCTAACAGTTTATAGTCATTATTTAATGTTATCACAATATATATCTGTTCATTCCTTTGATTATTTATCCTGATCTGATATGAAGGCAAGTTTTTTACTGCAATGAGGACTCCTCCACCTCTTTCTTTTTGGCTTGTTTCAATGTCAGTTTGTTATTATCTACATCTCCATTAAGCCATGTTTCTGTAAAAAACAGAATATCATATTCATCAATTTTTACGGAGGATGATAGGTCGAAAATTTTGTTATTTAGGCTTCCAACGTTTTGGTAATAGCCTGTAATATCGGTTTTATGCAAACCTATTTTTATTTATTTATTTATTTATTTACGTAGTATTATTTTACAGGCAGATAAACCACCCAATTACAAGACAATTTAACTAATTAATTTAAATAGAGTATTGAAAAACTTACGACACTAAACTTAAAAGGACATAAAAAAAGCATAGTATTATAATAGTAAATTCTAATTATAGTAAATTCTAATTATTCTAAATACAACACAACGAAACCTTTACAAATATCCAACCACTTAATATGGGAATAACAGACAAATACAGCAAATGCAAAAAACATCATCACAGAGTAAGATGTAATACTGTCTTTCTAAATTCCCTGTAACCAAAACTGAAAATATCCAGGTTAGTATTATGAGCGCTGATGTTGTTGTAGTTGTTTTGATGTTGTAGTAGATTTGGTATAAGGGAGCTTTTTTCCCGGTGTTAGTATATGAAGCATTTATGTAGAAAAAATTGGGATTTCTAGAGTTATATATTGATTGACATATATTGTGTTTTTTTGTCCTTTGTGCTTTATATACATAATATTAGTTATATTGCTTCTGTTTCTGCACACTTTTTCATATCATTGTAAACTGTACGTACTTTGTTCTTGCTCAGTTACCATGCTTGATAATAAAATTCCTATATTTCCATGTTGTACAAGCAAGTAACTGCAACTGAGAATATACTGTTGCGTTTCATGCCATACAATAGTACATAAATCTTGCTGGGAAAGAAAAAAGAATTGGATCCATATTGATCAGCACAAAATATACTGTTCCCAAACTTGCATTGATAAAGCAAATAGTCAAGAATTTAGCAAAGAAATTATCCAAGAACTAAAGAGGGAAAATAAAGAACTTTTACAACAATTACAACAAAAAGACAAATATTTAGATAATATCAGAAGAAGATCCGCAGCTTTCTAGGATGATGTTTTTGCCATGGAGGAACATTTTAAAAAAGAGCTAAGCGAAAAATCTCTTGAACTAGATGCCTTAAAGAAACAAATAAAAGACCAAGCTATTAGACAGCCTAAGCAGATGAAAGTGGTAGGCACACAAACGGCTAACACACTTAATAGAAACCAAGAAGCACAAACCATAGCATCTAGCAGCAAAAACCAGGAATCCCAAACAATAATAGCTAATGAAGTAATTTCCACTGAAGTACAAACTGATGTCATAATCGTTGAAGATGATTTGGTGAAAGAAGTACTAATGTATCGTTCAATTATGAATATAAATATTGACAGATCTACCCAAACAGAGACCATAGGTAGGATGCCAAAGGATAATATCCCAAAGACCACAAAAAACCACTTCACCGGACATCCAAGGGACTAATGCAAAAGAAATTAACTTATGTAAGAAGCCGCAACTGGTAGTGATGGGTGATATATTTGCTAAAGGCTCTTTACATCTCTTTAAAAAATTCACTAAATCACGCTTCAATATAAACGTGCAATATGTTGCTGAAGGCTCTATTGAAAACATGGCAGATGTATGCGAGACTTATGTGCAGAGGTTAACAATGGATGATTTTTTGATTCTCTTTACAGGACCACAGAATAGCATTCAAGGAAAATCACCAAAACAAGAAACTTTAAACCAGCTAATGTCTTATGGAAAGAAAACTAACCTGATCCTAGTAAGCTCACCATATGCCAAATCTACTAGGAAAATCTTGAACAGCCTGATAGCTTCTCAAAATCAAAAACTGTACTGCGCCACACAAAATATTGGAAGCTCACAGTTTGTTGATTCTGCTATGTTTCATGTCGAGTATGGAGATCCAAATTATAAAAGATATTGGGGAAGGAAAACAGAACTCATTACTTATTTATGTGAAAATTATATCTGGAGCATCAATCAAGGACCCAACACAATAATTTCATGAGCAGAATACAAGCACTACAAACTCCTTATACTCCTTATGCCAATTGTCCCCCAGAACCCCAGCCAATAAACACTGATTACAAAGAATCAGATGCTAATAAACAGATTTTTTTTCGCGGACGATGTTATACAACTAGAGACTAAAAAAGTAGGCCATCCTGCCAATACACCTGCCAATCCTACCACAGGAAGTATCCCTGTTCTGACTGTAACTGGACCACCGATATCCTTAAAACCCCCATCCACAGGAAATATATTAAGGGTGAGTGCCCCTCTGAGTATACTACATTACAATATTCAATGTCTAAGAAATAAAATTAACTTAATGGATTCTTTTTTAATTGGAAATAAATACAATTTTCTCTGTTTTAATGAACACTGGTTGGGCCAGCATGAGCTTAATCAAATACATATCAATGGGTTCTCTCTAATCTCAGGGTTTTGCAGAACTACTCATAAAAATGGTGGAGTTGCCATCTTTGCAAGCAATAATATAATCGTAACTCCATTACCGTTTGATTTGGTGGGTATGTCAGGGGAAATTGATTTCGAAGTCGCGGGAATTCTACACAAAAATGTACAAATTCTAAGCACTTACCGCTCGCCTAATGGAAGTTTGAGTATATATTTAAATAGACTGACCCATCTTCTAGAGGTATTAGATTTGAATAAGACCACAATAATAACTGGTGATTTTAATGTACATTTTGACAAAAATACTTTAGAGGCATGTCTTCTATGCAATCTATTCGAATCATATGGCTTGAAAAAATCAACCAGTTTGGCTACTAGAAGCCAGGCATGCTTAGATAACATCTTTGTTAAAATCAGTGAGGGTCTATATGATATAAAAGTGGTTGATCCAGGTCTGTCTGACCACTTAGCATTGTCTTTTTCTTATGGGGGTATGGACGCGATTGTACTTAGCAGGGCTAGAGTGGTGTATAGACCAATAACTGAAATGGGCCTCTTTCATCTTTATCGCATTCTGGAAAGTGTTTACTGGTCTCATTTATACTCTGGAAACATTTCTGCTGCTAAAAAATGTAAATTGTTTATTGATATTATAGTAAATGCATGTGAGGCTAGTTTTCCAGAAAAAACTAAGAATGCTAGCAATAATTCTGGCAGTTTTTGCCAAATACACTGGTTCAATGATGAGTTGAGACAGGATAGGGAAACATTGCATTTCTTAATTCGCTTGAACAGGACAGATCCTACTATTGTTCCTAACGCGTTGTTAAGATCTTTCAGACTGGACTACCGGAAAAAAATTGAATATAGCAAAAAGTGTGCAAATGACAAATATATTACAGAGTCTAGCAACAAAAGCAAGGCATTGTAGGATATCATAAAAAATAACAATCCTTCCACTAAAATACCCCAATCAACAAAACTAAATGCTACTGATTTTAATAATTTCTTCTGTCAAATTGCTGATAACATTATAAGAGATATTCCTATGATGGCAAAAGACCCAATGGATTATGTACCTCCGAACACTACCACTGTTGAGAATGACTTTAAATTTGTTCATGTGTCAATTAATGAAGTAAGGGATATTCTCACAGGGCTTAAGAATAGTCCTAGCAAAGATTATTTGAACTTAAATGTGAGAATTTTAAAGACGATGAAGGAAATAATAATATACCCATTAACTAAAATAATAAACTTTTGTATTAGTGAGTGCAAAATTCCTGAATGTCTTAACATTGCTCGTGTTGTGCCTGTCTTCAAAAAAGGATGTTGTGACGAAATTTCGAATTACAGACCAATATCAATTGTGCCAATATTTGGAAAGGTTTTCGAAAAAATACTTAAACAACAGATATGTACATATTTAGAAAGATACCATTTACTAAATCCCAGGCAGTTCGGTTTTAGAAATAACATGTCTACTACTTCAGCGATTGGTCAGCTTATAGACTTTGTTCAGGAGAGCTTTGAGGGCAGAAGATATGCTCAGGCTTCCTTTTTTGACTTGACCAAGGCCTTCGATTGTGTATCTCATGACTTGCTCCTTCAGAAGCTTTCTTTGTATAGGTTTGACATCAGTAGCTCCAATTTGCTTGAGTCATACTTGTCCAATCGCTGTCAGTACGTGTCATACAATGGTGGGTCTCCGCGCAGACAGTCTATCAGCCATGGCGTTCCACAGGGATCTGTGTTAGGGCCAGTACTATTCTTGCTCTATATTAATGACATTGGAGCCAGTATCCCGGATGGGGCTGGAGAAATATTATTGTTTGCCGATGATACTACAACAATTAATACCAACGAAAATCTTGAAGATCTGGAGCAAATAGTGGTGACGACACACAGTGATGTGCAGACTTGGTTTATTTCTAATAAGCTGGGTATTAATACCGCGAAAACAAAAACATTACACTTCTCGTTAAGAGCAGGTCCTATGAGCACGGATCCCGTTAAGTTTCTGGGTGTGTACCTCGACACGAAACTGACATGGGAAGAACATACAAGTCAGGTTGAGAGGAAGTTAAGCAGAAATCTGTACATGTTACGTAATCTTAAAGGTATCGTATCAGACAACGTCCTTATGTGTGCGTATTATGGTCACATTAATTCCCATTTATGTTGCTGTGCTGTGTTGGGGACACTCCCCCCATGCAAATGCGTTGTTTGCTGTACAGAGGCGCTGTGTGCGGGTGATTGCAGGTTTGAGATTTGATGAATGTTGTAAAAATAGTTTTGTCACATTATGCATTCTCACTCTACCATGTATATATATTTTAAATTGCCTTGTATATGTTAAGGAAAATCTACATACCTACTCTCACAATCGCGACTATCATGAGTACAACACTAGGGCAAGAAACTGTATTGCTATAAATTATAGTAGAACTGCAAGAGCCAGGGACGGAAGGAATTACCATTGCATAAAATTCTATAACGTTCTCCCAGAGAGAATCAAAAATTTTAATGTCAAAAAATTTAAATTCCAAATAAAGCAATACCTTATTAAAAAAGCTTTTTACACTTGGGATGAGTATCTTCATAGTAATTTCAACGACCTTGTTAACTTAGATTAACTCAGAGAGGCATATCCTTATTGCTGTTACATTTTAGTTTAGTTAGTATTATTTTTCTTTTTTAATTATTTGCTTTATTTTAATCTTATTATTTATAGTTTGTTATTTGTCTTTTTTGCTGTTTACATTTTATATTTTGACTTGTAAAAATACTTAAGTATGTTCAATTACCAATAAATATTGTATTGTACTGTATTGTATTGTATTGGAACGTGGAATTTTTATTGTTGAAGTAATTCCGGGCAGTTTATTAAGTTGTTTGTTAGTTTAAACAAAAATATAAGAGATAAGCATTTTCTGTGATTTTCCAGTATGGCAACACTGAACTGGTTTAGTAACACATCATGGTTGAAGCCGCTTTCTGGGTAATGACCCTCGACCCTAAAGAACAAGAACTTAAGAAATCTCCTCTGCATATATTCTAGCCTGTCGATATGAATTTTATAAATTGGCGATCAAATTAGTGATGCATAATTGAGTTTGGATTTTACAAGAGAATTAAAAAGTATTTTGAGACAGGAAATATTATTAAAAGATTGTGCAGAGCGTATAAGAAATTCCAGTGCTCTCAGCGCCGATTGTGTCGTCTCCTGAATATGCTGTGAGAAGGACATTTTTTTGTCCATGTATACACCCAAGTCCTTAACGCTCTCACATTTTTCAAGGGGCGCCTCATTTATCTTATAGGAAAAGTCAATATCGGATGGCTTTAGCGAGAAAGATACTTGTTTGCACTTACTGATATTTAAAGGTAATTTATTGTTAGCACACCACTTTACGATTCTGGAGGGCAATGCAGTCTTCGGGTCCTGAAATTTCACGAAAGATTTTGAAGTCGTCTGCGAAAAGCAATTTCCTGCTAGTAATACCTGTTGTGATATCATTGACAAATATTGAAAAAATAAGTGGGGCAAGATTACTACCTTGGGGTGCTCCGCTTGTAGCGATGAATTTATCAGAGATATCCAGAGTATTCAACGAATTGCTCACGATTTGACAAGTAAGATGTAAAAAACAAAATTAAGTTTTCATCAAAACCTATGGCTCGCATTTTTGTAAGTGTCATGCTGTGGTCCAACCTGTCGAAGGCTTTGGAGAAGTCTGTAAAGATTGTATCTACTTGGTTTTTATTTTGAAATGCTTGATATATAAATTGGGAAAAACAAGCCAAGTTTGTTACTGTAGATCTTTGTTTGTAAAAACCATGTTGTTCAGTTAGAATTACATTTTTTACTTGGTGGAAAATGCGTTCACATAAAGCCATCTCCAGAGCCTTCGCAAAGTTGGAAAGTATTGCAATAGGTCTGTAGTTTGTTACTATACTTGGTTTACCTGTTTTCAAAATGGGGCACACACGTGCCACTTTCCATAGTTCGGGAAACACGCATGTTTTAAGAGAAAGGTTGAAAATGAAGCAAAGAGGCGTGACCAAGGCATGGGCACAGTCCTTTATGACAAAAGAAGGTATCTGATCTGTGCCAGCGGTCATTTTGGGTTTTAGTTTTTTAAGAGCTAAAAGAACCTCATTCTCATCAACTGCTTTGAGTGATATATTCTGACTCATATGACAAACAGTGGGATCTTGATAATTATTATTATTGTTGGAACTTGAAAATGCGCCTTTGAAGAAATTTGGGAACGAATCTACAATTTGTTGTGGCGAATCCAATTCTTTTTCACCATCAAGCATGGAGCAGGGGATTCTGATTTTCCTTTTTTTGTCTTGAATGTATTTCCAGAATTTTTTTGGTTCGGCTTTAATGGAGTTTTGTATCGAGCTTATGTAATTTTGATAAGTATTTCTAGTGAGACGTTTTGTAGTTAATCTAGCTGAGGTAAATTTGTCATGATAGTATTGGGTCTGAGTCGCCTTCCATTTTCTATGCCACATTGATTTATCTTTTATGCTTTTAATGAGATCTTTCATATACCTTTTATGCTTTTAATGAGATCTTTCGTATACCAAGAAGGATACGAATATTTAGACTTTTTTGATCTAAGTAACGGGGTAGTCTGATCAAATGCCTCGCGCAAACGCTCATAAAAATAGTTTACTGCTACATTAACATCATTTAACAAGAAAAGATTTTCCCAGTTGAAGTCATAAATCATGTTGTAGAGGAGTACAAAGTTTGTTTTACGAAAATTATACCTTTTGCTAGAATCATCAATAGGAAAATTTTTCTGAGGCGATTCTGTTTTTATATTTAGTGATATTAGGAGGGTTGGATGGTATGCATCCTCCGGAACAAGGGGCGGTGTCTCCCTGGAGACAATACAAGGCAGATCAGTTATTACAAGGTCAAGTATGTTATTGTAATTGTTTCCTATGAGATTGAGTTGAGTAAGGCTGAAAAGGGCTAGAAATTCGTGCAATGTACTAAGTTTTGTATTGTCCTAACATTATAAACAACTAGAGGGAACTGCGATGGGCAATTGCTTATCTCTGTTCCTTGCAAATTTGTTTGTGGGTAGATTAGAAACCCAATTCAAAAAAGAACTCAAGTATTTCCCAAGGGTGTGGTATAGATACGTAGACGATATATTTGCTATTTTTGATACTAAAACAGAAAATTTGGACATTTTCTTAGAAACATTAAACAATAAATATCCTTCCATTAATTTTACGTACGAAAAGGAGAACAATGGGCAATTACCTTTTCTCGACATGTTAGTTATTAGAAATAACGATAAATTAGAATTTGATATTTATAGGAAATTTACTAATACTGATAGGTATATAACATCCGACTCATTTCATTGCCGTCAACACAAAATGGCAGCATTCCATTTCTTAACTCACAGGTTAGTCAATTTTCCACTAAGTAAAGAACGATTTAACAATGAAATGAATCAGATTAAAAATATAGCTAAAAGTAATGGATATAATGATAATTTTATACATAAACTAGTAAATAGACATAAGCATAAGAAAATGTTAAAAGATGCCACTACTCTTCAAATACCTGAGGCTTCCAATAAATTCATAGTAATCCCATATGATCCCAGATATACGAGAGGTCTAGAAAAAGTATTTAAAAACGTAGGTTTTAGAGTAGCCTAAAAAACGGAGAATAGTTTGAAAAATCTCCTTGGAAACCCCAAAGACAAAGTCGACTTGAGGGAGAGGAGTGGCATCTATGAAATTAGCTGTAATGACTGTGATCTAAAATATGTTGGCCAAACTAAACGCTCCATAAACATTCGTTTTAAAGAACACATGGCACATTTAAGATACGGAAGAACAGAAAAGTCAAGCGTTGCCCAACATGCTTTGGAAAACAATCACCGAATAGGAATAAATAATCTTAAGTTGATTAAAAATGTATCTAATAATAGATTATTGGATGCATTTGAGAGTATAGAAATAGTTAAATGTGGTAAGAAAGCACTAAATAAAGACAGAGGGCCTATTCCCTATAGTCCCCTCTATTGTTTACTTGGCAACAGTGCAGTCTCTACCACATTTACCTATAAATAGACTCGGTTAGGATAAGTTACTTTAGTTTATATCAGCTGCTGATGATGCTAACTTGGTTAGCGAAACGCGCGTCCAGGACGTAACAAGTTGTAGTGTAGTGTGGTTAGAACTCTTGTATTTTGATCTGAAGTTTTGTATTCATGTCATAATTTGTACCCACAGGATGAAAACGCGTATTGAAGTCCCCAATCGTAATGGTGTTACCAGATTGTAGATAAGGTAGAGATTCGAAGCACTCAAAAATTTGAGTATACTGCTCCACAGCAATGTTTGGTTGTATATAGATTACAAATACATATATGGGTTTATTGTGAGTAAGTAATATTTTGCATCCAACAACATCAACGCTTGGCACACACCTCTCAAAGTCTGACAAATCAAGTTTACTACACTTAACACTTATTTTGCTTGCTGTTGTTGTCTCTTCCTGGAAAAATTTTTCAGTCCCTCTTTTTGAGCTGGGAAATATAAATGGCTTAATTGTAACTCCAGTTGGCCAGGTTTCAGCATTCAAGATAATGTCTTGTAGGTTCTTGGGCACTGTTATTTTAAATGATGATATATGATCTTGTTTTGATGCTAACTTTTCACAGCTCAATATATCCACCTTATTTTTCTCCAAATGTGCTTTCACCATTTCAACCGTACCATCAGAACTTAAGTTTCCTACATATATATATTTCCTTTCTTGAGCCGCTGTGATTGTAGTCTGCTTGTTGTTTGTCCCTTTTATAGTACATTGATTTGTTTTATTAACTCTTTTATAACTTAATCTCTCGGGGTCTCCTGACATATGCACATTTTCATCACATGTAGTAATTTCTTCTGTGGTAATTGGATGTTGCTGTATAGGATTATGTGCGATTGTGGGGAGATTATTTCTATCCACTGTAAGTGAAGGTTTAAAGTCCTTATTTGCATATTTAATTGCTTCAACTGTGACCTCTAGTTTATCAGAAATTAAGTCAGACTGATTTTTTAGTTCCTTGGAAAAGAGGGAAACTAAGGTTTCCATATTACTACAATTTTGTGATATTGGTGGTTGAGAATTCTTAGAGGTCTGCATATCATTGTTTACTGGTGGAGTTATACTACCTGACCCCGGCATTTTCAATTTATTAATTTCTTCTTCAAGGGAGTCAAGTCGTCTCTTCATATCTGGACAAAGGGAAACACAATTGGCGCATTCAGGACAACAATGTCTTAGGCATCTTTCCTTCATGATAAGTACTCTTATTTCTGAACTTCTTAATCCTGAGCAGTTCTTGCAAAATATTCTACGACAAATATCGCAAGGGAATCCAAATAGTTCTGCTTTGTCTTCTTTTTGAGTGCATTCTTTACTACATTTGAAACAGCATATGGCCATGTTTGAAGTTAACTATGGAAAAAAATATTTACAAAAACTGGCAAATAATGAATTATCAGCCTTCACTTCTAATCTGCTGGTTAGATCACACTTTTCGGTAAAGAAACACCTCTGAACTGTACAATCTTTAATTTGAGAACAATAAAATTGGCTATATTTATTTTTTAGGCACGTTTTCAAATTGCTGATTTTTGCCGAAAAATACGTAACTTTAAGATGCTCATTCAATGCACCGCCGTCCTCTGCCTTTTAGCATACTATTTTCATGGAGTATACTAATTAATTTTATTTATTAACTTAAAAATTGATGAAAAATTCGGGACACATATAAACATAAACAATCACAATCACCTAACCTATTGTCTCTTGATATCACCACCACAGGTCATATTAAATTGTAATAAGAAAATATCTAAATAGTAGACACTTTCAGAAATCAGGCGAAGACATAACAACACAAATTCTAAAAAATCAAATATAAACACATTAGAACCTATTAATGTAGACAAATATAAACACATTAGAACCTATTAATGTAGACAATGTGCCAAATTCACGTATCCTGGAATGGCCAGACATAAATTATTTTTGGCTCTTGTAAACAATTTTACCCATGGAATTTGACAAATTTAAAATATACATTTGAAAGATTACCTTTTTTTAATACTTACTATACACAAAATTTTATGGATCAACCATTTTTTCAAATTAAATCCAAAAAAACTAAGGTTTCGGAAGGATGCACTGAACTTGTTTTTGGCGTATCGCTAAAAACATATTTTTCACAAACTTAATTTATGAACTACGTAAAAGACTGATTATATTATAATGCTCTATAACACAAAAATGATTATTTGTAACTAAAAGTTAGAAGTAAATATTATATTATACATTATTAAATGTTTTTCAACATAATTACAACTGCTAAACAAAGAGAGAGCGGGAGTGTCGCCCATTGGACGGAAATCCAGTGTGCTGGGCAGGCTACGTTGCCAAGTTTATTTTATATATGACCTATATAAATTATAAAGGAAAAACAAAATGCATGAGTGGGTTGTGGATTGGTACCAGCAGGAGCGCGAAGGCACTAGGTGGATTGGTACTGGATTAGCACCAGGTTAGGCGCCGTAGGCATCATCGTTAGTGCCCTAAAAGACGAACAACAGCACAGGGCACCACTGGCGAAAGTCTAACATTCAAATTCGGCCCAGGGGGCCGATGTCGAATGTTAAACTTCTGCCAGTGATACCAGGATAGCACCAGGTTAGGCGCCATAGGCATTATCATTAAAGCCCTAATATAAAACGGGAACGACAGTGAAATGCATCACTGGCGGAAGTCTAACATTCGGCATCGGCACAGGGGGGGAGGCCAAATGCGTTACTGTCGAGAGACAAACATGAAAAATTTAAGTTCCATACAATAATGTAAGTTTGGCAACAATGTAAGATAACTTTTCTTCAAATCGTCATATTAAAGAATATAGCACATTGGAATGCAGTGGAAATATCGAATTTCTTTTTGGTTTTTTTAATACAAAAAGTGGTTCATCCATTTCTTTTATTTTCTTAAAACAGTTAAATGAAGGTAAACTTTGTATTTTATATTTAAAAATTATTAAATTCCGTGGGTTTAATTGTTTACAAGCCCCTTATTTTTTTTTAATTCTTGAATATTCCAAAAAATAGATATGTATCAAATAAAATCCCCACCACTTACAAAAAATGGATTAGCAAAACTTTTGGAATACAAAAACTAACCTTCTAGTTCTTCATCTTTAGTAAGGAAACCCTGGCCTACTACAGCAACACCGATTAAACTTAGCAAAGGAGCAGAATTTCCATACAAGCCCCTCTGTGATGCTTTTTGAAATTCTCCCGATTTAAACCTATTTGTTACTTGGTTCAAGACATCATCTATCAGCACACGCCTAGCCTTCTGACTAACTTGAATACCAATATTTCTGAAGAAGGAGTACTTCTTATTTTTGATAAAATCATTCTTTTGTACTGAGAATGATGTTTGTTCGAAAGGTTTTACTGAGTTTGCAATGTTTCTCGTTTGGGGTTTTCCGGTCGGTTTGCCTTTATTAGCTTGTCGGATAATCGCAGTTCCATGTTTGATGAGTTTCCCTCCGATCGCTCGGAGAGACATTTTCTAGCCTGTCTGTACTTAAACGACCGACCAATATTTATCCTGCAAATAAAAAATTCAATAATACTAGTACGAAATTTAAATCGGTGTTCGTAAAACGCACACCAAATGTAAGCAAAAATACCACTTTAAAAAAATTACCAAATTCCTTCCACAAAACTAAAACAAACTTTACGTAAATAAAATACGCAATTTCAATATTTTCCTATTAATTCATTCAATTTAATATTCTCAGTGACATCTGCCAAAACTGCACAAAACTATGTTAGAAACAGTTTGAAAACTGAACTTTTTAAAATTCAAGAAGTCAATTACGAAAATCCCTCTGACCGTAAAAATTTTTCAAAGCTAAAGTATGAAGAATAGGCGGTCCAACAAAACAGCTGGCTGCTGTCAATATGACTGGCTTAGGACAAATATTGTTTTCTTCTGTGTGAGTCCATGATAATTTAAAAGCAAATTTCAAGTATTTTTATATATATTTAGCGCATTTTTTTTGTAAAGGACCATTTTTTACAATTTTGTGTTTGCTTTAAACTTAGTTATGACAAGTGAATACTTTTTGAGCTTCGAAATGAGAACGCCGAGCGGTGCAAACAAAATATTTTTATAATTAAAAATTAGATCCTTTTCTAGTGTAGATCCAAAAGATTTTCCCCCAGTGACAAATATCGACATTGTTAGTTACTTAGTTGTTCACTTTAAATTATGTATGTCCAAGTTAAACTTAGTTCAATCTGTGTGTTTAATATTTTGTACTGCACCAAGTACATATATTTTTTTATAAATATAATAATAAAATTTTTTTAATATAAAACAAATAAACACTTATGTCTAAAAAAATTTTAATTATACACTTGCACTCTAGGACAGGATTACCGTGGAGCCCCTAAAAAAATAGTTACATTTTGTTCCCTTCTTATTTTTTTTAGAAGTTATCTAGAAACACAAAATTTTGATAAGAGTGTCCATACCTTTATTATATTTGTAACCCTGAGTCTGGAATTCCCACCTTTCATAATTTAAAAACTTCCGTCCTGAATGCATAACAAGATCTTTAATCGGTCATAGGTTTTGCCGAAAGACCCTTTTGGCAAATCTCAGTATTAAGTAAGTAATAACCCTGGATATGGTAATTGTAGCTTCTTTTATACATACAAGGCCTATACTTCTTATACTACCGTTCTGAGATTTCAGTTTCTCGTACAGTTGTTTTCATATAGACTCAGAATCGTGTTGGCGCGCTTTCTTTACAGCAAATCTAACCTTATTAATTATAAGTTTTGTTAAAAAAAAACTTAAAAAAAGCCGTTCGCCTGAACGGGTATTCGAAGACATATCGTCGAATCCAAAGCCGAGTAGCCTACCGACGCCGTAGGAAGCACATGTCAAATGTTCGATAAGTATTATTTATACACTGTCTCTCGGCAACAGCAACCAATCAAATCACAGGATTTAATTTGCTTTTACAAATTTATAAAAAACTGAAATCTAATACTACCGTTACTATAATGCCAATGGGTTACCATTAGGTTTAGTGTTGGAAACTTAGCGGAATTTAATTTTACTTGGCAGAAAAAATTGGCAAATGCGGATAGCGTTAGGGTAACACACAGATTCCTAGCGGAAGAAAAATATTTAGCGGATAAAATAATGATATTTTCAATAAAATCAGAATTAATGTTTCTTTACATTTTTTGCTGCAGTTACGCTTTTAAATTGTCATTTAGTCACTTTTGTGAATGAAAATCAAAATGTGGCAAAAGTAAATCAGATAATAACAACATTCAATGAACGGAACGGCGTTGACCTACCCCAAGGCCCATTATCTCTATAAGTTGCCTTGAGCGATCTTGACCTGTCCTAACACGGTGTGAGCGATCTACATCACTCGACGATCGGCTCGCTTTAGCACAGAATTGTCAATATCTCTTCTGTGTGCGTTTAATTACATATATTAATCTTTTTTTGTTCAAAATTGAAACTTTTTTGTTACAATAAAATTCAACCTTCGAGATATAAGTTATTATAATTTTAAATTTATGTTTAGGGATGTTGGTTCAAATTTTAACCAAGTTTTTTTGCTGAGTGCATTTCAAAAAGTTCGCATCAGTGTCGGCTCGCCAGGGGACGCGCGTGAAGCGCCGCTTCACCTACATTTTCCAATCAATTTACTTAAAAATAAAAATATTTTTAAAATAAAATTAAGCATTTTATAATCTACATTTTTCTTATGAAAATCTAGTATGTTGGGCGTTGCTATGGCAATGCAATGTTGAATATCCGTAAGCGAAATAGAGATGAGAGCGGCATAAAACTGCTGCTGCAGACAGCAGGCGCTTGTTATAGAACTACTGTAAATGAATGCGTTCAGATCATCGAAGGTGGTAGCAGTTTTGCACCGATCGAATCAAATCGGAATTAGTTTTAAGATATAGGTACATAACTGTTTTTTAAGAACAAAATAATATATTTAAAATCTTATAAATTCATCAATCATTATTTATATCATTAATCTTATAATTTCAATTTCGCTTGCGGCGCTATTTTTGCTTCGGCGCTGTGCTCCTAACTATGCTGTACTTCACCCGTTCTGATATCCACGAGCCGCCACTGGAAAAAATATGATATATTTCTCAAGTCTCAAAAAAATATTCTTGTAAAAAGTTTTATCATAATAAATAGTTATATAACTTTAGAAAGTATACATTTTTTATACAAGGTGTCCCAGTAGTGGGTTCTCGGTTTTTGTGATAATGGTTAGAGATAGAGAAAAAGTTTAAATATGATTAGTATACAGGATGACTTATATACTTACTTAAATAGTTTTTCATTTAAGAAAAATTTTCTTTTCTATTTATAACCGGTACCAAGATATCAAGCAAGAACACACTATGAGGACACCTTATGTATATTAGATTATGAAGTGTTTTTCATATTTTATTAACTACAAGTATAATATTTGCAGTAAACACAAATATTTAACTGTTCAAACATCTTTTTTAATAATAGGAAATAAATCAGCACACATTCATGCTTAAACGGTAACAAATTAAAAATTCAGTTAATAATTTTTTTCATTTTTTTATACAGCTTTTCGTGCGGGTTCACTTCAGAACAGCTTCTTTTTCAACTTTTTTTCCTTCGCCAGTTCATTTAAATATTTCATTCTTGTAAATAACCTTTGTCTTAACAACACTAAAGTGTCTTTAAGCTTTCACTTAAGAAAGTAAAAAATACTCTGAACAACACAACTGACAACTATCGCAACGAAAACGTCAAGCTGAATAAGCAATAAACTGGGCGCCTTGTTAGATCGAGTCGCCAGTCGACATAACGACCTCCGATTCACCCGCGCGACCCCTTGCCAGATAGCTGCTCATCAAGGTAACCTGATAGAGTTTGGACTTACCCCACCAGAGAATTCTGAAACCTAGGAAAATCGCCGTATATATAATTATAATTTATATTCATTTATTTCGCCGGTTTGTTTGGGATATTTGTACGCTTTTCAGCCGGTTTTCGGGGATGTCCATTGCTTTAAGAGAATTGTTAACTGCTTTAGGTTAAAGTTACCTTATTATTAGTGTTGTTTTTATCTTGTTTATAAGATAAGGAGTGACAGGTAGGTTTTATTATACATTTTATCCGTTTTTTCTCTATGTAATTTAATTCGATTGATTTGTTAATTAATAAACTTTCCGCAGGCTATCAAACGATTTTCTTTTCACAAATGGCGGAAAATGCTAAAACAAAATATACCCAATATTTTCGAAAGGAATGGTTAGGTTTTCCTCAATTTCAAAACTGGTTAATGGAGATTGCAGTTCGATCTTAGCATCAATTTCATATTTAACATTTTTATACAACCCTGTTTCTACATAGACCATATCTGATGGACCAACATATCTGTTCTGTTACCGGGGTCACTAGGGTTTAGACATTTTTGGGTAGTATATGCGTCTAGGCACGTCACTGGTCTAGGCCCTAGGGTTACCACTGTTCTACAAAAAGCAAAATCATGAGGTATATTGGTGGACGACTCGATAAATATCCTGCCACATACCAACGTTACCGCAGTCCTTGTCTTTATCCAACAATTTTTATTACTAATGATGGTTTAAGCTAGGAACACAATGGAACTCCTATTAACGTTTCACGTACAAATTAACGTACAAAACGAAACTTAAAAATGTAATATACATTTGTGGTATAAAATTGGGTGCTAATTTTGACGTTGAAACTAAATATAAAAAATATTTATAAAAAATTTCAAAAAAGTATCTAACAAAACATTTATAAATACGCAGAGAAAAATAAAGTTTGACGTAAATAGACGGAAACGAAAGTCGTAAGTTGCATTGTGTCTCAAGCTTTGTGATTTAAAGCCTGAAACACAATGCAAAATAGGGCATTAGTTGTATTTAGCTCTACCATTATATCACCAAATTATCACCCATTTTCGTACCTTTCTAAGTTTTGCTGGTTAGTTTTACGTAAAACGTATACGGGAGTTCCATTGCGTTCTAAGCCTCATTGATGGTTTTAGGGATGGATTGCTATTTGCGAAGCTGCTATTTTGAAGCAGCTGTTTGGCCGAATCAGCTTATCGCCTGCTTTCTGTTTTAAGAAGTAGCTGCTTATTTAAAATCGCGTTATCGGGATTATATCGATTTATCCCCACTAGTCTAATGGCCGCATCCACAACCATTGTTTCGCCGACCGCCGTTGCTCCGCTGCGGTAGAAAAACGTACCGGATTGACGCGAGTTAGCATTGTTAGCAATTTAACAGCATAGATCGAAAACAGTCGGGTGAAGGATGGAAGGTAAAATTGCGTAATATGTAATGGTAGGGTTTTTGAGGTCTGTATTAAGTAGTATGTGAGTAGTAGGTATGTGGATATTTAAATAAGCGTGTGCATCTTGCATATTCGTTTATTTTTTGTAATATTTAATCTTGAGATTTAAATTGGGTTTATAGTAAATAATTTATAGTATTGTTTTACTGGAAATTATAATTTTATTAACATAACATATTAGGGTATTTAAAAGAACTAAATAAAAAAACATTTTTAAACTACGAAAATTAAAAATTTTCTTGGAAATAGAACTAACTACTTCTGCTCATCTACTACAGCGTGGCAGACTTCGACCTTGATTTACTAAGAAATAGCTGCTTGTTTGCCGCCAAACCAAACTGTGCAACTGTGTGCGCGAAATAACAACGGGCCAAACTGCAACGGGCGAATTGCGAGCTCCGGCAAAAACTGTTTTTTTTTTTAAGAAGCCATTTGAAAGCTGCTATTTCAAAGTAACAATAACTGCTCCAACTGCTATCTAAAACTAGCCGATTTGCCCACCACTAGATGGCTTTATCGACGAACCTTTTATACAGTGGTCACTGTAACCTGTTACATAGGCTAAAATAACAGGTTCGTCGATAAAACCATAATTGAAACTTGGGACTTAATGGAACTTAGTGCTAGATCCACCTAACGGTATATATTTTATTAAAAAAAATCTTGTCTTAATTTAGATTCGTAATTTTTTGAAGCGTTACCGCGTATTTTTTACCTCACTCATAACATAATTCGTATTTTTATTAATTATAAGTTTTGTTAAAAAAAAAACTAAAAAAGTTTTCGTCGGAGTCGCGATTGGAACACACATACTGCACAATTCTATACCTGCATCACGGTGCTTCACACCTAGGGCTGCATGCAGTACTTCTATACTTCAAAAGTATGAATACTTTTCCTAAAGTATCTATTACTGTTTTGTAAAAAACTTTGTAAACAAATATACATTAATTTAATTTTCGAAGGAATTCAATTACGATAAATGTTTGTTTAATGGTGGTAGGTAACGTGATATCTTAAATAAAATTCGTTACCTTAATTTTTATTTTATCTCAACGTTTCGATTGAGGTGTATCTTAAATCGTTATCAAGTGAAAACAATTGATAATATATATCAATCGAAACGTTGTGATACATTAAAAATTAAGCCAGTGAATGTGCGGACAAATTATCTTACGAATTAAGATTAATATTCCTACTCTTACATAATTACTTTTTGAAAGGACAAAATAAACAGCATATATTATTTGAAGGGATTTTATTATTTGAACGATAGAGACAGAGACCGTTACTCGAAAATATCGGTACTTTAAAAGTATGAACTGAGTAGAAGTATCCAATACTTTTAAATATTTACTATGGCAAGCCGTTTTAGTTTTTATTCAAGTCAGCTCGCATTGTATCATAAAAATTGATTTTCATAATAGACTGACTTCATTTTAGGTAATGGAAATTCAATTTTTATTATCAGATAATTTAAATAGCATTTCCATTATCAGAGAATGGAAATCGAACGAATTAAAATTATAGTTTATTTCGATGACACTTTGATAATGAAAATATAATTTTCATTACCTGATAATGGAAATACAATTTCCATTATACCCCACCGAAACAAACCAGGTATATTAAAAAAGACAACATATAGGTGGCCATAATAATGTAAATTATTATACCCACCGATACTTTCTTCTTTCTTAGGACGAAGGGTGACGTCCTACAAAGTAAAATCGAAAAATAAAAAATAAGTCCTCATCCCTATTGGGTTCGACAACATCGGTAAAATACCTGTTCCTTTTTGAAGTCAGCCATACGTATTTATATATATATATATATATATATATATATATATATATATATATATATATATATATATATATATATATATTAACTTATTAAGTATATTAGAATTAATTATTTTATTTTTATAGTATTGTTATGACAGTGAAATATAAAATAAATATAAATTGGAATATTTTTGTTTTTTCTTATATAGTATAATGATACTTCAGAGTAAGAAATTACTCTAAGAATGATACTCTTTACCGTTGTTTAAAGAAGTTTCAAACAACACCTTTTACTATCTAATGTTAATGATCCATCACATCCAAGCTTGTTACTTGTTCGCAAAGATATTTAAACACAATTATTATAATTTATAGACATTGCAAAACTTATCTATGTAACATTTATCACATTCAGTACATGTTATTTGGATTCACTACATTTCCGCAAAAATTCAGCATTGTATGACAGCCGTAGTGGCAACTTTGGAGATAAGGAAATTAAATTATTGAATAATTGACTAGGCAACCACTAATACCACCATACATATTCCTCTATGAAACAAACCTGACATACCAACACCTAATATAAAAACAATTGATTATGCTAAATGATATGTAACCTACGTTTTCCTGCAAAAAAATGACTGAAGTTGATGTTTTTATAAGTAATTATACACTTGTGGATCCTGAAATTTACCAGTTATGGATAGAAGGGCATATAGGTACCTTGAAAACTTTAATTTTTTTAGGATCAACTTGGGCTTTGTTTTGTATTAATTGCTAATTGATCCAAACTTTTAAATAAACTAGCAATCATTGATTATATTTTTTAGCTAGTGAAGCTGTAGCTATTCTTGATAAGAAAGGTCTTGGTAAACAGACTGGTGCGTCACTCGAACTTATTGCTAGTGATGTCTTAGACCATTATCGTACCTATTCTCTATTAGAGAAATTACTAAGTAACCCACATAAATTACAAGAGCAACTGGCGTTTCAAATTGAGCCACAGACAAGACAGTTGCTTATTGAAAAGTATTATGAATTTGATGATGTAGTCGTAAGAGAACTGCTAGGAAAGAAATTGAGCTCGAAAAACAGGAAAGATTTAGATGAGGTATCTGAAAAAACAGGAAAACCTCTAAAATCATGTAGGTAAGTAAATAACTTAACCTTATTTTATATTACTTCTGTCAACAAAAACAAAGGCATGCATAGAATTTCTATCTTATAGGACCGGTTTTTGTTTATTTTCTGATCTATTTTTACTATATTTCCTATAAGAAATCATCTGCAATTTTGCATTTTTTTTTTGGTAACATTTTTTCTTTTT
This sequence comes from Kuschelorhynchus macadamiae, assembly GCA_030620095.1. Taxonomy (NCBI): domain Eukaryota; kingdom Metazoa; phylum Arthropoda; class Insecta; order Coleoptera; family Curculionidae; genus Kuschelorhynchus; species Kuschelorhynchus macadamiae. The sequence goes on from JAUTXW010001505.1 coordinate 305,241, forward strand.
TCCGACATGTTGAGATAGGCCACATCCAATATTTCTCCATAACGAAATATTTTAATCAACACCCCCCTTCCCCTATTCTTACTTATTCCTAAATAAATTGTAGGCTTCCGAAAACATCATGATGTTGGTGAGGTGGGTTTATTGGACTACTAATGACATATTTAATTTTATCTGACTAAAAATGATGTTTTAGGAGGCAATTTGACAATATTAAGAGAGTCTTCAAAATGGTGGAAGAGATTCCAGGATCTATTGTAGAAAATATAAAGAATTCATTTTATCTGTCTGATGATTTGGCAAAAGATTATGCTAGTATAGTGTTCCTAGCTTCAATTCGATTTGAAACTTCAAAAAAAGTATGTATGGCTTAAATAATATACAGAATTAAAAATGATGGTAATTATTTTTTTACACCATCACTGATATCACTACTTGTAAACAAGTAGGGCTTCCGTTCTCTGATCATGAATCTGAAGTCAAATTTATTTGCTTTTAGGGTTTAATTTTAAAGTACTTGTTTATAAAGAGCAACTTCATAATATTAAAATAAGTAAGGATATCTCTTTCACAAAAGTTTCTTTTGAATAATAAATTACATTTATTTATTAAGGTAACTTTATGTCCATAGGAGAGATGAACATTGTTAAATATCTATCATTTTTTATATTTAATATTGTTGATATTTAATATTATTTAAAACCTTTTTTTAATATTGTTTTTCAATGTGTTTTCAATCTTCTCAATAGTCTCATGAATCCTGCACTATAGGTGACAGTATTCTGAATATGATTTAACACTTAAGTAAAATATAGTATTACTACCTATTGTTTCTATTTTAGTAATTTTTTATATTATACATATTTAAGATATATTTTAAAAAATTAAATTTTGTTTTTTGACACTCTTACAATATCTAAATACTTTTTAATTTGATTCAGGAAAAGGATCCATAACAACTGAAACATTAATTAGTATAATAGACTTGCCAAGTATTATAACAAGTAGGTGCATAAAAGGTTACGTATTCCTGCATTTTGCCACATTTGGTGTTATGATAATATAGATCTTAAGAACCCTTTAACTCGTGCTGAAGAAACATTGGTTTATTTTGATATATTACTTTTCATTTGGGATGTTTTTTTAGAAACTTCATACAATGACATTTTCTGCTTGGAAACGATGTTGTGAGGTTATTATGGCCCACTGGACTTATAAACTAACAGGCCCTGAGTATTATGACACTGAAATGGATAAAGAATTTTTACTCGAACTTAGAGAACTGAAAGTTCTATTGGACAGAGATAAGGAACATAAGCAGTAAATAATTGTATATTACACTTCATTAATGTTGATATATAAATTATGAAATGTGTTTGGTATAATTGTTATATTTTCATATTTTAGACTTGTCTGTGTGACACTGAAACCAAAGCTTCTTCAGAAAAGTTATGCTGAACTGGATGCTAATTTTCGCAAATATGCAGGTGCTATTATTACTTTAGGAGCCACACTGCATCGCTCAAGAGATATGAGAAATCTTTTTGTGGAATTTTCACTAATTTTGGACTTATTTAAAACAGGCAATTGGACATCTCATGATTTACAACAGTTTCTGAATGCTTATACTTCTTGTGCCTTGGAATTAGATGTTATTAGGTAATATCCCCTTTATATAGAAGGTGTAATTGTTGATGTTATCTTATTGTGGATATATCACATTACTTTGTTATATGTTCAAAATTGAAAAGATATATTTGCCATAAGGCAAATAAGGGAATCAGTGAGTCACAGTCCTGTCTTACTACTCAATATTTTACTCTTTGTTATGCTATGGCATACTGGTATGGAGCTCAGCTGCTGCTGTAAATTTGGATAGGTTGTTTAAAATACAAAAGACAACAGTTAGATATATTGTGAAAGTAAAACAAGATGAATCCTGGAGACAGTTCTTTAAATCACACAACAATGACATTATATGCTTTTATTATTTTTAACAGTATGTAAAGCTTAATATTGAAAATTATGCTGTTGTAGCTGATCATGATGTACATGATGCCAGAAATTGTACAAACCTGATTTTGCCAAAGACTATACTGTGTAGGTCTGATAACTCTGACATAAAACTCTAAAATGCCCTGACCGTATCAGTTAAAACATTGAATACAATGCCATTTAAGAAAAGAAATCAGTGTATTGACAAATGCCTGCATATATGATTTTAATGAATAGTACAATTTGATAAAAGACATCCCTTTCTTGAAAAGTAGTTTAGTAACTGACAAATTATTTTTATTATTATTGTAACGAAATTAGCTTTGTTGGCCTAAGTTGCAAATGGCCTCCAACTCCAATAACAAACTTTTCAGGGAGGGAAAAAACTTCCCAGACATAGTATGCATCTTAAAAGAAAAGTATTGCTTTTTTTTATGGGAATATTAACAATCATTAATGAGAGTTTTTAAAATAATGAAATTGTTCATTGGGGAGCTGATTAATTGTTTAAACTCAATTTCTACAAAATGTGAAGTTTTTTTTTTTATCTATGAGCATATCAGGAAGACTGAAGTCTAAGAACTTGGTATTGTGGTTGCTTTAAGTGAAGATAGGGAAAGTTTATTGATTATGATATATTTAAAGACTTGCAAATTAGGAGAAGAGGGAATAGCGCTTGCTGGTAATACATTCCATAATCTTAAATTAAAGCACCGAACAAAGTGGGAGGTCCTTGGTCTTTCCAGTTGGAAGGTGAAGGGGTGCATGTGGAATTAGGGCATTTGCATTTTTGGCTGACTATTTGTATATTTGTTGGTCCCATTAAAGACTAAGTATCCAATAAATTAATATAAATGATATTACAACCCATTTAAAGAAACTCTACTGAATGGGGGTCACTTAAAATTGTGACTTGTAAAAGATTTTTTAAATTATGGTCAAATGCTGAACATTACAGTCTGGCAGTGGCTTGCCTTGTTGCAGTCAGGACAATCATCAATGTCTAGTGTCTTCAAGTGTAGTTAGTACTTTGATGATGTGTGCTTGACCAACTGAGGAAGTTCATGCATCAACATGACATGGGCTTTTAGAATATGTAAGTATTGTACCGATTCTGGATTGGCCATTGCAGTACTAAGGCATTCTTTATAAAGGTAATGTGGGGTGCAAATGCATTTTTTTTATTTGAAGAATCTCAAAGAAAACTCTTACCCGTCACCTTTTTAAACAGGGTGGTGTGAAACGGTACATATACATAGGCCTCAGGCATTCTTGGTCTGGCTAAACATAAAAAAGTATTAGTACTATGTTTTATTAATTTTACTATATAGTCTATTCTAAGACTGATCTAAACATTCATAAACGTATTTAGCTTCATTTTGACAGCAAAATTGAAGAATTGCAGAAAGGAAATAAAAAATTCAATTCCTAGAATACCACAGCAAAAAAGAGTTGATAAAAATCCTAATATGATTTAATCTAGAAATTGTATTTAAATATTAATTAGTCTTCTAAAATTATGAATTTATTTTTAGAAACGACCCAGGTCTGAAAGGTTGCTGGGAGAAGTTCATGCGAGTTGTTGGAGTTTGTATGGTAGTAATGTTTTCCTCACCCTAAGATCAAGATAGTTTTCTTCAGCTTTATTCAAATCTTATTTCTATTGTGCTACACCCATAGATAAATAAACAAATCATGGTACATTTTGTCTTATTGTATATATAATATAGTAAGTACCTATTTTACACGATTTCTTTACAGTTGCATAAAGAGTGACATTACCAGGTAGTTCTTCCATACAACCTACACCAAAAATATAAAAGTTATGGAGATTTTTAGAAAGAATTTAAGAATAATGAAAATAGGAAAACTATCTAATGTTTAGTTATTTTTGTATAATTGTAATAATTCTATGGAAACAACTAATTTTATATAACATGTTCTAGGTAAAAATATAACCATTTTTGAGATATTTAAGGTAAAATATCCAGTTTTCTTAACTTGTGTGTTATCAAAAATTGATACTACTCTATCTTAGTTTTGTATAATCTATCCAAAAGAAAGAAAAAATATGTTAATAAGTAAATAAAAGTAATAATATAGTACATAATATTTGAATAAATATTTGAAGTATTTATCCAAATGTTAATATTCATTTACATTTGGGCCACTTGATGTTTACCCATGTGTTATTAATCTATTTGCTTATTGCTTACAGAAGTTCACAATTCACATAACAACATGAATAAGACTAGAAACTAGTATAACTGCCTTTTTAGCTGCAAAGTGCTGAGTCTGAAAATATTCTGATAAGTAATGATTGTTTGCACACTAGTCGGTCAATATAGATATGGACTAAGTTATTAAAAAAAAAGAAGTGTCTTCTTTTTCAAAACTCGGGGGTGCAAAGAAGAGCTCTCTCTGACAGACCTTAATATGGAAAACTAAATTTTTATGAGGTATTTTGCAAATACATTTTGTACTTTTTCGATGCTACAGATGTGACACTGAGATGATGGACTTTATATTGTAAAACAGTTTTAAAATTTTGATCCTATTGTTATTGTCAGGGCTGGAAATGTACCGGAACGGCGTTGTGATTCGTGAAAAAATTAAATCAATTTTTTCCAGTTCGTAACTTATCTTGCTACCTTTAGAGCATGGGACTTTCCTCCCTTCCTAGGGGCGTAAAGAGATCTTAAGGGAGGTCCCATGTATTCAATCAATCTAAAAAAATCCATTTGAAGCCTTAAATATACTAATCAATTCATTTGAATTGCTATAATATTTTTTTTTCGTTTTTCCTTTCGTGTCATCACCAACGATAAGTGTCTGCGGATGTCCCTGGTGACAATGAAAACAAATTAAAAAGGGGTATAAATATATTTCTTATAATGTGGGGAGGCACAACACAAATGTTTGAGAATCCCTGGTATTTAAGTAAACAGAAAATTGGACTAATATGCGAACCTTGTGGGATACCCGACGTTAAAACATTTTCCCTGGAAACTGAACCACACAAGTTGACCTGCTGAGGACGATTGAATAAATATTTTGAATATAATTTGATCTACACAAGATAGTTTCCACAAAAACAAATTTACTGCAATTTATGTAATAGGGCAAACACTCTCGAAAGCCTTAGATATGTCAGTGTGAATCAACTGGTGTCATTAAGTAATTTTGAAATAATGCAAGATTTGGTGTTTTTGCATAATGTAATGTAATGTTTTAATGACTCGAAAATATCATCCGAGATAATTGCCTTAAACAGCTTTGGTATATGTGAGAGTAATGAAATAGGTTTTTAATCGCTTTTATAACCAGATTTAAAGGTCGTTTATGAGTAGAAAAGTTCCAAATTTCAGGAAATGATCTCTGAAAAATTATACATAAAGGCTGAGACAAGGACCGACAACATGTTTCCAATAGAATAGTGGAGATTCCATCTGGACCAGCCTTCTTGAAAAGATCAAGACCCTTTATTTTATTACAGATTTCTGCCTCAGTAAAACGATATGACGTAATTTTATTGGACCGGTCTTGCTAAAATCAAAGTTATGGTGGTGGGAATAGCAGGACTGAACGTGAGCATTTGCTATGTTATTTGAACCAGTAGTGTCTATACTGTAATTTATAACCCTGGGCAAACTAGAGTCTCTTTTTAAGTTAAGTACAAATATTCAAACGTATTTAATGTGTTCTGCGATAAGCAATTAAATTTTTATGACATGTAAGATAACACAAATCAATTCTAAGTTTAACCTCACGCCGTATGTTCTAGTAGACTAATTTCAATCGCTTCAATATTTACGACGGCAAAAATTAGAATATTACATCTAAAATTTTGCCCATGTTATTGCGTAATGAGTTCATTTGTTGCAATTCAAGAAAAACCGGTAAATTTGTCTTTACCTACGACTTGGCTCATATAGAATTTCATTACGTACATATAACACATTCTATATATGTATGTCAATATTTAACTTTATTCAAATCCTATAACATTTAGTTTATTTCTTGTTATTATAACTATTTATTTTTCATAAGTTTATTATTAATTATGCCCTTTATTATGCTCCTCCATAAAAAGAAGGTTTATGCCAAAAAATGGAATTTTAACGAATATTTTATAATTTTATTAGGCCGCCATTTTGTTTTTCTATATTGGATTCGTACTAAAATTACCAGTCTATCTTTGTTTCACATTTGATATTTGTGCAAAATTGTCAATTGGATAAGTACTTTTTGGTACTGAATTTGTGAACATTACATTATGTCGTCATTTTGTTCCACCATAATATATATATAAACATTTTTAACAGTTTATCCCTATATGACACTTTATTTTATCACACTTTACTTTTGTGCAAATTTCGAAGTCCATCCGATAAGTAGTTCCTTAATAATGATTTTTTTACATTTTGTGAAGCCGCCATGTTATTCCGCCATATTGAGTTTTACCAAAATATAACTATTTCGTCCCCTTATGACCCTCCAAATTTCCAGTCAATCGGATAAGTAGTTTTTGAGCTATGCCGCAATAGACATGTTTTCCAGGGTCCCTAAAACGCAGAGATCTGTAAAAATCTCGGAGGGTGATTTTTCACAATTACAATACTTTCCTCTGACGAGAAAGCGTCTTCATAAATATTCGATAGAAGATTAAACTCCCCGAAGAAAATGTGGCAATAAATTTGACTGATTTTTAATTAAATACGATATACGATTTAACATATGTCTGTCTTTGCATGACTGTGTACCTGCCCTAAACGCATATTTTTGTTGATTTTATTTATTTTAATTTTTAAGTATGAACCTTTAAAAAGGTCAAACATTTTCGGGTGCCTTTACCAAATTATACGTTTTTTTTGCAATATCTAATTTATTCGTGCCATATTTGACTGACAATTATTCTGTATTCTGTACTGGTTCCGTTCGTTTCTTTTACAATGACTCTTTCGTTGAGCAAAATGAATATTGCAATTTCAACATATGTTTTAGTTTGTTGGCAATTGTTGGTTCATCACATACTGCCAACTTTGCAACGGAAATATCTGGATACTGTGGCTACTACGATCAGAATAGAGCCACAAATTAACCTAATACAATTTGTGACAGAGCTAAAGCAGTTATAATAGCTTTTTCAATATATCCCGAATCTCTCTTTTTTATCACCTTTCTGTCTAGATCTAAAAGATCACAGGGATAATTTTCAAAAATATCAGGCAAAAATTAGGAATGAACATAAGCTATTCGAGGGATTTAGATACAAACGAATAATTCAGAGTAAATACAAAATGGTGGCCACTTTATACATTTTCCAATACATTTTAATTTTAAATTAAAGTTTGTCAAAGAATATGTAAATGCTATTGTATTGAATGCATCCCAGAACACGTGTGATGTCAGAACGGGTGGGGCTCGCTGGCAAAAGAATCTAAGGAATTAGGCAATCCTTTCTTATTTAATTGGCCCAAGACCTCTTCAATGCAACTCCAATGGCCTACCATGGAGCTAGGAGAGCTCACACCAAAAATTTAATGAACTTTAATGTTTATACTCCGTTTAGATATCTTCAATAACGCCGTCCAATTTAAACCAAGCAATTGTTTCTGTTGATATTTGTATATCGGCGTAGCATTGCGTTTATTTATCATACCGAGAATTGAATTTTTCTTATTATTTTGATTATATTTGATTTTATTAGATTATTAGATTTTATTAGATTTTTTAAATTATTTTTTGGGGATACAATCCACAAAAAAGCCTACCCGATTTAGTCTCCCGCTTTTTGTATATACCTCCCACTTTCCGCCGAACGGTTCAAAACTCCCGCTTTTTAGGAGAAATAAACATTAATTGTTGTAATGAATAAGAAAAATTATAGTTAATTTAATCAATTCCGTCCATCTAACAAGACTGAGACAAGGATCTTTTTTTTATTATTTTTGTTCTTCAATTTATTTGCAAATACGTAAAATTATTAAATGGTTTGAATAATTATGAAGATTTTTTTATTTTTGTTCTTCGATTTATTTTGCAGGACGTTACTCTCTATACTGAAAGAACTCTCGATAATATTAGTTTAATTTATGGAATAGTTTTTACCATTAATGTCTGGGGAGCTGATAAGTTGAAGCTCCGGATTTACTCTAATGGTTAAATAGTCTTGGTGTACCGATGCGGTCTTGATTTGTCTTCCTATTGGTTAAGGTGTCATTCTGCGTAGTATACGTTTCATTCTGGCCTCGCGGGCCAGTGGCAAGATTCTGCACTTCCAATGGAATGAACGGACTTTTTTTATAAAACTTATAATTTTGTATGAAGTTGTGTTTTGAAAATCGGATTGCGTTTTGGTGACTATGATTGTTAGTTTGTAGAATAAGGCTATATAGGATTGTCATTGAAGAAAATGCTCATTTTGTATTTTCTTAAAGTTAGGTTAGGTAAAATTCCAAGACTCTATTAAAACAAAGATTTTTTTAACAAAACATATGTTTGGTGGATCTGTCTCTTTGGGTTAGCGACCGGTTTGTGGATAAAACCATCAATAAAGCTATTTTTTTTTTATTTCTCAATAAAACTAAAATACTGATTTTATTATACACGCGCCCCGACTATAAGAGTATGACCAATCATTCCGGAGCTTATAAACTCCCAAGACTCTTGTGTTTTACTTAACGCTGCCGACAATCGGTAGATAAAATCTATTACCGCCCATCCCTAATAACGACGCGCCACTTTTGTTTTTGCAAATCTAACAACACTATATCAGGGCTAAACAAAAACGCTGTCCGATATTTAAAATACACAAATTATAGGTTTTGATAAGAAAAAACATCGGCCACATGGATAGAACACACGACCTGCAATAAACCGTCTAGGCAACAAACCTTAGAACAAGCAAAGAGAGTTAAAGAGTCAAAAACCAAATAACTAACGAATTTTAGTCATGTCCCATCAAATTAGTTTGAGATTAATCGATTTTAAAATATTTGGTTGCTTGGTTCAATTTTTGTTAGCTTGCAAACTAAGGCCGTATTCCGTTTCCAAACCTGGTTAACCAGTCCAATCAAAAGGAGTCTGACAGCGGTTTCTGAAAAACCCTTTAAAAACGAAACACCCGTCAAATAATTGACAGTTCAGACATTGGTTACCAGACAACCAACAAAATTCATCGGTTGTTCTGGTTACACTGATGACAGTTATTTTCAGGAACAGTGTTCCGTAAATATAATAACCGACTTTTCAGATAAACGGTGAATACGGAACACGAAACCGAAACCGAGATTGGAAACGAAATACGTCCTAATGCTGTATTCCGTTTCCAAACCTGGTTAACCAGTCCAATTGACAGAAGTCTGACAGCGGTTTCTGAAAAGCCTTTTAAAAATAGAACACCTGTCAAATAATTGACAGTTCAGACATTGGTTACCCGACAACCAACTATCGGTCGTTCTGGTGACACTGTTGATAGTTAGTTTCAAGAACCGTGTTCCGTAAATAATTGATTTTTCAGAATTTGGAAACCGGAACCAAGAAGATTAGAAACGGAACACGGCCTAAGTACCTTTACTCAATTCTACTTTTAATTGTTAAGTGGATTAAGTGGATGCTTGGCTATGATCAAACAATGCGACCTCCGAATATAGGATTGATACACTTTATTTTGACGTGACATATAGAGCTTTGTTTGAATAACTATCAAACAACGATATAAAAAAAGAAAGGGGGACTAGAATCACTCTATAAGGATAGAGGAAGGAGAATGTCAGCCAGTTGGCCCTACAGTTTATCGAAGAGTCCGAACCTCGGCTATCACCTCCACCTGAGAGGATAAGTGATGACGGTGAGCGTGAATTGAGCTCCATACTACCATGGGAATGTCCGGCAATTGTTTTCCCCCGGCCTGGTCACAGCGTGAATGTAAAATGAAATTTATTTTACAGTCATCTCTATATGAATTTCTACCATTAATATTGACCGCAGACTTAACAAAGTTTGTATGCGCCCACCAGAAACCGAACCTGGCCGTACCGGGATTAGATAACCACCACGTCAATTGACAATGTTTTATAATTTTTTTAATGTTATATAAAAATTAGTAATTAGCAATCCAATTTCTTTCTGGTGATTCTGATATCTTACGCTGCTCTATTATAACAACAAAAGGTAAATTGCTTCTTTTCGACGTATTAGAGACCTTGGATCACGAAATGAATATTAAAAATCTATATATTTAGACGGATGTGTGAATGTAACAAATGAAATTTTTTTAATTGTTATTTTATTATAATATATTGAAATCGAAAAATTGTAGAAGTCGGCGTGGGTACTTATTTCCATTTTTATTTATTTATTTTTTGATTATATATATTTAAAAACAAAAACGAGCAATAATATTTGGAAAAACGGTAAAACACCTTAAATTTATTTTATTTTTTATAAATAAAATATTTTCGCAGTATACAGGAGTTCACTGGACAGGATAGGCCTAGATTGATAGCTTTATAAAAACGAAAAAAAAACGGTAAAATGAGGCAAATTTTTTTTTTCATATCTACAGACGCAAATTTTTTTTATAAACATACGTAAAATTTAACTAACTTTGCATATAAATCTCAAGTTGAGGAAACTATTAACAGACATATTGGGGGCAGTTCTATGTTTACCATATAATACGCAATATCCAATTAAAAAATAAATCTTAAACAATTTTACTATACTTCGTTACCTAACCCTAATTTTACCAATTTGAAAATTGGTTTTAAAATTTCCCGCCATCTTAGATGTCAGCAGATTCAAACATTATTTGAAATGCAATAGCAGTGGCGCCGATAAGTTTCTAAAAAAACATTACTTTTTCTCCTTATATCATTATTTACGATCGATTTTCTAAATCAATTTTTGATATGACTTTTGGTTATGTAGGTAGTCAAGTCAAGCCAAACATGCTTTATTATCATAAGAAAAGAAATTTTTTCTAAGTTAACCTAATAGTATGAGACCATAATAAAACATGTTTTATAAATATGAATAAAAGAAGTGGAAATCAACACATTACATGGAAAAAGTGAATAAAAAGCTATAACAATCACAATAAAGAACACATATGTGATGCACTAACAGGAAAAAAAATTCTAAATATATAAAATAAAAAGAAGTAACTAAATATTTATTTAATTTTTAAATTTATTTTTTCCCTAACTGAGTACATACAAAGAAAATAAGGATCCATACATGTCAAAATCAGCTGGAAAATAATTTCTCATGGCTATAATAAGCCCTTTGTACCAATCATCTTTTGACATCCTTTTTAAATTTTACTGGAGTTTGGAGGAGAGGATCTTTCAATTGCAAGGGTAGGCGGTTAAAAATATTTAAGCCGTTATAAATAACTGACTTTTCTATAAGAGTGTTTATGGTATCGGCAGTGGTAAGTTATGATGTTAACGGGTATGTAACTGGCAATCAGTGATCATAAACATATGATGATATTTGAAGATTAGACAGACAGAATAAACAATGAAGTCAATGTTTTTTGCACAAATAGTTGTCTGTAAGAACCCCTAGCTTTAGCTCTACAAAGGTATCTTACCATCCGTTTTGCAGGACAAATATAAGATTTAGTAGATTCTGATCAGACACGCCCCAAAATGCAATGCCGTATCTTAGATGAGATTCTATGAAGGCGCGGTAGACTGTTTTCCCTATGTTAGGACCAAGTTCGTTCACTATAACTTTAACCGCATAACAGCCAGAAGCTATTTTTTTACTCAACTGCATGACATAATTTTCAAAACGCAGTTTACTATCTATTACGAGATCAAGAAACTTTGTGTCGGAACATTTTTCCAGTGGGGAATCACCGCTAGCCAAACCATTCACACTACCCTTAAAACTAATTACATGAGTCTTACTAAGATTTAATAACAATAGATGATTTGAATCAAACCATTTTGTTACCTTAATTAAATCTGCGACATTTCTGGAGTGCCACAATATGGTAGTATCATCGGCAAACAATGTGAATTCCGTTTAGCATAATTAACATTTATTGTTTTCTAAAGATGCCTAATTTATTACAGAGAAGTAATCTGCGATGTTGGCACGAGTTTATGGGCACTGACCGTCAAAGCCCCATAACTCATAAGTGGAAGAAATAAAAATCTATGTTTATGTACGCAATCGGCAACACTATTGATGATTGAAATGCTGTCTAGAGACGCTCTTATTTTCAGCCACAATAAAGATGATAAACCTTATACATCGACATTTAACTTGTTTTACCTCACTTAACAGAATGTTTTAGGTACACAGGAATACATTACGCATTTATATTTTATCGTGAAATACCTGTTATCCGGTAGAAACTGTTTATATATTATTTATTTTCTAGTATTTCTACAATTAAAAGTTAAAGGAAAAAAGTATTTTAATTTATTTTTTAGGCATGTTATCTATGCTCTATAATTTAAAGTGTATAAAAAAATTATGGAGTTAATTTTAATTAATTTGATTTTTTATACAATTGAACCCACTCACTCCAGGTTTACCTACCCCACTGCGAATTGGCGCAAGTATCTTGAATTCCATATTTTAAATTAAATATATTATATCTGCAAACAAACGTATCTAGATACTAATTTATATAATGGTGAGAAAACAATATAACAACTTAATCAAATTAGTGACCTAATTATTTATTTATTTGTCATCATCTTGGATTATTCTGCCAAGGTCGTTAATGATGGGTGGGCTAGAAGAATGACCCAATCAAGTTCTGACGTCATGGTATGTTGCCAATCATACATATTTTAATTTATTGGATGATGCGTTGCTGTTGCTGGAAGTGAACTGAAACTTATTTGAAATAAGTAGTAATATAACTCATAAATTCCCTTTTTAATTCCCTAATAATGTTTTACATATTTACCGCTATCGTTCGTCCCATTGCACGGACTCTTTACTCTTTCGATGCTTTCGGATGCTCTCGAATTGGTTATCTGCATCGGGAAATTTTAAAAATAAATCTGGCAAACTGTTACTTTACTATTGAACATGGCCGCTGCCTGAATTCGAAAAGTCTGCTTTTATTTATTTTTTGCCCAAAAATTTCGTTCATATTTTAATTATATTCTGGGAAGATATTTGGTAAGAAGTTAAATATTTCATTTTGTATTGGTATTCTCTATTTTCAGACTGTTCTCTACAAATGTGGAAGATAGTGTTTTTCATTTTTTAGGAATGTTTATACATACTTTATTTTAAATGAGAAGTAGCCAGGGATAAAACAGTTAAAAATAGTGCTAGTTTCTTCAAAATTCTTTGACTGCTCATGCACTGTAGACGAACGAAAAAGAATAAAAAAATCATGAAAATCGAGCATTTTCTTGGCCTGCTGCGATGGGTGTTCTATTTTTAGCCTATTACTTTTATTTCGTATTAAATGTGACATATTTTAGAAAATAGCCAGAAAGCAGTTATTTTTAACACAGTGAGAGCGTTTTTTCACCTTTCTTTTGGATTTTCAGCGCCACAATATCGACATGATTTCAGAAAAATAAGTCTAAATAAGGTCAATACTGTAGTACCTATTTGCTTCACAACTTGGCTTGTACTCAAATAAACAAAATGCCTGTTCTAAGTCCCCATGGAACTCCTCTTCAGGGTTGACGGGTTCCTATAGATCAACATATAACTCTGCTTTGGACAGGCCATATTATGAGCGTGCGAGCTACACACCCGAGGATCCTTATCAGAAAGATTTACTACAAGGTCTTACACAGATTCAGATGGAAGAAGAGTATTTTCGAGGTAGGATATTATAATATTTTCATGTCTAGCTAAAACTTAGCCACTACACAACATTGTTTTTTTTTATTTAAATAAAATTGAGAGAATTTGAGTAGGTACTGTGCAAAAATACATACTTATTGCCATTTTATTTTTCAAGCTAATGCTAATATTGTGCAGTTTCTTATTTTCTATTCAAAAAACTAAACTGATTGTGGTTTGCTATTTCCTTGTGGCATTATTTTTATGAGCTGTCAATTTCTACTCATACTCATACTCATACTCATACTCTTTATTCATGTTAATGTATAAATAATATCTAACATATGTCAATGAATTTATTCAATAATAGTAAAGGTGCTAATGTTTTATTTAAATTTGTTTTTATACAATCTTAACAATTATCACTTCTCCAATAAATTTTTGACCAAAAGTTTATCCCTGTTTCAGTTTCAGTCCTTGTTTTAAAGTCCCATATGCAGTCTAAATAGTAATTTCTTTGTAGCCGAATTTTTTTTAAAACAATCTGTAGAAAAGAGACAAGCGTTGTATTTATCAACAAGTGATGTAAATTATTGGTAAAGTTAATTATGCACTAATTTAAAACTAACATTGCAAGAAATCCTCTAAATCCAGAAATATTAACTAAATAGGAAGTTTAAATACAATAAGGATTGAAAGTTCTTTAGAAGGATGGATTACCAGAGTTCTACAATTTCATTTCTGGATTTTCTGGTAAATATTAACACTTTCGCATTGTACTTGTTTAGTAATAATTGTCTATCATTACCACTGACTTTCTAATTGAATTGGGTTCGTCAAATATCACCAATTCAAATTAACTAGTTAATGATTTGACAAATTATATCACATGTTTATTCATAGATCATATTAATTAGTTGTACTCAAAATATATTGACATTGTGCTCTTTGTAAAAACATTCCTTTAGTTTTATTTTCACCATTTTTGTAAAGAAGGATCTGGCACGAATAAATTGTAAGGCCTAAGTAGAATATTGTAAAGCTAAATATTTAAACGGCAGTCTGCTTCTTTCTTATAATTTAACAAATTTTCCAGACCTGATTGTTGACTAAAACTTACAATCAGATATAGGTATTGCTAAATGACATATAGTTCCTGCCAACAAAGTACAGATTTATAAAGCAAAACTGGTAAAGTCTAATGACCATTGGAAAAATAAAAGAACATAAACACACAACAAACTAAGTAAATACACATAGAAAAAGTTGTAAATCTGTATATTGTACAGCCTTTTTAATCTGGACAATAAGATGCAAGAAGTTTGTCAAATTAGTTTTTTATCTGTATTATGGGATATATAGAAAAAAGTTTAATATCTATCATTGTGCTGTTCTTCTCAATCTATACCTCTACTAGTAATGTAATACCAAAGAAAAGTAATAAAATGTTATATGTTGAATGTACATACAAATTTTTTATTAAGAAATTATGTACACGGCTTTCATTTATATTTTGACACCTAGTTAGAGCCTTAACTATAGGAGATACAAAAAAACTACAAATCTAGGATTTTTCTTGTATTATCTTTTAAGAGCATTAAAATGTTTTATAAAATCATTAGAAAGCTGAACATATACATAACTTATATTTTTAAAAGGAATTATTATTTCATTAAGTTTTGAAATGTTCTTTATGTTTTAAAGCAGTTTTATTCTTGTTTGATACACTTTATAAAGAGCATCTGTACTTACTGATTAACAAAAATGGACCATGTGGTATTTCTATGTTCCTAGAAGACTGTTTCAACTTTGATATTTTTAGTTTTAGGATTATTGTAACTAGTTATAGTTTTATATTAATTAGAATTAAAAGTAAGAAGGATTATGCAAAATGTAACACTATTTAGGCTTTACATGTTAGGTGTATTGTTCTTACCTATTGTAAATATAGCAGGTTTGATGCTTTTATCTTGAAACACAACTGAGAAACTTGACAAAAAGCTTTCTCTTCTACCAATCCATATGATCAAAAGAAATATGGTATAATCAGCATGTAAAAAACTGGAGTAACGTAGTGTGTTCGGAGTATGAGTCGAGGAACTCTTTGTTCAGATCGCTGTACTGTAGACATACACACTTCCAAGAACATATATAAAAAAATGTCATTACAAGTGGCTAGTATTTATGTTTTTAGTAAAAATTAGACATATTAGAAAATTGGTTTCATCTTACTTTCGATTTAAATATTTTTGTTTGTTATTTTTCAATGTAATCCTGCCAATTTGGAAAATTTATTTCAAAATTGCTATTCTAAATATATAATTATGCTTTGATATATTTGGAAACAATTATACAATAAACTTTTTATTTTCTTAATATATCAACCTCAGATTCAATTTATTTGAAACCTAGCCTGTTTACAAGTTGAGTTATGTTGTAATATAACTTAAATTCTATTCCATTTGCCTTTTTCTTATTTTTAGGTATATATAATACTTATTTTTAGGTATATATAATATTTATATTATGAAAAAAATTAAAAAAGTAGAAGTTAATGTGTTATGGCTAATTACCACATATTTTAAGATATAAGATAATAGTACTTCTTACTTTCCTTAGAAAGATACATTTTAATTATTTTACAAGTATTTTATTCATTATTTTTATCTGTGTTTTGTGAGTTTTTGTATCGAGGTTTTTTAGTTTACCAACCCTGACTGTCGCAGGGACATTGTATATTATTCGTATGAATATATGCAATTACGGTATTATACGGGAAGCAGACTAAAGCAATTGTTTTTACAGAAAATGATAATATATAAAATACATTTTCAAATATCCTCTATTGTTTTATCTCATTTTATTTTATTAAACAAGCATTAATTATAGGAACTTGTTTTTTTAGAAGTGGTTCCATCACAGAAGATGGTGTAACAACCAGGTTCAGGGAAGAATCCCGGGAAGGATCCTTATCTAGAGATAGTGGGATCAGTTCGATTAGAGAAAGTAGTGTGTTGGATTATCCACGTAGGTAAGGAAATGTTTTTAGTCCTACATTTTAAAATAAGCATAGAGGTTTCCTTGAATGGTGAGCTTTTAAAAAATCTATCTATCTGACATAATCTTATAGCCAACAGATTTCTTACGTTAGTTCCGAACTTTTTTCTTTCAAAAATGTGACCAGCTAACTTTTTGATCAGACGTTAATTAATATATTTGCCTCATATATAGGTTTTCAAAATGTAAATAAAAATATTCATGAAAAGTTTTATTTTCTGTGAGTTTCCTCTGAATAATCCACATTCTATGAAACATGGCTTTTTTTTGGGTAATATGAAATACTATTTCAAATTCACACCTTAATAAATTTAATCATTTTTATTTTAAGATTGATAAT
Organism: Kuschelorhynchus macadamiae; assembly: GCA_030620095.1. Lineage (NCBI taxonomy): Eukaryota > Metazoa > Arthropoda > Insecta > Coleoptera > Curculionidae > Kuschelorhynchus > Kuschelorhynchus macadamiae. The sequence goes on from JAUTXW010001505.1 coordinate 322,411, forward strand.
ATTTCTTACTAAATAATTGCGATATACAGACCAAACCCAACCAATGAATTATAATTCATCAATGAAATTGACACTTATCTTAAAGGAATTAAAACAATCCATATTAAGCTTTTTACAGATGATATAAATACCAATATTTTAAACAAAAATGATCAAAATATGTCAAAATTGGTCAAAACTGTTTCTATGTCTATATTTGGTCATCTACACAGGCCACAATGGATAGCTCAAGCTGTAAGACCATATATTCATAAAAAAAAATATTTGCATTTTCTAGAATAAGATTTTCTTGTTTTATTTTAAATTGTAACATAACTGTTCACAATCCTGTGGATATATTTCAAAATAAAAACCTAGATAGTAATAAGCATGATAGTTTAAAGAAAATAACAAGATTTGACATAAACAAAATTAAATCTCCAATCAGGAATCAAAACTGGCTGGAAGTTCTAGAAAGTTCTAATGCACTGATGAATTTATAAGCGTTTCTGCAGATCTTATAGAAAAATAAAAAAAAACAACCAAAACTATTTAAATCATAAAAACAAAAAAAAATTGTGGATTACAGAAAGGCTATGATTTAAAAATCAAAGAAAGCCTATGAAGAATGAAGAAACAATTATTTATCGGAGTACTGAGTAAATAAAATGTCATAACAATATGCAGGGGTGTGTATGCATTTTTAAACATCAATTCGGCATATACTCATGTTTTTCCCTTCTCACTGTTTTAATTAACATTCAGCTTTATGGTAGCATGGTAGCCTTCAGTTCCCATCCATAATTTATCCTGTTGCCATCCGTCTGTCTGTCCAATTTCCAGTTATTACTTTTAGTGTATCAGTGTGTAGCACAGGCCTAACCGCATTAGAAGTTCCAGTGTCAGTTCAATTTTTATATATTTATAGGATAATTTTAAAAAAGATATGTTCTTTATATAGAAAGGAATTTAAGTCTTATGGGAATGCAGCAGTTATGAAAACACATCTTCAGCATTTACTTCCAATTCAATTTTTTAAACAAAATATTCCATCTCCTAAAAAAGAATATGTGTGATATTGTGATAATAATGAATTTTTGAAAATACACCCTCATTATTGATAATTACAACAGTTTTAAGAAGTTCATCTTCAAAAATGTAGATGTTGATGATCAAACTAATGATCTATTTCCACCTGTTAAATGTCCGCTACAACATAAGTTAGATATGGAGGCAGAAGTTATAAATTGTCAGCTAAAAAGAAAAAGGAAAACAATAAATCAACAAAAATGACCACTGATTATTAACCCCTATCTATAATTGAGAATAAAGGTTGTCAGGAGTAGACAAAAATATTGAATGATAACTATAAATTACCAAGTTGAAAACTTTAACAGAAAAAGTGATACTTAGTTCATAATGTAGAAAGTCCCCTTTGTATTTAAGAAAATTTGCTGAATCCGTTATCCATAAAAACTGAGCTCAAGCTGCATATATAAAAACTGATATATGGACATCTGATAGTAGTCAGTCATATATACTAGGGACACACTAAATGATAATATTTTTAAATAGTTTTTGTTCTAAATCTCGCTTTTTGTTTTTCTTTTTACTTTAATACTTCTATTTACCCAATATTACCATTGAGTTTATTACTATACATTTTCGTTCATTTTGTTTGTAAAAATGCAAGAAAAAGTGTTTTATATAAATATTTGATTTAAACACACCCCTGCTTTTACATGAAATACCTAATAGCAAAAGCAGGGAAGCAACCTTCGTGCCCACTGTCCTTCCGAGATAGGTATATATACTTTATTACTACCATACATTAATAGAACCACATGGTCGATAAAAATAATTTGAGTTGTATTATTAATTTCTGTGACAGGCAACGACCATGTTTTGAGTATGCCACAAAACAAGTCCAAACTCTCAGCATTAATTTTGAATTTAATATCGGTTATGAATTTATTGCAGTATTCTATAGTAGGATATAAATACTCAAATACCATGAGTACTTTCAAGAATCGAGTACTTTTTTGATTCTTGTTCTCGAGTACTCCAACGCTACTTATTATATCGATAAAAAAAATTAGTAAATCAAAAAAGAAATTAACTCTTAACCACTGTCTAGAGCTAATTTTCTATTAAAGAAAAAAATAATTATAAAAATCAGATTACACTCATTCAAAAAATATATGAAATTATCTCAGAAGCCACTATTGTATCTAATAATAAATCTCCTAAGTTAAACATTTCTGTTAAAGATAGTAAGCTTGATCTGGATTGCAAAATTGTCACTGATTGTCATAACATTTATTTTATTAATGCTGGAGCTGATATTATTAGTATGAGTTTAATGGGTTTCAAGAAACCATGCCAAATTCAATTTTTCTCACCCCCATCACTGAAAATCAAGGATATTAACAGTCCAAAAAATCACAATTCACCTAAAATTGATGGTGTTAACACAATAGTTATAAAGTTTGTACATCAATGCATTCTTGCTCCTCTTGTCTACATTATTAACCTCATTTTTAATACTGGTAAGGTACCAGATCAATTTAAAATTTCTGTCATTACATCCATTTATAAATCAGGGGTATAGATCCATAACTGTATTTTTGGATTTAGCAAGGGTGTTTGATACAGTTTGTCATGTAAAGCTCCTGTGCTCATTAAATAAGTATGGAGCTCGTGGTACCATATCAAACACCTTTTGACACTATTTAAATAAACAATTCCAAGATTTCAAATACAGTGCCATTCCAGTGATGGTAAAATAATAAAAGTAGGAATGCCACGGGGTACTGTATTAGGACCAACCCTGTTTAGTTTATATATCAATTCGTTACTAAAAATTGATAGTGCTAAGATTATTTTATATGCCGATAACACAGTTGCCATCTTTCATGGAACAACATGGAATGAGACTAGTGATAAAGTAACTGCAGGTATTCATCCACTGGAAAAAGGGCTGGAGAAATATCGATTTACTTTACCATAAAAAATAATATATATAGCATTAGGGATCTTAATCATCCACATTTTTAACTCATTAAGAAATGGCAAACATACAAAATTCAGTTGGTGAGGTGAATTAAATAAAATATTTAGGCATAATAATTGACAAAAATTTAAAGTGGGGCAATCATATAAATTAACAATTAGAATGAGAAAATGTATACATTTTATCAATTGAGAGAAGTTCGTAACAAAAACATCTTATAACTAGTTTAGCATATTCACTTTTTCAATATGATATATTGGTTTGGGGTGGACTATATCCAAGTTTACCACAAAAATTGAATATACTCCAAAACTATATTCTAAGGGTAATATATAAAAAACAAAAATATTCAACTGTGTTGTATTGAAATAATCCTTGCTAGTCATAAAAATGTAAACCAAAGGCTAAGAATTACACACCTTGGTCCTTAAATTGTATAAACCTTATAGCCTTTGGGAACTAGGGATTTTAAAAATATTAGAAAATTTAGTGTAGCTTGTAGAAATTATATATGTGGAAATTATATCCACTTCATGAAATTACCTCAAACTACACGCATTTAAGAACACTGATTAATTTTGATTTTCTTTCATTTATTTTTGACTAGACTCGGGCGCTACCCTCTTTTTATAGAGAGAAAGAGGGAAACTTTTTACCGCAAGGTAGCTTTTAGCCAGTGGAGGAGTGAAACAGGGAATTGTTTATAAATAATCAATTTATTTCCACTAAATATCTATAACTGAGCTTTTTCTTTATTCTTCTGAAATTAATAAATATCAAAATCTAATTATAATATTGCTAATCCTATTACTAACGAAAATAACCCTATCTTAAACTAAATTGTATTTGTTTAATATTTACAAGGAATCGCTTTTCTATACATTAATTCTAGTTTATACAAAATTAGTTAAACAAAGAAAGGTAACTCGGGATTTTTAAGGAGCGTGTAACGTATGCCTCTATTAAAGCAAAATAAACTATTTACAGAATAATGGTCGGCGGCTGTGTTAGTCGAAAAACGGATGCAACGGTGCTTATGCATGCAAAATTCTACTTTCGGTTAATCAATCAAAAGAAACGAAAAATACATGTAGCTAGGACGGATAAATTCAACATTTAAGAAATCGTACCCTGGTCCCCATCGATAAAATGATAGATGCATTTACTGCATTTAAAAATTTCATCAAGGACGGACATACAGGCGGATCGCTAAAATGTCAATTTGTGCGGAAAGCAAATAAACAGGGTCGAATTACTTTTAGCATTAAAGAGAACAGACCTTAGTCCCCGTCGGTAAAATCATAGATGCAGACATTTTCTGCGTCTAATAATTTCACCCAGGACGGACTTCTAGGCTGCTCGAAAAAAATGTCAATTTGTGCGGTACCTCACCTTGTGAGAATTCGGCGGTCAGAACAACTGGTACTTTCTCAGTCGTCCTCGGTTGTGGGCCCCGAGATCTTTCGCCGAAGGCCAAGTGATTTGGCTTGCCGTCGTCCGATATTTTTAAATGAATTTGAGACGGGTGGGGGACTCCCGTTGAGCTAACGGGTGGCAGGGAGATGCTCGATGCGTTCATCCGAATAAAGCAACCAGCGTTTGACAATGCAATCTGCCTTAGGAAAATGGAAAAATATTTTCCCAGCCTTTTGCGACAGTTTTAATATTACATATATTTTTGGTAATTTATGCAATTTACATCTATCCATGAATGGATTCTCTAGCATGAAAAATAAGAAAGTTACGGTTATCTTAATAAATAAAACATTTCTTCCCACTTACAATAGAATTAATACGAAGTAAGGCATTTCTGCATAAGATAGAAATAAAATTTTGTGACTTTTTTACACCCCCTCTTACTCCCTCAAAAAAAAAGAATTAAACTATTTTTTTTCCTAAATAAACCTCTAAATTACCTAAGCCTAATACATTGTCTTACCTACTTAATAATTAACATATTTACACAAAAAATTAATTTACAATAAATATTTACAATCACGGGCGTAGTTGCGTGGGTACCTCATATCCTCCTGTCCAATGTCCTACATGGGCCAAGGCAAACGGACATCCACACACAGTACAAGATCACTCTTCTCGGAACGGTATGTTGCATTGGACAGCAACAGAAACGGTAGTTTGTGGATTCGGTAAATTCGGTAAATTGTCAGTACGGTTGGATGAGTTATTTTCGGACGGTAACTCATCTCGTCTTATTCCTTGTAGACAACGGCAGGTGCGGCTAAGTTGCCCTACAAGGCCACACCGGGAGCAGAACAGAGTGTGACGTCGTGTACATCCCCTTCTTCGATGGCTACTTTCTCCACATCTCCAACACAAGTCCTGCTGGCGGACGGGTAAATAAACTTCTGACGGCGGCGGCGGTCGGTATGGTACAGGACGAGATCCGGAGTAGTAACAATCTGATCGACCTACTCTTGGAGTGTGGGCTTCCACCTGTGCGAGCTGCATGGAATTCCCATCTCTTCGCCTCTCTCGGGATGGTAGGTCGGTCTTCTGAACTGTTCACTCTTGTTGCGGATCGGGCTGTTCTATAAACTGAACGGTTTTCTCGGGTTTTCCCAGGTTCTCCCAGAATTTCTTCATCCATAATCATCAAGATTGGACTTGACATCTGCTTGAGTTCTATAAACATTGATTATATTATAACGGAGTTTTAGAAAGGTAGTAGTCGCTACGGAATACAAGAGAAAAACATATGCCCCCCACATATGCCCCAAAAAAAAAAAACAAAAAAAAATCCTTTAGGGTTAGCTTAAACTGCTGTTTACACTATTTACACCGGGAGGCGATTATCTTAGGGGAGGGACACGAATAATTTTCGCCCTCGGGTCGTCCGGAAACCTCTTCGTATCTGACGTCCCGGCGGAGTCCCTTCGGGTCAGAATTGCAAGAGTAGCTTTCTTAGCTCTTCGGACCACTCCGCTCGTGCCTCCTCCAGCAAGTCCCCAATCTCCTCCTCGTGCATGGGAGACATCGGCTCGTTGGAAAATTGCTCTTCCTACACCGCTCTCCTCGCGTCTTCCGACGTGAACTGCAGCGGACACTGAGCTGGAGGAACAGGCGGGCTGATGATTGATTATTCGCCTTCGGACAGCCTCTCGCTGCAGTCGCTCAGCCTCTACCCTTCGTCGGCGGTCCATTACGGGATTTATAATCTCGTATGGTCTTGTACGGGACATTTGTAAAAACGGGTTGCGGTCATTCACGGTTCCTCAGATTAAACGGTTTGAGTTCCTTTATATGTATTTTACTAATTTTTGTTCCCGTCTCGTTTTTCAATTCATGCACCACCGGCGTCCAAACTCTTGTAACAGTAAAGGGACCCGTAAATTTTTCGGCAAGTTTAGCAGTTATACCCTTATGGGCTTGCGACAAGGGATGTTCCCCCTTCATTACTTGGTCCCCAACGTGACACTTCCAATCGCGATGGCGTAGATTATAGTGATGTCTTTGATTACTGAAATCACTGTCCAATTTGTTTGTACCAGTTGGAAAGTTTCTTGTAGGAGGTATAAACGTTCGGAATGACTTTTGATTCTTCTGGGGTGAGTTCAAGCTCAGTATCTTCGGACGGTATTTCTCGGTACACTACCTTAGGGACTTCTAGTTCTCCTCCACAATTTAAGAAAGCAAGAGAATAACCAGTTGATTCTTGTTTGGCTGTGTTTATGGCGAACATAAACTCCGATAAGTGTTGGTCCCACTTCCTAAGATCTTCATTACAAAATTGGGCAATCATAGTTTTCAACGTTCTATTTGCACTTTCTACTGGGTTTGCTTGAGGCGTATACGGTGGGGTTAAACGATGGTTTATCTGAAATTCTTCAAGATACTCTTTGAAGTCTCTTCCTGTGTATTGTGTACCATTATCACTTATCACGGGTTGAGGACTTCCCCATTTTGTCACCACATATTCATGTAAAGCCTAAGTGACAGCCTTGCCTGTAGCCGTTCTTATCGGCCTACAACTTACCAATTTTGTAAATCTGTCTTGAAAGATTACTAAATACATGTTTTCTTTGCTTGAACGCCGAAGCGGCCCTACCAAGTCGGTACTGACGGTTTCCCATGGATTCCTGTTATAGGAAGGTTGCATGAGTCCTGGCCACGTCTGTCCTAATAACCTATAGCGAGAACAACTTTCACAGCTTCTTACATATTTGGCAACATCTCTAAACATTCCCGGCCAAAAATATCGTTGGGCACATGGGCTGGTGGTTTTTGTTATCCCCATATGGCTGGCTATACTCTCGCAGCACGGGGCAAGCAGAGTTTCCAAGGTTCGGATATTTCTGAATCTTTGATCTCATTTGTATTCAGAAAATGTCGATACAGACGCCCATTGGGGATGCAATAATCGGGATAGGCCTCGGGATTCCTTTTGACTTCCTCATTTTTTCGAGAATACCACAGACATGGCTCGACATTATCTATTGTAGACAATTCGGCGTCTGCTTCATATTTTTCGGAGTATGGGAGGGGTTCTCGGGATAGAGTATCGGCCACTTTATTGAGCACCCCTTTTCGGTATTTGATTCCGAAATCAAATTGTTGTAAGAATATACTCCATCGGGCTAGTCGTCCTGACGCTCTGGATTGAATGCAACCACGAGAGGGATTGATGATCGGTTATAACGGTGAAAGGGATCCCTCCTTCCAGATATGGCCTCATTTTCTCAATGGCTCACACTATGGCAAGGCATTCTTTCTCAGTTACGGAGTAATTCTTTTCGGGTTTTGTTAGACTCCTTCTTCCATATGCTATAACGTGTTCCCCGTCCCCACTATGTTGGATGAGGGCGGCTCCCAATCCATGACCACTTGCATCTGTCTGGTACAAAAGGCTTAGCGAAGTCCGGACATGCTAGTACGGGTGTTTCGGTTAATTTCTGTTTTAATGTCTGGAAAGCTTCTTCTTGGTCTTCACCCCAATTCCATCGGCGCCTTTTTTTAGTAGCTCATTCAACGGAGCAGTAATTTGAGAGAAACCAGGTACGAATCTTCTATACCACGATGCTACTCCCAGAAATCGGCGGACGCTGCCTACGTTTTTAGGTGGTGGCAATTCCAGGATTGCGGCAACCTTATCAGGTTCGAATCGGTACGTATTCCTTCAGGAGTTACCATGTGGCCCAAATATTTTAAGGTCTTTCTCCCAAACTGACATTTCTCGGCATTCAGTTTCAAGTTGGCATCTCTTAGTCTTTGAAAAATCTCACGTAGGTGCTCAGATGTTGCTCAAACGTCTCTCCAAAGACAATAATATCCAAATAACATTAACAGTAAGGATCAAGGTCTGGTCCGATGACTGTGTCCATTAACCTTTGAAAGGTAGCTGGTGCTGAATGGAGACCAAAGGGCATGACGGTAAATTGAAACAATCCTTTAGAGCGAACAGTAAAAGCTGTCAGCGCTTTACTGTCGGGATGTAGGGGAATTTGCCAATAACCTTGTTTCAAGTCAATGCTAGAAATGTAGCGTGCGCTTCTAAGCTTGTCTAGAATGGACTGGATATACGGTAATGGGTATGCGTCTTTTAAACTGGCGTCGTTATTTTTTTTTTAATTCACACAAAATCGAAAGCTTCCATCTTTCTTTCGTACCATAACTATCGGTGAGTTCCATGGGCTATTGGAGGGCTCTATTATGCCTTCGGCTAACATTCTTTCAACTTCAGCATTGGTTATTTCCTGCATTCGAGGATTTTGTGGTCGGTATCTTTGTTTAATCGGTTCGATGTTATTAATTCGAATTATATGTCAGTCATTAGTGTCCATAGTTTCAACAGGGCTACATGGGTTGACGGCAAAAGGGTGGATGACTTTTCCTTCTATTGTAACAACTCCGGTACCACACTGGATGTTTACTTTATACTTCCGAAGATCCAGCCCTAAAACTATTTCTGACGACAACTCGGGGAGGTAATTAAATTTATTAAGTGACGGTAATCCCTCCAATTCGGCCTCAATCCGAAATGCTTGGGTTATGTCGTGACTGTTCTATCAGCCATCCTAGCGGTGTGTACCGTGGCTTCTTCAGCTTCAATGCCGATTTCCGGCACCACGTTGCAGCTCGGTTTCCCAAATAAGAGATTGCGCTCCAGTGTCAATCAGTGCTAGAAAAGGTTTTTTATTGATTATAATGTTTATATGCGGTCAGAATTCCCATGAGCTTACAGTATTTAACTATTCGGGGACATCAGGTGACCGGTGCGCTTTTTGTCCCGGCTGAAAGCGACACCCTCTCAGTTTTCCGCTTGTCTACATAGGGCAGTCACGGGATAATACCCCTTCTTTGTGACATCGGGAACAGAAATCTTTGGGGGGGTTTCGGCACACACTTCAAGTGTCTATACTGTCCACAATTCCAACATTTCGGGTCCGACTTTTCCTTTTCCTTGGGCTTATTACTACCGGATCTAGGCTTTCTCGTTATGCCATTAGGGCCGTGTGTATCTTTACTAAGAGGGAGATTTTGTGTCGGAGCAATAGGCCTGTTGGTGCTACGCAGCTCTCGCTGTAAAACCTCTAGCTTCCCCACGGCTCTCGCAAATGTGGTTGCATCGCAGAAGTCGCCGCGTCATATATTTAGGCGGTATTCGGGCAATAGATTACGATATAACTAATTAAGTTCTTGTTCTGCCGTCATTCGCCGTGCCTTCTGTACCAATGTTTGCATGTCTGTTAACGAGCACATGCACTGCTTCGCCCGGACGTTGTAAACGGCGACTAATTTCCACTTCCAGATCAACCTCATAATTTATGGGAAAATAAAATATACGGAATGCTCTTAACAGATTCAATTCCAGTTGGTCCAGGAATGTCGGTTATTTCTAAACCAGAGGACAGCTTCTTCTATCAACAGATCAGGTATGTACTGAATCAGTTTATTTTTGTTGACGTTCTGTGATGAGTAAATTTCCTCAAGTCTTTCCAAAAACA
>JAUTXW010001506.1:0-33447 GCA_030620095.1 Kuschelorhynchus macadamiae
AATTAATACCACAGTTTTACTAGTTCATCTAGAGTTTAAGATTAGTTAAGGCACACAATTTTAGTTCATTAAGTAGTTTCTTCAGGCTAATGTTTAAATATTTTATTAAACCGCCATTTTGTTCCGACATCTTGGATTGATACCAAAATTTTACCAGTTGACTCCTACATAATACTTCATTTTTGCACAAAATTTGAGATAAACTGGATGATTAGTTTTTAGTAATAATTTCTTTGACGTTTCACTAGGCCGCCATCTTGTTCCGGCATATTGGATTTTACCAAAATATTACCAGGTCATCCCCATATGAACCTTAATTTGTGACTTAAAATTTGAAGTCAATCTGATGAGTAGTTTTTAAGCTATGCCGCTAACTGTCAGATAAACAGACAGACCGACAGACGGACCGACGACTTGATAAAACATATTTTTGGTATCTAGGGGCGCCAAAACATGAATATATGTAAAACCTGAGAGGGTGGTTTTTCAGATTACAAAAACTTTATTTGGCCGCCATTGTGTTCCGCCATCTTGAATTACTTTTACTAGTTTATCTCTATACTACAATTAGTTATAGCACACAATTTGAAATCAGTGCATTAAGTAGTTTTTTCAAGCCGAATTTTTACATATTTTATTAAGCCGCCATTTTGTTCCACCGTCTTGGATTTGTACCAAAATTTTGATTCCTAAATAATACTTGATTTGTGTGCAAAATTTGTTTGACAGACCGACAGACCGACGGAATCAAGAAAACATGTTTTTCGTCATCTAGGGATCCTGAAATGTAAATATCTGAAAAAATCTCGGAGGGTGATTTTTTCACGATTACAATACTTCCCTTCTATGAGGGAAGTAATAATATATTATTTTCGGTACAGGCAGAAAACATTTTAAAGTGGTCCCTTCGTTGCATTTGTTTTCACGTATAATAGTCAACATAACATATTAATATAATATAAAATCGTGATATTTGTGATCTCAAAACATTTCGAAAAATTCGACAATTTGTACTCCCTAGAATACACGAATGTGTAAGTAGTTATTCAAAATTTTCAAGGAGTTTTGAATATTTCTAAAAATACTTGTTAAGACACACATACATTTTGACAAAAGAACTGGAGTATACCCTGTATATTTTGTACTAAATTCAAAATATTTATTAATTTAATGAAATTTATTTTAGACCAATTACTTATTATTTATTGTTATTTTACCAAAGTGAATCTAGAATGTTAAGGGGGTTGCAGGAACATATTTAAATATTTGGAATGTTGATCAGGAACAAATCGTAATTAAAACATATCTCCACCTCTTTTTGAGATAAGTGGATATGACTTATTTTGCACTCAATGTGACTTTAAAAAAATACCCGACAGCCGATTTAATGCCGCTATTTTCTAAGTTACCGGCTTGAGTATAACCTTTTTAGGGAACTAGAGCATTTATAGAATTTGAATTAAAGGATTCTCTAGGTAGATTAAGGAATCCAAAGGAAAGCAAAAAGAGCTCATCACCGAGTCCTCAGAGGACGATGACAGGATGCGTGGGATAGTTATCAGGAGGCCAGGAGAAGTTTTAAAAAAGAGCTCAGGCGTAGTAGGCAAACTCTTGAGCTCGGACCAAAAAGGAGAAATAGGATCATTAAAAAGAGAGGAGAACACATGGACTGCAAACAAAGAGGAGACCCTACAACATCTCCTAAGACCCATTTTCCTGGAGAAGGTTCGGAGGTCGCACCAACCCCCGAGGCGCCCGATCCTGGAATGGATTGGGAGTTGGCGGGGAAGGGATTGCGGCCGATGACTCCCTTAGTTTAGGGAGGATATTTGGGGGCCAGCGTAGCTATGGGATACGTCTCACCAGCGTGAACTTCAGCCAACGGGGTCTTTCTTCCTAAAACAGGAAGGAGGAACTACCAGGTAGCAAAATCCTTTAGACCCATAAGTCTCACATATTTTCTAATAAAAACCTTGAAAAAGATGATAGATAGGTACCTGATAGAGGAGATTCTAAGTGAAGCTCCTCTGCATAGTAATCAACATGCATACAGAAAAGGAAGGTCGACAGAAACGGCGCTCTATTCTGTAGCGCAAAGAATAGAAAAGTCAATTGCAAACAAAGAATTTGTGCTATTCTTTTGACGTCGAGGGGGCATTTGATAAAACAAGGACCCAAACCATATGTAATGCCCTGTGATCCAGGGGAACGCCACTCCCATTTGTCAGCTGGGTAAATACCGCGCTGTAAAGCCGTTCCATTTGTGCTTCTCTGGGAGACTCCGGGCGCGAGATTGCGATCAGGGAGGGGGCTATCTTCAGGGCAGTTGCCTGTCGCCGCGTCTTTGGTGCTTAGTTATGGACGGCCTTTTGGAGAGATGATGTGCTTGTCCTAGTGACAGGCAAATTCGTCGGAGTGGTGTGCGATCGTATGCGGGTTGCTTGTAGGATAATAGAGAGATGGTGCTTGGAAACACGGCTCTCGGAAAATTCGGCTCATACTTTTCACGAAAAGAAGAAATATACCAGAGTTGGGGTTTTTAGGTTTCGTAGAAAAATAGTTCTGTTGTGTTAAATTATTAGCAATAATGGGAGTAGTTTACTAAAAAATCTCTAATTATTACTCAATGGGCTAAAAAAGGGCGAAAGTGAACTATTATGTAGTATATGCTCGAAGTTCTTTTGATAACTAAAGGTGCTCATAGTATTCAATAACACTCTGAGGTTAATACTTTAAAGTGAAGGTCATAATTAAATTCGAAAAAATAATTGAGGAAGTTCATATCTCAGATTATGGAGAAAGTAACATTCAGATAGCATTTAATTTACTCGTTCGCAAAAGAGATGCCGCTAAAAACTACCATTATTATACACCTAACCACCCAAAATTTTCTTGTAAGCGCAATAGAGGTCCTGTTTTGGGTCCATAATTTCTCACAAAGATGCTTAATTGGGTCTCTATTTTTAAAATTGTGTTTCCTGAAATCCAATATTTTTACCCTTTTACTTTAATTGATGGTCTTTAGACAGGTATTAAAACAACTGCAATTAAAGATATGAGCTTTAACCCTTTAGGTGACAAAAGACCTTTTTTTTAAATTTTCTTAATACTCGTAAGCTAAGATTTGTGAATCATTAGAAACTCAGACATGGGCGTTTCAAAATAATGCTTGGGAGGGGAGATTTTTGAAAAAATGTGGTGGGAAATTATTATCCCAAATAATCATTTGATCAATTTTTTCTTGAGACAATTATTTCCAACTAAAAAAAGTACAATTGTTATATTACCAAAAACAGGATAATTTATTTTAAAAATATATTTGCAAATACAAGACTCTTCACTTTCGTTAAGTTGGGCAGAAGATCTGTTGGATGTGGAGTGTCCATGTCTGACAAATAAAACTGGCTTATTGTGTTATGAGCTAATATATTTACACTTTCTTCAAATTCTTTGGTTCAAAGTGCAGCCATGTTTGTCTAAAAAGCAACAATAGAAACATTTGTAATGCAGCTAATAAGAAAGTCTCACCAAGAGTGGTATTAGAAAAACAGTTCTGGGGGGGGCAATTTTTATAAAAATGACCAGGGCAATGTCCAAGCCAATACATTTTTGATGTAATATTTATTTGATAATACTTTTATAATATATATTATAGAAACTGTGATATTTTCATTGTTCTTGATAAAATGAAAATGTTGTTAGGAGGAAAGTTGTTAATAAATTATTTCAAATTTAAATAGCTGATACATGGATGATTTTATCAATTTGAACTAAGAGTAACTTCTTTTCTAAATTAATCAAAGAATAAATACCAAAAGCCAGATTGTCAAAAATGCCAATATCAAAACAGTTGAGGAAATAATGGTAAATAAAAATATAAAATCTACTAAAACTAAAATACGACTACTGACTGATTATTTCTGTTTGTTCTTTCTGCTTAAAGTTTTACATTCATCTAATAATCTGGTCTGAATACACAATGAAAAGAATTAAACAATAAAGAAAATTTTTGTATTTATTGTATCTTAAAAACGAAGCCGATGTGGACCTATACATACATAACATTTTTGTCTTATTTTATGCCAAGGAATCTTACATTGAGGAATGATTTTTCAAACATTTTGTATATACTAAATTACATTAAAAAACGTAGTGAGACACGAAAAACTAAAATCTCTTCAAGGAGATTTTATAATAATTTTGATAATAATAGAAAAAATGCATTTATTTACTACTTTGTCAAAAGTGTGGGGATCCATTATTGACATAGGGTACACGCAAAAGATATTTTTAAGTGGCAGTGAAAAAGGGCTGTAAAGATTCTGTTTGCAATAGGGTTATTAATTTACAATCATTTGACTCGGTTTTAGGTTCTACTTGAGACAAAGTCGTCTTCGAAATATTTATCCACATATATGCCATTATAGAGGCTGATAAAACTCAGTTGCAGGTGCAATATGAAAACATGTTTTCTTTAAATATTTATTAAATTCCTTGTAACGCCTCTTTTTGTTTAAAGGAACATCACAGTTCTGTTTATTTACCTGGAAAAAAAAATACTGATTAAAATCAACTGATGTAAATCAGACCAATTCTGTCTGCAAGCAAAATAGTTAATTATGTACGAAAAGCATAATAATTCAAAATGGTATACCAATAAACTGTAACACTTAAAAACCGAGTGACTAACAGTATAATGCAACAGGTATTTGCGCTGTAGCCGTCAGTCTGTGTGGTAAAATTTCTGCGTGGGTGGAAAGCCCTTCTAGCAATGTCAGTATTCAAATCGACCACGAAAAAATTAAAATTAGCTATTCGTACTGGTATTACAAGAAAGTGTAGCACCAGATAATAGGTTGCAGTCTGCAGTCGTTTTTTTCTTGACCTTAAGCATAAGAATACAAGGAACTATGGCCGGACATTCAAACATGTGCTTTATTTGCAACAGTTAAGGAGATTAATGTCAATGGCATTGCACGAGTAGTCCGTAAGGTTCTGACCCTAGTCTAATCTTAATAAATAACATTAACATATATAACACATTTAAAGTTGTCTGACTGATAAACCGAATGTTCGTTTTATCTGTTTTTTTTTTAGTTTTCCCGCCCTGATCTTTCGTTCTTGTTATACTTGGGATATGAGTTTCACCACATTTGGTTTTTGACCTGTCGTGTGAGAGTCTAAATTTTTTGAAAACTGCAAAGTTATCAGCTATTTGCCGGCTCTTGGTGACTCTGGTTTGTTTCTGTTCCTTATTTCGTGCTATGTGTTTATTTGTCAACTAGTTCGATCATGCCGTACTAATGAAGTCCATAAGTCAGAAACACTTCTTGGTTTAGGCGGTCAAATCCTCCTTTTTTCTGTTTTTTACTTCCCTCGTAAAGCGGACAACTTGTAATAGTGAATAAAATCGACCTCCGTGGCTTTTTCAGATCTTTACGTGTCAGGGTCCCTAAATGCCGCCCGATTGACTTCAAATTTTGGTCAAAAATTAAGGGTTATATGGGGATGACCATGTTACCTGGTTTTGGTAAAAAGGCAGTATGGTAAAACAAAATGGCGGCTTAGTGAAATTTTAAAAAAATTATTACTAAAAAACTACTTACCCAATTTATATCAAATTTTGCAGAAAAATTAATTATTATGTAGAAATCAACTCGTAAAATTTTGGTACGAATCAAAGATGGCGGAACAAAATGGCGACTTAATAAAATAGTTAAAAATTCAGCCTGGAAAAACTACTTATGGGACTGATTTCAAATTGTTCACCATAACTAATTGTCGTATATAGATGAATTAATAAAATTGTGGTACAAAATGGCGGAACAAAATGGCAGCCAAATAAAATATTTGTAATCAGGAAAAAAACTTCTTTCATGTTTTGCATATGTTCGGGTTTTAACTTCCCTAGATGCCAAAAAATATGTTTTATCAAATCTGTCGGTCTGTCTGTCAGTTCGCGGCATAGCTTCAAAAGTACTCATCAGATTGGATTCAAATTTTAGTCAAAAATTGAAGGTCATATGGGGATGACCTTCTAATATTTTGGTAAAAATCGGCCTGAAAAAACACTTGTTAGATTAGAAATTTTGTTCATACATTAAGTGTGATATAGAGGTAAACTGGTAAACTTGTGATAGAAATTCAAGATGGCGGAACAAAATAACGGCCAATTTTTTTTAAATCAACGTAAAAAAACTTATTCAATTGACTTTAAATTTAACAGTACGAATTCAATATGACGTAACAAAATGGCGCAGTGTCAATGTAAAAACTACTTATTGAGTTTATTTTAAATTATGCCCAAAAATCAAGTGTGGCATAGGTAGAAACTGGTAAAGTATTGGTAAGAATCCAATACGATGGAACAAAATGGCGCCGAATAAAAGTGTTTGAAAAGATAGTATTATGTGTTACTAAATGTCTATGTAATGAACTAAATTGGGTCACACTTCACTATTCGTAATAATAGGAAAGATTCATAATTTTTGTGTAATGTGTGTAAATATTCTATATGTATATAAATTGTCAATGTATTTTCATATTCATATGTATATACTGAGTGACAATGAAACAATGTAACGCCTTCCTAGTTCATTTTATTGATTGGTTTGAATTTTGCCAGTGTAATATTTTGAAGTGTTATTCTCTTTTTAACTTAAAAGTCAAGTTTTCGTCCCTTCCGGTTTAACCGGAAATAATTTTTTTAAAATTTTGAATGGAACCCTGTTTACATTATGACCCTATATTTTTTAATTTAAAAGTTATGTATTACAAGTTGTCATTGTTTTTTAAATACAGGGCAATATTTAGTCTAAATATTTTTTTTTTGGATAAAAAATAATAAAATTTAACTTTGATATAAAACAAAATTTAGAAAAAAATCTCAAGAAAGTGGCATTTCGATTATCAAGGCTATATAAATCTGTACTATTGTGGTTAAGTCGACGTAAAATTGATAATATAGGTAATTTTAAACTTGAAATAATACGTTATTAATGGACTAACAACATAAGCTGAAAATAAGTAGGTAAAAGCGCCGTTGGAATTCGGGGAATTTTTAATTTTAAGATGTAAAACAAAAAAAAATTGTATTTAGGCTAAATATCACCCAATAGTTAAAAACTCATGCTAGCTTGTGATACATAGTTAGAAAAGCAACTTGATGGGGCATAATAAAGAGAAAAATATACAGGGTGCTATTTAAAGCTTGGGAGAAAAGACTATTTGTAGTATAGTTAGAAACGCAACTTGATGGAGTATAATAAAGAGAAAAATATACAGGGTGCTATTTAAAGCTTGGGAGAAAAGACTATTTGTAGTTTGAAAAATTGTATATTTTTTGTTTAAATTCTATCATTAGAAATTTTAAAAATATTAGCATTTCCGGTTGCCGGTAGCTTGACTTTTATATCTTAGGTGCATGAAAAATGGGCACCCAAAAATCTTAATTATATTTCTGTTTTTATTTCTGGTTCAATTTTAATACATTTTTTAGTGCTTAAACTGAATTATTAATTTTGCAACATATATTTGGATTTCCAATAAAAATTGTTATATGCATATTATACAAGGATAATCTTAGAAATTTTGGTTTTTTTTCTTAACTTTAGAACACTCCGCGGAATAACAAAACTGCACAAAATTTTAACAATATCAATTTCCATAGGGTACAATTTATTCTTAACCAATTTACCTCAAATTTTGTTCTAATGAAATGTTTAAAATATCAGTATCAATCATGTCAAATCATAAATCAATATCAAAAAACTACTTTATTCGAGTTTGGGATAAAAATCGGAAAAGAAAGTCGGTAAAACTCAATTTCCTATAATAAAACCTTCTTTTTAGTTTTTGTGGAAGAAAATAATAAATGTTATAGTTGATTTTTTTGTAGATTAGGTAAATAAACTTATACAACATAATAAAGTAAAATAACAACCAATAAAAACCTTTTAAAAATGGTATCCTGGAATATCGAAGCGGTGGTTTTATTAATTCGGTAACATACTCGTAAGAAATATCACAATACGCAGGTAACACAGTTTACACATATATGCATATATCTGAAAATATTGTATAAAATGTAATATATTTCAGTTTTCGTAATATAAGGTAAGTTCTGGGTACTTTGATACAAAAATAGGTAAAGCCCTGTTAATGACATATATTCATATTTATATACTGTATATATAAAAAACCCTTATTTTAACAATAAATTCCATTATCAAACCCGTGATATTATTAAAAATTATATAACTAGGGTAATATCACTGGACAATTATAAATAAAACCTGAAAATAGGATTTAATTTATGTGGGTATTACACAATTTTCCGCATTTTTACACGTAATGTTTCTACATAAGAACAGGTCTTCCTGTGTTTTTGCTATATTTTTAAAAAGGAAACGATATTTTTTAGGCACAAAAGCACGGGGGGATTTCAAAATATATTTTCGCAATAATATATTTTCCCAATATACCTGAGGCAATCAAAATGTAATAAAAGCAAAGAAATTGCGAAAACTGCCCAACATTTCAATAATAAATATCTTCTAAGCAATAATTCGAACAACATTCTTTTAATTTCTATGTTCAGCATCCAAAATAGTTTCCAGTAAAGAAATGTTTCAATTGCATTATTGTCATATTCGATGAAAAGCTAGTTTTAAGTTAATATTATAATTTTTAGATAGTTCAAACAACTGCCAATCTGTAACTGGCTATCTAAACTTCTGCAAGTGGTATTTGAATATAAAAATAGGCAAGATTTAACTGGTATATTCCAGTAGTAATACCTCATAAATACCCTATTGTTTAAATAAAGAGAATCTAGGACATGTTCTTTCCCTAAGCGCCTCCATCTCTCAAGTCTTTTTCGAACATTTTTCCTAACATGGGATGTGCTTGTTCAATAGTTGCTCTGTATACAGGATGTTTTTTATATGTTGGCTAGAAATAAAGGACGAATTTTTTGCTAAAAGTTCATATAAACGTGTGTCCGCAAGGCCTTCGGTTTTTGAGATACAGGGTGTCAAAATTTTAATTTTTTTTATGGACCTCATACATTTCTAGAGATAAATCATTCAAATTTTACACACACTATACTGTAAGACATGTCTACATCCCCTCCCCACCTAAACGTTTTCCGCGACGTCACTGGTTTTTATTTAGAACATCAGATTCCTCATTCCGTTTAACTTCTTGGTTTCTTACTTTAAATCGATATTTTGAACGGTTTAGACGTTAGTTAGAAAAATGCTAAGGCTCAACACAATTAAAATGTTATGATATTTTTTAAGTGCCATGTCTAAATAATTCCTGTAAAAGACGTAAAAATTGATTTAAACTCAACATGTAGTAAAATAGCGTAGGGGCATGTGTGACCAAAAAATATCGATTTGCAATTTTTATTCGAGCAAAATATGTGTAGAAACTTTAGTTGAGCTGTAAGGAAAAATGCGGCATTCTTTATCAGGGTTGGACTGGCCAACTTTGGCGCAGTGAGATATTTGCTTTGGGGGCCCGAGGGTGAACATATCATAGATACCGTCTAAAATTGTGCTTGATTTGTGCATGTGCTAACCTCAAAGGTGCTTACATTTTTCTTAAATGTAAATGAATTTAAACTTATTATACAAGAATAAATATAAAATGTAAATCCCCACTACTTTTTTGGTTAAGGTCCTTAGGGGGCCCTTATTTTTGGAAATAACTTTAAATTGCCCCATTTATTTCGAAATGCTGCTATAAGAGAGACAAAGGGAAACTCTATGTCGCAAGATGCAAGATGGCTTTTATACAGATGAGAATTAAAACAGGGAATTTCAAAAACCGTGACTTTTATTAAATAAAAATATTTCTACAGAATTAGGCGGTACGTTCAATGTCAGTTATTTATTGTGCTATCTACTTCTAATAATCCTTAATATTCTTAATACATATAACCTAATTTCCAGTTCAAACTATATTTTCCTACTCTAATCTATAATGCGCAAATTAATGGTTACACTTATTTCTGTTTCAAGCTCAAGGAGCGTGAAACGGAGAATGCATAGGTAGTTTAGAAAAGCATAGCAAAATTATTTACAGGATTTCAGCTTATGGCCGTGCGGTGTCATGCAATAAAAAAGAACGGAAAAGCTAATCTGTATTAAATTAGCAGAATTTACGAAAATATAACGGAAAATACATGCAATTCTACTATACGGGTAGTTATCATTTAAATAAACAGATTGCAGGAGTGCATTAATAGATACAGCAGTTTTCTACATCTGAATATTACATCCAGGCTGGAGTTGCAGGCTGTTCGATAGAATTACATCTAGTTGGCGAGCCCAACTTGAGTTCCATTTGAACGGACCAATTTGATCTTACTCAGTTCTGTTAGTGTTTGACCATTGGATCTTTTGAAAATGGTCAACTTTCACTTTTTTTAGATGTCCGAAATGAATTTAATACTGCATACTCAGGAAGATAGATTAGTTATCAAGGTCCTACAGAGTAACCAGACCTTATATCCCTCGGCTACTTTTTCTGAGGCTATATTAAAACTGCTGTAAATTCTTTGGAATTTAGTCAAAGGATTATGGACGTTTACAATGAAATTACTCCTGAAATTGTTCATAACATCAGAGAAGAATTTATACATAGGATGTCTATTTTCTGTTGCTCTGAATTATTTGTTCTGTAATTATTGTAAATAAACAAGTATATCTGGTGCAAAAAGGGATAGCACGATTCCACCTTACGTAAAACTAAAACTCATTTTTGAAAACGGTGTACTGAAATCATCTGCGACCTTGGGAATGAATTAACTAGGAAAAATTCTTCAAAACGACACTTGACCCATTGTTCCATTAAAAAAAAAAAATTGAAAAGAATACCAATGAACTTTTCAATTTATTTGCATATTTGGAATTTGCGCTTTGGTGAAATAAGACATCAAAAAGTGTCGCTAGCTCCGGGGATATTACTTTTATTATTTTTAAAATGGTTAATTTTTTATTCTAAAATATTTATCTTGCAATAATGCTGTTTTAAACATTTCCGTGTCAGCGTTGTTTGCTTGATAATATATTTTCTAATAACAGTAACAGTTCAGTATATATTGTATAACAACATGTGTCGGCTCTCGTACGGTAATAACTTATTTACCAGGACCAAATTAACGATAAAGTGTTACCTCTGTTAGCGTCCGTTATCAACAAGCAACTTCAGAGGGCGATAGCCCCTGGCAGCGGATTGATGTATGACTGAAAAGTAAGTCATCATTTTTCTATAAATCTGTAGTATAGACTCTTGGAAGAATCCGGAGTGATATATATATATATATATATATATATATATATATATATATATATATATATATATATATATATATATATATATATATATATATATATATATATATATATATATATACTTATTATGACGTTGGTGTAAGTGGAATGAAAACATACTATCATTTAATACTCCCAACGAAAGCCAGGAATCACAATGTAATTCAATGCCGGTCGTGGCATTAGCCAGCGGAGTAGTTGTTTTTGTGATTCAATTTTGTGCCTTTTCCCAACACGGGGCTCGCTAGTCTATGGCGGCCTTATGAGCTCTAATCAGAGCGCAATCGCGATCGTCGTTTGACTAAAATGGATCATTGTGTCTGCTGTGATGCAGAACATGTTCCAAACAAGGATCATTTTCTTGTTATGACGTTGGTGTAAGTGGAATGAAAACATACTATCATATATATATATATATATATATATATATATATATATATATATATATATATATATATATATATTCCGAGGGCTCGATACCCAGGGGAACCCGGTGAGATTTCACTATTTCACCTGTCCAGTCTGACACTGTTCTTTATTGCAAGCTACTCAAAAATTGTCCGAAATTATGTACTTGTTTATTAAAAACTGATTAGATAATTATCATATGGTGTCTTTATCGTAATAGTATTTTTTTATTGTAAAACATCAAACGTTGCATTCACCTTACAACATTGATAAGATTATCGAAAATTAAAAAAAATTCTGGTGGCAAGTTAATTTTGTTGGTGAGTGGAGACAATATATTTTTCGAATCAATTATTTTACAGGAAGTTTTAAAGTTTGGCGAAAAATACACATTTCGGTTATCTTTGTATATGCATAACAATTTTTATTCAAAATCAGAATAAAGCAAAATTAATAATTTAATTTACAGTTCAATAAAATTAATAAAATCGAATTTAGGGGGCCCGTTTTTTTATGCACCTGGGTGTTTATATTTCTACTAGTTCTCTGACACTGTACGAATCTTAAAATGCTACATATTTACATATTTTTTTTTTATTTTTTAGGTAAGTCCTGCTATTTTACCAAATGACTGAAGTGGTAAGTTTGGCAACCAACTTTATATGGTTAGTTATGTACGTATGTTAACAAAAAACTAGGAAATTTAATACAACAATCCATTAAAACAGTAAAATTTTGTATAAGCCACCGAATATATACTAGTGGAGCTGAGGTACTGACCACAAAAATGTACTTAAGGTAAAATAATCAGTACTTTTGATACTGTAAGTATTTTACTTAAGTACTTTTGAACTGGCGTTACTTGGAACAATGTATTTAGTACTTCTTTAAGAAAGTACTTTTACTGGTATCCCAATCTACTCACAGTACTTTGTTACTTAAGTCTTTTAAATATTTAAGTTTTAGTTTTGAGTCTTTTTTGAAAGTAGGTATTTCAATATTATAGAAACTTAATATTTATATTAATATAGCCAGTATAGGTAGTCTAATAAGTATACAGAGGCAATTTTGTTTAACATTGTAGATGTGTGACCAAAAGTAGAAGTCTGGAATATAGAATGTATAAGAAATTTTACCAATACATCATATCTAATGCAAATAAATTGTAAATTTTAGCTCTACGAAATAAACGTAGTCCAGAGTTTAATATTAGGCATCATGATTGCAAAAAAGAATGAATTCGACCTTCTAGTTTTATTCATGCGAAGTTTTATTGTTGAGGCCAGTTTTCGCGATTTTGAGAAGTAAAGCCTGACATAATTTAGAAAAAACCTACCTATACTTGTTTTTACAGTCACAAAATCTTCAAATACCTACTGTTAAAATACTCCGAAAAATGCCTAGTTTTTAATTTTGAACTTACTTCATATAATAAAGAAGTATCGAATTCTTTGGTACCAAAATTTTAGCTAGAGGTTTGGTAATTAATAATATATAAATAAGCACTACTATTAGCGGGAACCGAGCAATATTAATATACAGTGTGTATCAGCCAAATGGAATAAATTCGATAATAAATAAATGGGGGCGTGTTCGGAAAAACGCTTGGACACGTCGATTTCTATTTTTAGTTGCTCATTTTCTCCAATAAAAACTTTTTATACAGGGTGTGTCCTGTAACAGTGGTCAATGCCAACTTTCTTATTTCAAATGCAACACCCCGGATATTATTTAATTTTTGGATTCTTTAGGAGATTCTAAACATATTTTATGTTCAATGTCCTATACCTATCTTCACCTATTTCGGCAATATTAAGTGTTTTCAAATTTATTTTTATTTTATTTATTTCGAATTTATTATTATTCATGAAAGTGGCTCTGGTTACTGAACTATTTATTTGATTACAAAAATTCGCTACAACACACTCAATTCTTATTTACCATTTAGGTCTTCAAATTAAGAATGTAAGCAAAAACCATTTTAACGTTCCTTTTTATTGATATGGAACAAAAAGAGCCAGTTTTGTTTACTTTTAAGTTTTGTTTACTTTTGTGTAAAATGCCTGGCCTTTCTCTTTGCAAGACAGTAGTTGTCAGTGTCAGTGTCATAGTCTTTTGAATTTCGTTAACTGCAAAATACCTAATATCAGAAAAATGGTTCATTTAACAGAAATGCATAAAATAACAATTCTACAAATGATTGGTTATGGAGATAACACACGAACACAAGTGGAAGTTGCTCTTATTTCATGAAAAATTTCCAAATTTGCCGCATATATCCCAAGGGACAATTAGTAAAATAGAAAAGCAGTTTCGCGAGCTTGGACATGTGAGGCAGATAAAAAAAGCAGCTGCCAATTCAATAAATGATGATACTAAATTGGATATTATGCTTGAGTTTGAGGAAAACCCACATATTTCTAGTCCACAAGCCGCCGCAATGTTCGATATTAGCCATTCGTCGATTATTCGAACATTAAAAGAAAATAAAATGCATCCCTATAAAGTGATATCAACTCAGGAGCTCATGGAAGATGATTATGATAGGAGAACTTATTTTTGTGAACAAATAATGGCTATGTTAGATAACAATGTTATTCAATTAGAACATGTTTTGTTTTCGGATGAGTGCACCTTTACACTTCACGGTCATGTAAATCGTCAAAATTGCCGCTATTGGTCTAGGGAAAATCCTCACTGGATCAGCGAAGAACATACTCAATATCCTGAAAAGGTTAATGTTTGGGCAGGAATTGTTAGGGATCATATCATAGGCCCCTTTTTCATTGACGGCAATTTGAATGGCGATAATTATTTAGCACTGCTCCAAAAAATGTCGTGCCAACTTTGACAAATTTGTATCCGGATCCAGCAAACCCACAAGTTCCAGCGAATATGATATGGTTTCAGCAAGATGGAGCACCGCCCCATTACCAAATTAATGTCCGGCAGTACCTCAACGGAATATTTCCAAATCGGTGGATAGAGAGACGAGGATCGATAGAATGGCCAGCGCGATCCCCTGATCTGACGCCATTAGACTTTTTCTTATGGGGACATATTAAAAATGTTGTATACAAAACTAAACCCCTCGACTTAGCTGACTTAAGAAGACGAATAACGCTTGCGATTAGATCGGTCACGCCTGAGATGCTAATTAACGTTAGAAGAAATTTCTATTTAAGATTAGGAATTTGCCAAGACGTTCGCGGCGAGCATATTCAACAGTTCCTAAATTAACTCTTTACTTTTGTTTATACATTATGAAGAAATAAATAATTTTATTTTTTTAATCTTAATTTTTGCAATAAATTTGAAAACACTTAATATTGCCGAAATAGTTGAAGATAGGTATAGGACATTGAACATAAAATATGTTTAGAATCTCCTAAAGAATCCAAAAATTAAATAATATCCGGGGTGTTGCATTTGAAATAAGAAAGTTGGCATTGACCACTGTTACAGGACACACCCTGTATAAAAAGTTTTTATTGGAGAAAATGAGCAACTAAAAATACCAATCGACGGAGCCAAGGGTTTTTCCGAACACGCCCCCATTTATTTATTATCGAATTTATTCCATTTGGCTGATACACACTGTATATACATTAAAAATCAGGAATGCAAAACGTGTCCCTAAAAAACACCATTTTTTTTTAATCGACAAAAATGATATTCTTTTTTAATGGAACAGCCAGTATATATATTTTTTAAATTCTTTTTCCTTCTTTTCAGCTTTTAAAATATGAGCTTAGTTGTTTTTTCAAAATATAGGCAAAAAATCTATATGGTGAATTAAAATGCAGGTTTTGATAATTCGAAATAATGTGTTAAATAAATATTAAAATATAAATATGTGTCTAGAGCAACAAGGCGATTTTGGTAATCTATATAAAGGTCGCTGTCATAAATGTGTATGATGAAGTAATCAAATTTGGCAACATTACACATAAAAATTCTTTGTTTAATATCTCGATAAAGGCATTATAGCAATTGAAGTAAAGTTGTTTAAATGAGCTACAATAATAATGCATATAGGTTAGTTGTTTGTTGTTTTTCAGGCGTAGACCCTACTCGTACAAGTTCTTGATTATATTTCACGCTTCAGTTTAACAGTAGAACAAAATGTTTTTGCTATTGCAGCTTTAAAAATGCAGATAATGCATAATTAGGAATTTATAGAAAAACGTTATAAACTCGACGCTTTATTTTAAATACATAATGCTTTATTCATTTTATCTAGTAGATTGCGTTTTTCTCCATTTGCCATGAAATTGTGTATATATTTTTCTTTAAAACTTGGGAAAACTAAAACATTACGATGATGGTCAAAAATCACCTGAAAAATTAGCAAAATCATGTGTTTTAGAAAATAAGTTATGACATAATAAGAATAACTTAAGTATTTAGATGTACTGTAAGTACTTAAGTATTATAGATATATTTTAAGTACCTAGGAAATACACTTAAAACTAAATAGAGCATGTACTTAATACTTATACTTATTTTTTCATATTTAAGTAAATTATTGAATATTTTAAATACTTTTACAAAATACTGGTACTTAATACTGCAAGTAGATTTTTAAAATCAAGTACTTACCGGTTACTATAAGCACTTTGGCTGAGGTCTTATCACAGTTGTGCCGGTGGAAGTTAAGTTCTGTTTTATTATGAGTGTGTTTTTAAATGAGATATTATTATGTCGGAATACACTACGGTTTTGATAATTTTGGTCCATCGATCTAACCATTTATATACTAGAAAAATTGGTTTTTGTCAAAAAACATGTTCGAGTTAGGAGATAATAAAAGACACAATTTAACTAATATATGATTATACAACACGTCTTTAACAAGTATTAAAAGAAATATTATGTGTTTTCTCAACGTTATAAGACTAAATAATTATGCTTAAGTAAGAACGAAAACGATATCCCAAAAAATTTGGTTAAAATAATGATAAAGGATTACCGCATAAAGACTGTTACTTTTATGTGTAAATAATTATGGTTGAATATAAGATTAAGGTTCCAACACCCTCCCGCAACTATAATTATTTCTCAATCAGTTAAACAGACCACCCTTAGTGCTTAAATATTCTAACTTGATTTTACCTAGTGGCTTGGTCAACATGTCAGCTATCATCGGACAATACTCAAAGTCAATAGTTTTATTTTGGTACAATTCCTTAACAAAATGGTACTTCGTATCAACGTGCTTTGTCCGATTGCTGAATTTAGGATTTGCGAGTTTTTTCAGGCAGCTTTGGTTATCTTGTACATAACTACCTTCGGTTCCAAATCTGAAAATTTTATTGCTTGTTTTAACCAAATTGCTTCTTGGTTGCAGTAGATGATAATGATAAATACAACCCCAATTAATCGATGCACCCCTAAATATGAAAATCCATATTAGATTTTCTATCTTCTTTAAGCCCAATCAGCGTCTGCATACCCATATAATACACTATCTTTACCACATTCTTCACCTAATATTAACTTTTTATATCTAGTTTTCTTTAAATATCTTAACACTCTTTTGGCCTCATTCCAATCAACTTCTCTTGGATCTCTATTGTGTTGACTTAATATGGTCACACTAGCTATAAATTTATTGCAACATATAATAATCCGCCGATCAATTGTTGGTACATTTCACTATTTTTCATAGGTTTTTGTCTATCAAGCTTATAATATCCAATATCCAATGGAATATTTGATTCTTTTGAGTCTTTCATCCCGAAAACAGCTTATCTATATACACTGCTTGATTTAGACTATATATTCCTTGATCGTTCCTTGCAATATTTATGCCCAAATAATTTTTCAGTGTGTCTTTAGTTTAAATACCCATTTACATGACATGTTCTTTCCTTCTGGTCGATCCCATGTCTTGTTGTTTTGTAAACGCAATTTTTTGCTATTGTTTCCAAATTACATGTTAGCTCAGCGAGTTTTGCTGGAACACCTTTATTTAAATTTAACCATATTTGCTTGGTTGATAATAACTGTCATAAAATGTAAAACTGTCATATGTGCTAGATTTCTCCGAAGCACTTTCTATTTCCTCATTATTATTTTCAAAATCTGTAAATTATCTTCTTGCGCACGTTTGTCTCTACATTGTCTCGTTCTTTTTCGAAAAATACTTTTTACTTTTAAACTTCTTTTCCTTCGCGCATATATTTCTTTCAGGAAACACTACACTGCGACTAATTTTTATACGCCCTGTATCTATATCTAATAACCTATATGCTTTAGATTTTAGAATACCCCACAAACACTAGTGACTCCGCTTTTTCATCAAATTTATTTTTAATTTGTTACTAAAAACTATATAGGATTGATTTTGCAGATAATATTTTCTAGCCATCTCGACTAGCGACCTACTCGGCAACCCCAATACTGTATTTTTATACCCTTACTGCTTAAAAATTCCCTTAAAGTATTATTTACGTACTCCCCACCCCTATCTGATCTTATCGCTTTTGGTATGCCTAACTGATTACTCATTAACTCGATAAACTCTTTAATATATTTTACAGTTTCATTCTTATGATTTAATAGATAAAAGTTGAATATTTGAAAAATATTCATGGGACCGCAAACATCAGTATGTGTATATTAAATGTATTACTTTGAGAAAATTTTACGAATAATTTTACCTTTTACGCATGACATGTGCCCGAAACGTCGATGCCATGTATGACTGGAGTGTTCAGAAATAAAATTGAGTTTCAGCTTGTACTGTTTTAATTTTTCCGTTCGCGATGATGTTGCACTTATTATTGTCGAATTCCACTTTATATCCAGCACTTGTTAGCTTCTTCACAGAAAATTTGTATTAATTTTGGCACATACAACGCATCGTTAATTTTAAGCTCGCTTACTCCCGAACTATTCGCGCACTTCTTGTCCTTTTTCCGCTAAACTCACAAAAAATTTGGTGTAAAATTAAAATTTCCTGAATCCACATACCACGAAGCAGAAAACTTGGGCTAAAGTTTACCATAAAACAAAAGTCATCAGTATTACCCTCAGTAACCTTATTCCTTTTCCTTTTTGAAAAGCAATCTGTAATATAACAATCGGTATATTATGACTTTAATGCTGAATCTTCTTGACTTTTGTGACGTCTTCTATTCATCAAATTTAAACTCTGGATGGCTTACTTTCCAGCGCTGTGATTAAAAAACTGTATGTTGGAAGACTTCCCAGCAAAATACCTGCTGCAAATCTATCCTTAATTTCTTCTCCCAAAGCGGCCAATTTATTCAAAGATAAGAATAAACTTATATGTGCTTCCATACCATTCTCCTCTAGCGACAGCCTGCAGATCCGTTTTAACAAAAACACCATGCTAGATAAACTTGACTTTTGGTGATACTCCTTTAGTGCTTCCCACGCATTGTATTCTTTATTCCTGATATGCACTAACTGACTAACGTCGACAAGTAGGGCTATTCGATATATATTGCCTGTACCGGTTTCAGTCGAAACTAATAAAGTTTATTAACAACATTTTAACTAAATAGTTCCATGACTGATAGTTTTGCCCGTTTAACTTTTCGACATTATATTTAGCACTCTCCGCCATTTTTCCGGTTGCCCACGAAAACAGCGAAACACTGTACTCGCGATTGTATCCTTTTTTGTTTACGAATTATCTCCTACAGGTGAGCTAACGCGATAATTGGGATGTTCGAGTTAGGAGATAATAAAAGACACAATTTAACTAATATATGATTATATTTGCAACACGTCTTTAACAAGTATTAGAAAAGAAATTAATATTATGTGTTTTCTCAACGTTATAAGATTCCAGACTAAATAATAATATGCTTAAGTAAGAACGAAAACGATATCCCAACTGCTACGATCTAGGCGCTCATTTGGTTACCCGAATCAATAACTGATAAAGGATTATGTTTGCACCGCATAAAGATGTGTTCCAACAAAACAAACTCATTTAAAAGAAAAATAAATAAGTATTTTTATTAAAAAATAAAATATTGTTACAGTGTAGTATTTGGTCCCTACTCAGTATAATAAACATATGTTTAGAACAATTTTTTTTAGACACTCCGTATGTGCATTTTATTATGCAGTTATAATAAATCAGATTAAGCCAAGTACAGTCGTCAGCTGACTAAAATATTTTTTCCATTACTCTGCCGGAATCTGTAAGACTACACGACACAGAAACGCAAACAAATTACCCAGTTAACTAAAAAATAACATATTTAATAACCACAAATAACAATTTATGGGTAATAAATAATTCGAACAAATTTTACAAATAATAATATGCATACTTAAAATAGAAAGTTCAGTTGCTTTTGCGCAAACGTACTATACAGGATTGCTACCCATATTTTGACTCATTTTGATTTCAAATATCTTATCGATTGCTGTTTTTAATGAATCATTTTATTTGTAGTGTATTATTATACCATTTTACTATGACAACCGGAAAAAATTTTTTCAAAATCATAAAGCTTTCCTTTTGAAAAGTGTAATATTAAGTCATAGTTATCTTTAAAAATTGTGGATTAAAATTTTCTAGTTATTTGTAACTCCATCTGGTTGAAAGCATACTGAATTCAATATATTTTCCTGTTGTAATTAAGGATAAGAAAATATGTTTGGCTTATTGACATATGCATGGTAATTTTAATTGGATTTTCAAAAAAGAATAACCCATCATATTTTTATTTAAACCACACTAAACTGTAGCCTTTGGTGAATCTTTGATGTTTACTGCCCTTATGCTGCAATTATGTTTAATAATTTTTCAATTGCCTATATGGAATGTGAACTCGTCAGACATTACTAATTTTTTTCCAAAATTGTTTGTTTGTTCTTAATAGATTTTGTAAAGTCTGGCATGATTGTACCCTATTTGGAAAATTGATTTCTTTATGGCTTTAGTTGGAGAACTTTTGGTGATGATAGCACTTACAATTTTTCTTGCTGATGGGCTTGGATGTTTTTGGATTACCACCAGTCATGTTTAGTTAAATTTATCGTTTCTTACATACTAAAAATTCTGTATTCCATAATTTTCAATACCAGGATTTAATTGAGTTTTTTGTGGGTGGATTTTTATTAAACGTATTCTTAAAACTTCTTCGATTTTTTTTATTGACTGGTTTTCTGAAACATTATGACACACACAAACACACACTTCCTCTTTCCACTCGAAGAGGATATTTTGTACTTCTACATCAAAAGAATGTGTCAAAACAAAAGCAATCGGCAGACACTTATGGCATAATGTGAATTTGTTTCCATAGGCGACTTTTAAAAAAATTACATTAACCGCGAAATTTTTATCGACATCTATATTTTTCGGGGTCTTACTAAATCCACTATTTTTATAAATAACTATAAGTTGTATTGCATTTCTGAATGGGAGATGGAAGAAACTTTATGATTTTGTAAAAAATCAAATTAACAAAGTTGTCCTATACCTGAAAAATGGCTATTTTGTTTTTAGTACTTCCGGTTGTCAACATAAAATAAAAAATACTTTTAAAATTATTTAGGAGGTCCGTGAAGTTAGCCACCAAAGTATTTCCGATTTGCTAAAATTTAGTGTCATTGAATAGTGCTTCATTAGTGCTTCTTAGTGCTTTATTTGGTTTCATTAGTGTTTTTTTTTATTTTTTTTTTCATTATATTTTTTTTATTTCAAGGTCGGCTCCCAAAAGTTTTTCTGATCGTCTCAAGCTAGGTGTCGTTCGTTAGTGCTTTTTGTACTTGAACTAGTTGGGTTATTCTTGCTTAATTTTGGAAATATTCGTTTATTTTGTTTTATGGTCAGCCCCCAATATATTTCCGATTCGTTCAAATTTGGTCTCATTCGTTAGTGTTTTAAATTAACCTGTTGTTTCAATTCTCTCGATAGAAAAAATCTTAAAAAATGCAATTAAAAAAAGAAAGTTATCTCAAAAAAGAGGCAAAATTACTCTCTCAAAAATATGTTAGGTAATAATATCAAAATATTTATATTGGAACTTGATTTTCATTAATATTAGAGAGAGATAATCATATCTTTTTACATACCCTATATAATATTATGACTTTTGATTTAAAAATGTACACATGATTTACATAAATGCTGTTATGTGCATGTCGATATCTTTTTCAGTTTTCGAAATATTTTGCTTT
Source organism: Kuschelorhynchus macadamiae (assembly GCA_030620095.1). Classification (NCBI taxonomy): domain Eukaryota; kingdom Metazoa; phylum Arthropoda; class Insecta; order Coleoptera; family Curculionidae; genus Kuschelorhynchus; species Kuschelorhynchus macadamiae. Next base: position 21,924 of record JAUTXW010001506.1, read on the forward strand.
AAACTTACCAAATAAACTCCGTTTATTTTGAGCATCTTGATCTTGAAATTAATATAAGCGAATATTGCCAAAATTCAGCCGGCAATAACGAAACTACTTAGCATTATAAAGCGCTAATGTCGACTCCTAAAAAAATTATGCATAAATTCTGCACAATTGTATAGATTTAGTGCACAAATTGTGTCTGAATGTGTACTTGAAACCACTTTGTGCAGAAAATGTACAGGGTGGTCGAAATTGGTCTGTTTTAACAGAGAAAACCTATTTCCTGACTAGATAGAGCAAAACTGACTTAGGTGTCATGGGCTCGATTTCTGAGAAATGTTTAATGGCAAAAACCGCCTGCCGATATTTTCACTGCCAACTGAGATATAGGGCGTTTTTCAATTTTCGGCCATTTTGAAAATTGTCCATAACTTTTTTATTTTGCGGAATATTAACATTCTGCAAAGACATTCTAAAGGCACTTTTTTATGTGCAATCCAGTGGCATACTCAGATTTTTTCTATAGTTGTCCGTTTTATCATAAATAGGCAAAACTTTTTTTTTTAAATGGAAATCATAGTTGGCTATAAATTATAAAAAATGCTCGCGTTTAGCCCTTTTCAGTGATATAAAGTTGTAGGTACTTATTTTCAAAAATAACGAAAATATTAGGTGTTTTTGGTTTACATCGAAGTAGGCTTTTGTTATTGGTTAGGTTGGTTAGGTATTGTTAAGATTTATAGTTTGTTAGCAACTTAAACACAACTTTAAATAACACTAGCTAAAGTTATTTTAATTATTTATTATTAATTTTTTTTATTTTTTTTTGTTTACATAGCAAAGTTGAACAAAATTAACAAACTAAACTACTATTTACAGCTACAAGTGAAAATAAAAAATAATTATGAAAATCTAGGTATTTAGTTAGATAGGTTTCTGATAAATATATTTAGAGAAGTTGTTCAAATTGAGCCCCTCCCTGTTGAATACAAACTAAGCATCTTTTGCGTACCGAGTTGCAACTATTTATTAGTTCAACTGGGGTAATAGATGCAAAAGCTTGCCTAGTGGCCTCTTGCAATTCTTCTTTTGTGTGAAAGGTTCTTCCTTTAAATATCAAGTCCTTCAATCTTCCCCACAAAAAAAAATCTAAGGGAGTTAAGTCACAGGACCTAGCAGGCCAAGGTATGGGGCCCCACGTACCAATCCAATTTTCTCGAAATTCGAAGTTTAAAAGATCAGTTGTGATCCTTGCATTGTGCGGGGGACAACCATCTTGTTGATAGTAGATATTTCTGGCATCAGCTAAAGGTATGTCTTCCAACAAAGGGACAATATATGTGCGCAAAATATTTACATAATCATCTGCAGTTAAATTTCCATCGTAAAAATAAGGTCCCACAAATCTTCCTCGGAATATCCCCACCCATATATTGAATCCACACCGACCTTGCCGGTCTTGTTGCACAACTACGTGTGGATTTTCAGTGGACCAGTGATATGAATTATATCTATTAAATATACCGGAAGTATCTACTCTGGATTCATCACTCCAAATAATATTTAATGGAAAATTCTCATTCTCCATGAATTTTTGCTCATACCACTGACAAAATCTCAATCTTCTAGCGGCGTCCCCTTCACGGAGTTGATGAACTCTTCTCGTTCTGTACGGTTTGAATTTATGTTTTTTGAGTATTTTTAAAACGGTGGTCTTTGGAACATTCGTTATATTAGCCAATGTTCGAGAGGAGGTGCCAGGATGATCTAATACCTCACCAATTATATTTAGCTGCTGGATTTCCTTTTCTTCCTTTAGTTCATAATGTCTTGTTCTTAACTTTTTAAAACTTCCGTAATTTACTAAATTACTTTTTAATGTTTGATAAATTGGGTTATCCGGTTGATGTCGCTCGGGAAATGTATTAAAATATAATTCACTAGCTGCTTCAGGAACTTCGTTAGATAATATGTAACATTTTAACATATCATACTTTTCATAATTCTCAAACATATTTTGTCAGCAACTTAACACAACTTTATAAAGATAACACCAAAACGCAATAATTACACCAGACTACAGTAATCTGACAGCAATATATTCAAAATATTGAACGCGCGTCATTATTCCAAGGCCTACTTCGATGTAAACCAAAAACACCTAATATTTTCGTTATTTTTGAAAATAAGTACCTACAACTTTATATCACTGAAAAGGGCTATACGCGAGCATTTTTTATAATTTATAGCCAACTATGATTTCCATTTGAAAAAAAAAGTTTTGCCTATTTATGATAAAACGGACAACTATAGAAAAAATCTGAGTACGCCACTGGATTGCACATAAAAAAGTGCCTTTAGAATGTCTTTGCAGAATGTTAATATTCCGCAAAATAAAAAAGTTATGGACAATTTTCAAAATGGCCGAAAATTGAAAAACGCCCTATATCTCAGTTGGCAGTGAAAATATCGGCAGGCGGATTTTGCCATTAAACATTTCTCAGAAATCGAGCCCATGACACCTAAGTCAGTTTTGCTCTATCTAGTCAGGAAATAGGTTTTCTCTGTTAAAACAGACCAATTTCGACCACCCGGTACACATGATTGGTCAGAATTAGTTTTCTGAATAATTGTGCATATCTTCTTAGCAATACTGTATTGAATTGACATACAGTAATATATAAGATTTTTGCACAAGAGAATGCATGTTTTTTTGGACAATTTTGTATAGCAAATATTTTCATAAAAATCATATGCATTTTCTTCAAACAATAATGTGCATAATTATAGCACAAATTGTGAACATTTTAAACACAAAATTGTGCATTATATTAGAAAATACTTTTTTCTGGATAATATTGTACATTTTTTATGCACAAAATGTGTATGTTTGCAAACATTTTTCGATAACTATGAAAATATGTGAAATAAGGAAGCCAAACCACAATCAACAACAGAACCTTTACTCAAAAATTATGTCAAATAAAAAATATTTTTATATAAGAAAACGGTTTTATTCATCGTAGCAACTCCAAATGGATGTAGATAAACTTCTTGGTAAATCCCTATTGAAATCTCGATGTTACGTAATTAAAAAAAAAATCGGTTTAAAAGTATATGGTTTTTAACGAGTGAACATAGTACTTATCCAAAACACAATGTTTTGTAAGATTAGTTAAGTTTTTTTTATTTTAAAACATAACGGGTTACTGTAATTACCATATTCTAAATTACACAAGAGCCAAACATAATTTGCGTTTTGTGAAAATAAAGCGAGTTTGAGGCATTTTTAATACAAATTTAAGTTCTTTCACATTTTAATGTGTTACTCGGGAACTCATTATGTTTTAAAAAGGGTTAAGTATCTTAAACTGATATATCTTCTTTGTTTTTGTGCAAGATTTTATGAAATATTTTTATAAGCATTCAATAAGACGATACCATATAAATTAATCCTAAAAAGCAACACGTTTATTCAGTTTATTGTCTTTAAGTTCAGAGTTATTATATAATCTCAGAAATAGTTGTACTTATATATTATGTCAATAGGTGTAAGTACATACCTGTGTATAGCTTAGTCCTATTTGCCTTCAAGAGTACAAAACTGCAGATTTCCCGGGTAGAATATTTTAAACAAAATCGCAACACTACTCCCCAAGAAAGAATTTTTTTGACAAACTTGCAGTCTATAAACCAAACAACCTTTTATGTATTTTGGCAGTATGATAATCTGTCGTTTCTGTCTGCGATCCAATCAGGGTATGGGGTTAGATAAAATATAAACAGTGTTCAGAAAAAAAAAATAATTTTGTTCTGAAGATTTTAATACGTGACGCTGCTGATATTTTTACACGAGTTTTATTCTTAAAATCTGAACAATATTGTAGTTTAGTAATGCACAGCGAATATTAGCCTTTTTGGCATTGCTTTGTGGATAAAATATGTACAATTTTGGTTAAAAAACGCTACACAAATGAAGGCATCTATTTTGAATACTCCTGTATGTACTTTCTGCACAATTGTATAACATTACTGCACAATTTTTTCTGAACACATTATTGAGAATTAATAAATACCGATTTTTTTCCGTGTAGTTTGGGTTGATTAGAAAAATTTTGGAGAATGACCTTAAAATAAAGGTAAACTTCTTAATTTGGTAAGGATACTTACCAAATTAAAAATGCACTAACGAAACTAGTTAAAGCTCCAAAAAACACTAAAAAAAATTAAGCGAGCAGTAACAAAACTACTTGAAGCAAAAACACTATGGGGTCTGACCCAGAACAATCTAATCCAAGCACATAAACGCACTAGCGAAGGACACCTAGTTTGGGTCGTTCAGAAAAACTTTAAGGGTTGACCTTGAACTAAAATAAGTGAATATTTCCAAAATTAAGTAAGCAGTAACAAAATTACTTGAAGCACTAACGAATAACACTTAGTTTGGGTTGATCAGAAAACGTTTGGAGCTGACCCAAAACAAAAGTAAGCGAATATTTGCAAAAATAAGAGAAAGCACTAACGAAACTAATCGAAGCATCAAAAACTTACCATTTTTTCAATGTATTCATAAGCATATTGGAAAATCTGGTGGTGACATTATAATCAGGCTGGCAGGATTACATTATTAGCTGAATTTGTATCTAGTAGTTGGGCTCTTACCATTCGTGTACAGCCTATAAAAACCGGTTTTTTATTTCTGTCAATAACTGTGCCAGGATATCAAAATCCATCATTTGGCTACATAAGGAGTGTTTGGTAATGAAAGGCCTAGAGAATAAGCCGTATGTAAATCAGTGCATCTACATATTTTACTACAATTCTTATCTTTAAAATTGTATAGTACAGTTCTGGTCTGAAATGGTTTTCAACCTATCCCAGCTATAACGTCTTCGTTTATCACGACTATGGCTCCTGCAAATGTTTATGAATTTTAAATTTGCGCTCTTTATGTATATCGGGTAATGATAGTATTATTATCTGTCAGATTAAAGGGATAATGTAGGCTTAACAACAATTTATTACGAATGTGAGAGAAAAACCAAGAGAAATGTTACAACTACGGTAATGTATGGTTTGTCAAAAGTAACTATTATTCCATGCGCAGTTAAGATAATAGGTTCGGGGCATTGCTTTCACGGATTTAGTCATATACATAAATTTTGCGATTTTTAACATATATTTGACACAATAACAAATATCAGAAAACACGACTTACAATAGAAAACATTTACTGGTTTCAGGTTCAATATATTTAACATTATTATGGCAACTTACAGAATTTTCTATTGTTGTTGTTTGTCAGGGGCGTGCGATGAAATTTTAAGAAAGGGAAGCAATTTTTAGAAACTTACCTATTTGTAATGTAATTCGATTCTTCGATCATTTTTTTGCAAATTCGTCAATGACGTCATCATAAAAACGTCGATGTTCCGACATATTTTGGAGAAGTTTATTTTCAATGGACAACAGCGATGTATGCGAAAGTCTCTCCTGCCCCGTTGAATTTCTCACGAAAATTTTATATGTTTAAGTATTGAAAAATTGCGTTCTACTGATGAACTTGTGGAAGGTATTGTCCAGCGCATTGTCTTTTAAAAATTGCATTAGTTCCTTAGCGTTATTTTTTGCGCTAATGTCATCAGTTTCGTTAATCATTTTTAGTTCAGATCGCAGTAGCACTCAGTCGAAGAGCTGGCCATAATGAAGAAGAAGAGATTTAAACGCATCTTCTGGAAAAGTTTTTCCTTTAAATGCATCAAAATTGCAGAGCTCGAGGAATTTAAAATCATTTAAACCGTTGAGTCTATAGTTTATTTGTTGCTGAATTTGATCGATTATTTCATAAAAGAGGCGTCTGTATGATGTTTGAACATCTCCCACCTTCTCTGTTCGAAGACGCTTGGCTTGTGGCTCTACATTTAACGTCATAGTTTTCTCCCAAAATAGGTCAAAGTCATTTCTTTTTTAGCTTAACATGGACTCAAAATCATCCATATTTTTTAGGCAAAAAGCAATATCATTTGTTTTAGTTAATATATTAAAAACATTGTCCGAGAATAGAAATATTTCTGAAAATATGTTCAACAAATAATTAAAATTAAAATCTCGTTTCAAGCAGTCCAAAAACCCCCTCGAACTATTTATTGCTTCTGAGTCCCACGTTTCATTATTTTCTATCATATTCTCAAATAGTTCAATCAGTGATTTACGATTTTCAGATACTGTTAACACAAGTCTTCCATTATAGTTCCACCTAGTAGGAGCTACTTTGGGCAATCGTTTGTAGACAATGGAGTCCAAAACTTGTGTATGTTTTGTTGACTTGGAAAAAAAAGCAGCCATGCCACTTAAAGTAACGAAAAATACTTTACACTCTTTAATGTGATTGAGGGACTGGGATAAACCTAAATTTAATTTATGAGCAAAACAATGGACAAACACAGCACTTGGGAAAGTTTCTCGAACTTTAGCTTGCAGACACCCTAATGGTCCTGCCATCACTGCAGCTCCATCATAGCTTTGAACAACTAATTTTTTCTCTCCATTAATTTCTTTAGTAACGTTATAAACTAGGGTATATAATGCATCTGCTGTACGAATTTCGGACACATTCTTAAAACCTAAAAATCGCTCTTGAATACTTTCGTCTGCTTTAACGTAGCGTATTACTATAGATAATTGGCTAAAATTAGTGATATTAGTTATTAGGTATCAGTAATAATGGTTGCAACAGCGGAAATTAAATCACTCTGGATTCGATTCGACTTTCCGCGAAAAACGCTAGACTGCTCTAAATGATTTTTTATTTATATTTGAAAATTTCCTCTATTTGAAGAAACCCTTGTTTCGTTATGACTTCTAAATCCCAATTCGTGCTATCCGAGAAAACAAACAACAGCGATAAGTCTTCTTAATATTTGCCTATTTTTATTGACTAGTTCATTGTGTTGGCGGTGACTAATTTCCAACTGTTTATTAAGGGCGTGTTCAATTCTGGTTTTGCCGAAAACTTTTTCTTTTATGATGGCCTGCAAATGCGCTTTGGACATAATGTGTCTTTTTACAGCTTTGTGGAAATTGTTTAAATCGGTAAAACCAGTTTAATTCCAGAGACCTTTTTCATTTTCAAAAAGTAAACATGGCCAACAAAATAATTTACTTATATTTTCACACCCTATTAGCCATTTAAATTGTTCGTATTGTTTTTCCCGATAAAAATGTTTAATACAGTTTTTCATTTTTGTGGTTAAATTTTTCATAGGCGGTTTTGCCCTTCCTTTGGGAATTATTTGAAGCTTATCAGCGAAGTTTACTGTTGAAAATCCATTTATTATTAAGACACACACCACACATCCTCACACACTCTTCTTACTAAATTCTCCAACATTTTCAACGTTATTACCGACAGCCGAAGTTGACGGTATTTGCATATCCACGTCCGTATTATACGTAGTAACACACGTATAGCGGTTCAAACAAAGAATCTACTCCAACGATAGCTTCCGCCCCCACTTAAAGCACGCGACTGAAATGCAAAAATTGCAAACAGCCTGTGGAAAGTTCAATAACCTCTGGCTTGATTCACAGGAAATCAAACATACAGGACTCGGCTGCAGAGAAGCTAGCGGCCCGCATAGGTTCTATTCGATTTTCTATTGTGGGTAATTAAGATAATATTTTAGCATTTTTAATATGAACTAAATTAATGGTTTCCTATTTCAAAAGTTAGATTTTAGAAGATGTCTTGTAATTTTTTTTGGGGAAGCACTGCTTCCCTTGCTTCCATGGACTGCACGCCCCTGTTGTTTGTACATAATATGTTTGTATGTAATTTTGCAGTGTTCTAGCATTTTGTAGCATTTTTTATTGGTAGCAAGGACCCATTACCATTTGGGCTACTATTATCATAACTAAATCAACTAACTAATTAAACAACTGCAAGGCTTAGATGTATCGTCTGATCATAGAAGTATTCTTGTTGAACTTGATGTTTTATCTGGTCCAAAACAAACACAAAAGTAATTATATATTTTTTCCAAACATTTTATAATGGTTGTATAATCATGAATAAATGAGTAATAAAGGTTGGTTGTCCTATACGGACGTGAGAATATTTGGCCGTGGATGTCTTTGATACATTTAAGTGGTTCATGAATAAGGTATTTTTATTTCATTTCCATTTTCATAAAAAATCTGTAAGGAAACATGCAAATAAAAATTGAGTAACTCAAAAGGTTAAGCAACCAAGTTTGACCCTCGAATAGTTATTTAAGGATAATTTATATAAAGATTCAAAACTCCCTATTCTGGGACAAAATACGAAAAAGTCGTTTTTACAAAGATCGCCTAAGTCTAAGAATAATAAATAAGGTAGACGTCCCAAATTCAGACATCTTTAGTAATTCATATTACGCTTTTTTTCTATACAGTTTATAATTATTCATTGACATTGAAATGGTTGTATTTCTTAAAATATTATTGGCTACTGAACACGTTTGATTATCGATTTATAGTAGACGTTTGTTACAATTAATTAAAATTGTATCATTTTTACAACATTACCAATATCACCTAATTCGACGGGATTAATAAAATTTGTTCCGAAATCAGACATCTTGTGGACTTAATTCCGACAGTGCTCCTAAATGAGACATTTTGAGAACATTATTCCGACAAATAAAACATATTGGTCTTAATTATATTTTATTAAAAAAGAAGAAAACAACTTGTACAAAATATTAATTTTCGGAGCTATGAATGCTTCTTTAACTTTAACAATAAAAACTCCGCGTTTGTTTATTTCTATAGGAGCCGAAATTTTTTCAACGATTTCGTAACAATCATACCAGATTTAACTTTAGTTAAATTTTATTTGCGATTTTTTGTGGCCTTTAAAATTGTTGTCGAAAAATTTTTATGTTGGTCTTTGAAATCCGCTATTTTCGTATTTTTTGAACATCTAATGCTGACAATACTATTTTTCCTTCAAACACCACCTCTATCAAGACTAAAAATTTGAAGAAATAAATAATTAAAAAGTTTTCTATTTGTTACATTTTTTTTGACAGTATTAAACTCTAGGTAGGGTACAAAGTAGACTTCAAATATAAAATGTTTGTGACAACAATTTTAAAGGCCACAAAAAATCGCAAATAAAATTTAACCAAAGTTAAACTAAACTAAAAGTCGAATTTCAATGTAAATATCTCGTTAACTAAAATTAATATTAAAAAACTTTACTTAACTATTATTTATCCTATTTTTTTGTCGACTTTATAGGTGTCTTCAAAAAGTTAAATTTTTTGAAATTTTTTGTTCTTGGAACCTCCTGTATCTCTGATCCCAAAGTTTATACTGTCAAAACCAGTTTTCTCAAGCACCAACTTTTATTAAGATTAATCTTTTCTGAGAAATGAATAATAAAAAAGTTTTCCTATTTGTTTGGACACAGTGTATATATATTTTTTGGCCTAGAGTTTATTTTACACCTTGTATATATTCTCTATGTTTAAAACAGTTGATATGACAAAAGTTGTTATATACTTAAAAGTGTTTAATACAATATAACCTGGATATGCACCAATGGCGAATAAATAGGTATATAATCAGAGCCATTCACAGATATAGTATAGCTATCAAAAAATTCCTTTAGTTTTGTAACGAGCAAAATGTTCTCTTTTTTTTGCCACTATTAAATGTGATAACATATTAAAATTATATCAAATTCCGGCCGTTTGTTTAAAAAATATATAAAATGGCTACGAAATAATATTTAAAAGATTTTACGGGTTATTCAAAATTGTAGTGTAGCCACAGTTTGAATGAACACTCTGTACAAAGGATTAGCTTTAAAATATGACTATAGGGCTGTTAAAATTACTAAAATCTTTTATTAGAAAACCATAAAAGTGGAAATAATCTAATAAAATTGAAAAGATGTAAAAAATAAAAATTGGCAGTCACAAATTTAACACCCTGTATATTATTAAATTGGTGGTGCGGCCATGCAGATATTTGATCAGAACTTAAGTTCTCCAACCTATCAAATTAAAAAAAAATTAGCTGCAAGCCATTTTCAAGCTGTGTGAGGGGTCCTTGTCCTAAAAAAGTCTTTTAATTGCCCTTAATTCTGACAATATTGACCCGCAAAACCGACACCTATGTCGGAATTCGGTTACGATGCGTAAATTGGATTCTAACATAGCAAAATATGTAATATATAAAATTCTAGGCTTAAGAAAAGAAATAAACCTTATTCGTATTTTTTTATCTGTACGTAATTCCGACACTGATGTCTGATTTAGGGAACACATGTACTTGATCCCAATTCCGCGACACCGGTAAACTTATTAAAAACGTATTGTTTAGGCGACCATACACTCTCTTAAAACGAAAATTTAAAGCATTTATATTAAACCAAAATAAATACAATTATCATTTTTCTTGATCATCGCTATCCTATACCAAAGCAAAAAATCATCGAAATCTGCTTACCTTATAAGAGAAACTTTAAAGTCTTATAAGAACACAAAACTTACAGTACTCAGATTTTTAAGTTGTGTACTGAGCGGCGGTATGTCGGTAAAACAGAAAACGATGGTGAATTAAACTACATAATGCTGACTTTTTTTAACAGGTATCGCAGAATATGTTTGAATGATGTAGATTTGGCATTTTATTAAATTATATACAAATATGTCTGAATATCGGACAATGTCTGAATTTGGGTCTGTTACCTTAGCCAGAAAGGGTAAATTTTGAAGTTTATATTATTAGTAAATTGGAGAGCGAAAGTAGTGACCAATACATTTAACAGTTTTTTGAAGCAGTATTCCTTTAGATGCCACATATTGTTTCTGTCTATCCTGTTTTGTGCACTGTTTTTTGTCTGGCTTAAATGAGTTGACGTAGTTAGAATAAAATTATCACCTTATCCACAGGTGTGGATAAGGTGTCTTCGGTTTGCTTTTGAGTCAAGTAATTGAACCATTGGCGAGTATATTGACATATCTTGTCAACTTAAGTTTTGGACAGGGGTCAATTCCCTGCCATGATATCCTAAAAGTAAATAAAATTATTCTCGTATTAAAAATTGTGATAATTGGTCATTGGAAAACTACCGCCTACTAGCTTTGATATCCATATTTTCAACAATGTTTGAGTACTCCTACTTAAGCAGACTGGTATGGAAAAAATTGATTTTTTCTAAACAAGACTGTCATAGAACATTTTTATGAGAAGTTTATTAAAGCAATAGAGCGCGGCGAATCCTTTGTCATATCAACAGTTTATTTGACTGCGTAAATCTTCAGCTATTGGGAAAAGGAAGAGCTATGAGCTGAAAGGACCCTGGTTGGGGTACTTGTGCTACTTTTCTTGAGGATAGGTGACTATTTGTTTAAGAAACTTGAACATCAATATCGTCAGTACTCAGCATATTATCGGAATTTAAGAACATTATATCAATGAGAAAAATGCCTTAAGGCCGTTACTCTTATCGGAAATTTTGTTGTCAATCAAAAGACTCAGTTAAATA